>VZRM01003631.1:168322-642709 GCA_013397955.1 Grantiella picta | reverse complement strand
GGCGCGGGGCGCCGCTTTCTTCTCCCGGCGCTCGGGCAGGGGCAGGGGAGGTGCCCTCGGGCCGCGGGTGTCGCTTCCTTCGCGTGTGAGGAAGGCGGGGAGCGCCCCCGGCGCCGGGAGGGACCGCGGGCAGGGGCGTTCACCTCCGCGCTCCTCCGCAGGGCGCGCAGCCGAGCGCGGGGCGGCTCCGGGGCGCTGGTGATGAGGGCGCCGAGCAGAGGCTGAAGCCGGCGGCGGGCGGCGACCATGACGGTGTTTCGGCAGGAGAACCTGGAGGAGCACTACGAGACGGGCGAGGACCTCGGCAGGTGGGTGCGGGCTGATGGTGACCGCGGCGGGGCAAGGGACGAGGGCAGGCTCGCAGCCACTCTGCCTTTCCACCCTGTCTAAGATGCCCGAAGACGGGAAAGGGAGTTGGATTTGAAGTTACCGCGTCTTTGTCTTTTCAATACGGGTCTGATGGGATTTTTGGAGCTGGACGGTTGCTGAGTGGTACCTGCTCGCCTTGCCGCCCTGCCGGTGCTGTGCGGCGCGTAGCGGCGAGCCTGCTGCTGCCGGCGCGGGGCTGTGGCACTGCGAGGCTCGCCGCTCTTCGCCGGGCGGGGAACGGGGAACGGGCTGGGCTTGGAGGAGAGAAGTTTGCATTGTTCGTAGTGTGAAGGACTACGTTTGTACTGCGTGTTGGATTTTTCTTCAGAAACGGGATTTAAGAAGAGAGAGAGGATCTGTATTTCATCGGTTCTGCTGGGGTGAAGGTCACTGTCTGGGTATCGCTGTTGGAGCTGGAAGTCAGATTCAGGGATGTGAGCAGAGCGCTGCAAATGCAGAGCTCCGTGCTTGGACCTTGATTCTTGAATGCTGTGTAGTTGCAAGGTCCTCCGAGCTCACACTAGTCATGCCATGGTTTTTCAGTTCTTTCCTTGTTTTTAAACTGTTAAAACACTGAATTGTGTTACATGCGAGTACTTTTCATCTTCTTTCCCCCTCCTTTAAGGAGGAATCCAGTGGCATTCTAGCACACCAGTATGGCAGAATCCTTTTTTAGTGTTCATCTTGGTGATTTCAAACCATAGGATCAGTGTGCAGTTAACAGAGCATTCATTGTGCATGGGACAGATGCTCCCACATCTACTTGTGTGTACCTTTCCAGTGAAGGGGCCAGTCATAGCAAATGTTGCAAACAAGGTACCTGAATAGGCAGGAACTTAGAAATATCTCATGATTTCTAAAACAAAAGAAAAAAGAAAAAAAAAGGAAATAAAAAATGCCTAAACCACAACTAACCAACCAAAAAATCCCCTACATTATAAGTAAGTTAATTGCACTGTGTTTCAAATAAAATTCATCCCATTTATATACAAGTTTGTTGACGTGACTTGACAATAAAGATGTACTTTTAGTTCCACATAGTGTTCTGGATCGGCATTTTTGTACATTCTGTGTTAGATTGTGAAGTAATATTAACTTACTGGATAACTTGATAGGAAGATGTGTTACCATGCTAAATTGAAAGGGGGTTTTTTGGCACCTAAAATTGTTTGATTTGATTTCCAGGTTTTTTGACAAGAATACATAGTGTTCCAAAATTCAGGTTTCTGGACTCTTGAAAATAAAAATGATTGTTGAGCTTACAGGTAGTGATACATGATTGACTTTATAGAAGAAAAGACAAATATATTGTGGGATTTTAAGGTTCGTCGGGGAGAAGATGGAGACAATATGCAAGTTCACAAAGTGTTAAGGTTTATGTAACTTCTCTTTTATTTTTTTTTTAAGAGGAAGTGTCAGTGCAATGTTTGGTCCCTATTACATATTTATGAAATAGAACAATTGCCCTTAGGCCAATTACATAAGAAATGTTTAAGTATATGTAGTTTTTTTCCAAGTAAGTGTTCTTAGGAAGTCACATATTAGCTCCAGAATACAGCAGTGGAAAGCTGTAAAAAATTCATTTTTACAGTGTGGGAAGAGCAAACATTGAAAACGTTAGGCAGTAAAACAAGACAAAAACAAAACAAAACAAAACCAAACAAACAGCCAAAAAAACAGAACAAATCGAAAGTTTCAAATTGGCAGAGTGTTAGGTAATGGTGTTAATTTTAAAATGGTATATTCATTTGATCACTTACCAACAGGGTATTACAGCACTGAGGGGTTTATCCATCCTAATGCTATATAAGCTTGGCATGCAGTCTAAACCTATAATGTTTTATGAATTCTAAAAAATGTTAAAATCTACTTTAGTTTGCACTTGAAAAAAAGTAAAGAAATCTAAGAACCTCGTCAATTGTATCTACTTTTGTGAGAAAATACCAGTGGATGGTAAAGCATTGTGGAATGTTTGGCAGGGCCTTTGCTTTAAAAATGGAATATAATTATTTAAAAGGGCCAAAGCTTTCACTTTAATATCATTTTAAGAAACCAGGATTGCTCCAGTGTAAAAGATTGGCATAAAATCATAAGAGTAAGCAAATCTCAGGATAGTTGTTGTAGGGTTTATTTCTGTGGTGTTTTTAACTTCTTTTTGAACTTAAATTTCTATGGTTGCATGAAATAAATTTTTGTTGATCTGTCATTTTCCATTCCTCATTTACCCCTTAGTAGGTTTCTGACTGTTAGGTTTGCATATAAATGTAGTTACCCTCAGGCTCAAAACTCAAAATACAGTGAATATACCTTTGACTTTAAAATTTCCTGTATTTATTTGGGAACCCAAATTGTGAATTAATACTTCAGGTAAGCAATGATGAAAGGTTCCATTTTGCAAAATCAAGGTATTTTTCCCCTTCTCATGGAAGAATGCTTTTATTTCATCTCACTTAGCTGCAGGCATGAAGCATACAAGGTGAATAAATTGATAGGTGAGTTTTTATTGACGGAGTCGTGTTTGGATGAAAAGATCTTTAAGTTCCTAGGCCAACCTGCCTTTTCAGAGAGTTCAGTGAAGATGCAAATACTCAGGTATTTTAATAATCTTCACTGTTTTCCCTTGTAAAAGACTTAAGTCTTTATTACATTGTAAAATTCTGACAGTAACTAGAATAAAAAATCATTTGAATAAGAAAGGTGACTTGAAGAAAGCAAATGGGCTGTGTTAATGAAATTTTAAAGTAATAAAGGAGGTTTAAATATTGCTTAGCATAAAACCTAGGGTTGTTGGAAATAAAGAGAAGGGATGATGGTGTGCTTGAGCTGAAAAAAAATGCTTTCTCTAGTTTTCTATGCTTTTGCCATATTTTACCATGCTTTTGCAGAAAAAGTAATAAATAATCATAGTCCTATTACCAAAAGGTTTAAGTTTTCTAGTGTTTAGTTCATTTTCATTTTTGCCTGGGGAGTGTAAGAAAAAAGAAATTTGGGATTGTGAATACTGACAGAATCACCCTTATTTATTTTTCTTGCCCATATGTGATTTCTTCTGACAAGTTCATGGCTGTTCAGGTTGGTTTATCTTAAGCTTTTGTACCAAAGCAGTCTTGTGAGACTTACGGGTCTAATGCTATCTTTAGAACATGTAAGAAGATTGCTCCTGATAAATGTATGTTGCATTGCATACACTCTTTTTTGTTTTCCATCTTACAGATTTGAAGTCACATGTGTTACTTGTTCAGATGCAGGCTACCTACAGATGCATTAAGTAATCATTTAACCATGACATTTCAAGGGGTGGTAAACATTATCATGGAAGAGCAACAAATTTGCTAAAAGCTATTTTGTTATTTTAATTCTGTCTGCAGTTGCAGGTGGTGTGACTGCGCATTTTAAATAAGTAAAAGCACTGCTGTAGTGCTTTTACTTCATTCTGCCCAAAAGTCAGGAATTCAATTTGAGGAGAATTAAAAACTGTTCACTATTGTGACCAAACAAGTAAAGGCCCTCAAACTACATCAAACTTTTCGAAGTATGTTTCTATTTTCCATGACTCGCCTTGCTTGGGAATTCATACAGAATTGTGAGAAATTGCTTAAATAATAGTTGCTTAAATAATTTTAGGGAGAGCTATCCAAAGCTATGGTAAAAGTACATACTGTGTTTGTGTGAATTAAAAGGATTTTGCTCCTGATCTTACAGACAGCTCCTTCCTTCACCCCCTACAACAACATTTGGGGTTTTTGCTGTTTTGTTTTCCTTCAAGCTTTCATGTGCTTTCTAAAAGAGATGCAGACTTTTAAGGTAAAGTTTTGGACTTGAAGAATAGTACTTGCATTGCCCTGTGTTTCATAATTTTTAGATTCTTGTTGATTTAGAAAGTAGGAAGAGGTATCTAGGAGTTTTGAATGTCAAGCTTGTTTGGACTTGTTGGACTCACTAGGGAAGAGTTATAACTTGTTGAAGGAAAGCTACACTGACTCTTGCCGGTTTTGGAGGCTGCTCTGACTCTGCTTGGTAGCTTACTAAGCAGAGATGCTAAGAGTAAAAAGCAGCAAGCTAACCCTGCTGCTTGATGTACCCAATTGCTTTATCAGTTGTGAGAGAAAAATGCAAAGGATAACGTGCTGAAGATGTCAATAAGAGAAAACAGAGCTGTGCAAATATGTACTTACATTCTGTAAAACATTCCTCTACCTTTCAGAGTTGAGTGAAAAAGGATTTTTTTTTTTCCTGGGTAGTGGAAAATTATTTCCATGGTAAGCAGGGAGTATGTAAGCTGAATATACAAATATATATTTACGTTTTTATATAGACATATGTATTAGGTATATATATATATATGCATGTGTGTGTTTTTGATTATTCAGATATCAGTTTTGAGTAGCACTGCTTTTTACAACTGCGGAAGCTGCCTGTTATCTGTCCAAAGACCGTAACTGTAACTACACTGTACTTCCGTACTGGGAAAAAGTAAAAATACCAAAAAAACCCAAACCAGCTTGAATGACAACCAGAATTTGACCTTCATGGCACTTTTCAGGCTTTCAAGCTACTCTTGCTAACTAGCCCATGTACTAAAATGGCATCAGTATTGTCAGGGCATGTGTGGAGATTTATAGGATGTGAAACTTGTTTCAGGTGATACTTCCTTTCAAAATGGTCACATTTAAAACCCATGACAACCATCTTTAATATTGTTATAGTGTAACATTTTTTCCTATGAATTGTCAAAAAGTCATATGGGGGAGGGGAAGAAGCAATGTGAAAGATGGTTTTGTAAGGTTAAAAGTGTAAGCTATCAAATTATTAACTGTTGTACCTTGAAATTTCTAGTTTCTGTTTCCTTGGGTTTTCTTTCTGTAAGCTCATCTCCATTGCTTCATTAAAAAGCGTGTGTTAACCTTCCTTCTCATACAGCAGCAAAGAGGTTAAACTCTGAAGAAGCAGAAGGTGCAGACTTCTGCAGTGCCATTTCCTGTGTTATTCATATGGGCACAGTGATAAATACTGCAGCTGTCTAATTCACTGTTTTTATAACTACTTTATGCAAATTTTAGTTGTACATGATAATTAAATTGACTGGGCTATATGAGTTTTTCAGGGAAAAGGACCTCAGAAGGAACTCTGAAAATGTTGACAACAAAGCCCCTGCTTGACCAGGAAACCTGGTTGTTTGGTGTCTTTGTGTGCTCTTTTGTTTTTATTTGAAGAATTGAAAGTTGTGTAGTTCAGATTACGTCAAATAACCCTTTCTGTGCTTTTTGTGAACTATGCACGTGTTTTATCAGTCTTTTCAATCCTCAGAGAAGTTGGTTGTTCCATGCTTGTCCGTGAGTCCTGGCTTTGGTGGTTGTATGGGTACTGAAAAGGAAGGTTCATGGTTGTTTTTTACAACTGTGGAAAGCATGGTTGTAAAAATTATGCGTCTCAAGTCACTTTGCCTCCCAGACATGGCTCCAAATGTTTCCTTTTCACAAATGCACAATAACCTGCAAGCTGCTGATTGCGCAGACTGCAAGAGCTGTCATAATACAGTGCCGCTAGTGACAATTGCTGCTGTATAAAATGTGCTGAGAGGTTTGCTTCGTGAAAAGCTCAAGAAGTGCTGATGCTTTTTTCGGTATAACTTGGTCCTACTTACTTTATTTCTCTCTCTGGAGGAGAATAATGACTGCTTTGTATGGCTTTTAAAATACAGTGTAATAAAAACTAGAGCTTGCTGATTATTCTGTGCTTTCAGTTTAAAAGCACAAATCTTTGTAAATCTAAACTCATCAGGAAGCAGATAAAAATGCTTGTCTGATTTTCCTTCTAGCCAGGCTCAATGAGGCATGATCAGTACCAGATCAGGCATGTTAGGGGTGTGCTGAAACTTCAGTCTGCAAACTTCTGTTCTTCTGGGCTTTCCAGATTTATCTTTCTGTGTTTGTGGGGTTTTTTTGGTGTTTGTTTTTTCCCTCCCCATTTTCTCCCTGTACAGATATTTGAGTATGTCAGTTTTTCTGCTGGAACTATGTGTACTGAGCAGAGGTTGGCCCCTTTAGCCTAGGAAGGGAAGGCTGACACCGCCTTTTCATGAGAGCTTTGTTCAAAGCTCAGGCTGCACTGTTGGTAGTTGAAAGGATGAGTATCTCTTTCCTCTACTGTGTGTTTCTGTGTAGGTTGTTTTGTTTTGTTGTTTTTTGGTGTTTGTTTTCTTTTTTTTCGTTCGTTTGGGTTTTTTTAGTGTAATGCTGCTGTCAAGAGGGGAAAAATACCCCACCTTATATGTAATCTATGGGAGTTGCGCACTCTCAGATCAGCTGAAAGCACTGTGAAATCTCAGCCTCCATGGAGTTGCGATTGCCTCTGTAAGTCTACTTCAAGTTAAATGTGCAGGAGGGATGGAGATAGTGAGTCACTTTACTACAAAGACAGAAGAACATAAACCAACAAGGAAGTTTAAGATGGAAATTAGGAGAGAGCTATGGGTGGTGCAACAGTTCTGGAGTAGCCTTCACAAATGTTTGTTGCAGTTAGTCAGAGGTGTTCAAAGCTGTCCCAGTTTTTGGAGGAGATTGCATGTTTCTTGTGAGACCTTGGCTTAATGTCCTGGTGTCTTCCTGTTTTTAACTAGCTTGGTTAGCAAACCCATGCAACTTGTTGATACAATTTTATAATCTGAAGAAATTATGCGAGTTAAAGCAGTGGCTCAGCAGCTCATTTCCTGGGTGGTTTTCCTGTGTGGTAGTGACTTTGTAGGAGCTCTGTCTCAAATAAAACTGTTTTTACTCAAACTGTGTTTTGACCCCCTTGCAGGAAGATAGGTGACAAAAAGGAGCATTGTTGACCAAGCCTGAACAGCATTCATTGACTTGCCAGGCAATGTAGTAAATCATATTTAACTGTGATGAGTTCATGGCTGAGATGGGTGGAAGCTGAGCGAAGCGTAGAAAAACTTAAAGATCTTTACTATTTTGCTGCATATCTACCTTGTGCAGTGAATTTTGGCATAACGTGTGTGAAATTTTGCAGAACTGTGCATGAAGGCCGATGCAATGAGTCTGACATAGGTGACGTTGCTAAATTCTTAAATCTTGTCTAGGAGGTGATGCAGGAAGAGTGGAGCTTGCACATGTTGGTCAGTTGTTGGGAGACATTCCTGTTGGTTTTGGTGCAGTTATGGAACAGACTAGTGACAGAGATGAATTGTAGGGGCAGGTGTCTCTCCATATCCTTGCAAACCTTGCTACATGCTCCTTTACATGTTATTTGCAGGTCTTGTCTCTCCATTTCAAAGAAATTGCTGCTGTCCTCTTCTAAAGTGAAGAAGAGATGCTAAGCTCAGGTGGTGAAGGTGTGGGAAGAAGCTTCTTAAGAAAGAAGACTTAAAACTTTGGTGCATTTAGCCTTGCACCACCAAGCTTGGAGTGGTATGATATTTTTAATACACTGGAAGTATTAAAATGCTTGGTGTAACAAAGAAAGTTTAAAAACTGGATTTACATTTACAGTTTTCACAAATGGTTCTGCAGGCTGGAATTGAAAGGCTGCTTGCCTCAAGGAAAATGACCTTATGGGACCTCTTGAAATGAGACCAGTGTGAACAGGGAGTCTAAATTGAATCAAGATTGTGCTTGTAAAATTAAAGGAAAGAATTCGGTATACTGTTCTGGAAAAGGAGAAAGCTGATAAGTCATTGGGGACGTCTTGGATCAGTTTGAACACTCTCTTTCAAAGTTTCCAGGCATAAACCTTGAGGTAGCCCTTGAGGATGTTGTCCTGTTGCACTAAAAGTGTGCTATTATTGGTCTGTTGGAATTTTGTGGGTTTTTTTGGTTGTGGCACACATTGATGATAGAGGGAATATCTTTGTAACAGGTGCTTTTCACGCAGTCCCAGAATAGTTCTGTAAAACACTAAGTTGAGTGATCCACATGGTGGTCTACAGCCTTATTCTCTTGGTTTTAGAAGCTTAATTTCCTTCCCTTTATTCCCTCCTGTTAGTGTAAGGTGATGTGCCAAACCATTTGTGCTTCCAGAGGCAATAATGCTGAGGAGGAAGCATTGCTGCGTGGCTGCCCAGACGACATGGGTGCCTTGACCACCAGCAGCAGGGACCCTGCAGTGCAGTGATGGTGCCACTCTACCAGAGCAAGCGTTCCCCATTAACACCTGCTTGCAGGTGCAAATTTTTTTTTGTTACAAAGCTTGGATGGTCTTGCCATTTATACGTGGTCTGTATTTAACGGAAAGAAAAATACCTTACTGGGTGGTCATAAACATATGGGGAGACATCCAAAGCTTGGGAGATTTTACAGTTGGTGTAAATTACAACTGTTTTTACATACTGATTAAAATGTATAGTTTGAGGGTTTTTCTGAATTATGCCAAGGAGTGAGGTTTTGGAAAGGATAAAAATTGCTTGGGGTGATAGCATTTCTCTGTGTACTTCTTGCCTAAACAGACTGCTAAGGGCTTGTAACTGAACCAGTGTACTGGAAATATTTTATTTCCACTATGTCTTTACTTGTGAGCAATTAATGGTGTTTTTTTAAGTTTTCACAAGTTTCTCTGAGTCCTGCTTTTTCTGCTTGGTATATAAGTTGGCTTCTGGGCTCTTGTACATTTCCTTCAGTGTTCTTTCAAGTGTCAGTGGTTGTTCTAGCTTTGAGATACTGGCTAGGTGTGCCTGTAGAAGTATGCACTTAGAGTATCTGCTTTCGTACCATGGGAACTGATAGCATAGGAACATTTTCCCCAGATCACAGTTTGTTGGACCTGTAGTGTTCTGAAATTGGTACTCTTACAGGACAGAGAAAGGCTTTTCCTTTTCTGGAATCTGGTGCTTTTTAACTGTCTTGTTAAAGAGAGAAGTGGTATGGAGACTTTCATCTCTTCTCTCCTATTCTCTCTGTTTGGTGAAGGTTTTAGAGAAGAGGATTGAACTTCCCTGCTGCTATATTTCTAAAGGAGACTAAGAAAGCCAATGCATAAAACTTCAAATCATGTGTATCGTTTGTGGTGGCTGTAATTCGGTGCTGTGCTTACTTTGCCTAGCTATGTAGATATAACTGAGTGCCACTAATGTCTGTGTTAACTGATAATGTTGTATTCTGATATGGTTTACAATTAAGTTATTCTGTTAGGTCAAATTATTCTGCCAGGTTTAATGGGTGACAAGGTGTGTGATTTCCTCCTTTTGTCCACAGTGGAAAATTATACTAGTGTGGGTATTACTTGGGTCCTACAACTTTGAGGCCAATAACTCAATATTGAATAATTCCATCAAGGAGACTGATGGGAGCTTTTTATTGTATATGAAAAAAAGTATATCAGAGTCTTAAACGGTAACAAATTTTAACTTTCTTTTGATACCTGTCTTCTTGTTGACTCAGACTCCTTTATTGGGACACTTGGCTCCTGTTACCTTTAAGAAAGGTGATGCAGATGTAATCATAGAAGTAGATATTTCAACTTCTCTCCTTCAACTTTCTTTTTCTTTTAGGGACTTTGTTTTGTTTGCGTTGGGTTTGTGTGTGTGTTTGTGTTTTGTTGTGGTTTTTATTCCCTGCAAACACACACTTCAAACATTTCAGTATGGGAATTCTGACTTTGTTGCTGTATTATCTGTCTGGCAATATTTTATTATCTCCATGAGCAGGGCCATCTGTGTAGAATTGCCATTGATTCCCTGGGAAAGGAAAGCATGTCAGGGAATTGCTTAGCTCCTTATGTCTCATCTTTTCTTGTGGCTTTTTATTTGAAAGGGCCTTCTGATACTATTTACATCACATTCTTGCCTAAAAGAAGTATATCTTTTTTCCTGGTTTTGCTGCCAGTTATAACATTAGCTGAAGAACAAACCATTCCAGATTCTATCTTGCAAAGCTGGTCTACTTCTGCTACCCCTTTTGTTCCTCTGGAAAGAAACCTTTACACAACTGTTCCTCCTAAGGGTGTGTTCGTTCCTGGTCAATGCTGCTGTGCCTGCCTGCGAGCCCACCCGGTGTGGCTAAGCCAGCCTAGTGCAAGGGTCAGTGAACGGGATGGTCATGTTCCTCACGCACGGAGCAGCATTCACCTGTGCTAGCACTGGCGCCATCCTGAGCGCAGCCTGGAAGCAGGAGGGGATTACAGATTGAGCTCCCTGAACTGGGTCAACATGGGCATGTCAGACAAGGATCAGTGCCAGTCGCTGGCGCGGCGTAGGAATGCACGGCCAGCAGGATGGGGCAGCCTCTGTTTGTAACAGATACTGGCTCAGCCTACTAAACCTCGCAGTAAAGCCTGCACCCCGTGTGCTCTGCATCAGTGCTGTGCAGGTGTGGCCAGCTGAGACCGCATGGAAGAGCTGCTCTCAACTGGGAAGCAAAACATGTGGTTGAAGCTGGACAATGAGACTGGTGGCAGCACAGTCTGAGTATGTTTTCCTGTGGCAGCAGCCACAGCATAGCCAGACAAGCCCTCCTTTGCACAGGGGTCAGAGGTGACAACTTGGAATATTTACTCTTCTTTTAAGATGTTCAAAATTCCTAAGTGCCAAAGCTTGTCTATGAATAGTTGTGAATAGAAGCTGAATATCTGGGCAAGCAGGCACTTACCTGGCTGCAAAGAGCAGCTCATAAAACCATAATGTATATGGAAGTTACTAAGGCACTTAGCATGAGATTTGTGTTTGTGACACAAACTGCTTTGTTTGTAATGCCATATCATCTTAAAAAGCTGCCTTTAAGTCCAGGAAAAGCACTGTTTTCATCACTGACTTAAGTGATGTGTTTATAGCTCAGTGAGTTTCTTACGTATTTAGCTAACATCAAATTAAGAACTGGGGGAAAAATTCCAGATTTTTTCTGCACAAAAAATTACTCCACCATCTTCTGTGGAGCATAAGTAGGTTGTTTGATTCTCCTTGTGCTCTAATACTGAAAGGTTAATGATACCTGTGGATTTTAGTGATTCGTCATACTTGGAAGAAGTGGAAAGTAACCAAACATTAAATCCTTTCCACACTTTTAATTCATATAATTTCTAGGAAAACTTGAGTCATAATCTGTTTGAGGCTTTGCCGTCCATCCTCACTTCTGCTCAGTGATTAGATTTCACCCTTTTCCTAGTAAGTGTTTGAATGATCCTTACTCTATGACTGTATTAAATTATTTTTTTCAAGTACACTGAAATAAACATTTTCTTACATTGTTTAATGTATTTAACAGGGGCAGCTGTACTGTAAAAGTGATGCATTTCTGTGTTTTTATTTGTGGCCATTTCTCACAGATACCTTCCAGAGTCAAAATCTGCATAGAAATACTGCTTAGAGGCACAGTGCTATTGCTCATTAAGATGATAGGTCATATGCTATAAAACAAGAGTTCCTGAGAAGGTGAAATGAAGGAACGCTGTTCTTGTGATGAAAGAGAGGATCACGCAAGTGAGGTGATGACTCATTATCATTAATGATAATCTTTATCATTAATGATAAGTATTATCACTAGAGTTTTCTTACCCAAGCTGAAGGACAAACACTCACTCAGGCATGCTTCAGAACCCATTGATGAGAAGAGAGGCATATAACTCAAAACACTACTTATGAAATAGCAGCAAGAACAGTCAAATAACATCACCACAGTCAAATGTTTGTTTTGCTCATATATTTTAATTTTCACACCAAGCTCCTGGTTTGAGACTTTCTGAGCAAGTGATAGCTTTGCTTTTATAATCAGTTCCAAGACAGACCTATGTCACATGAGTCTTTTAACATTTAGCTAGATTAATTTATGATTTAATGTTAATTGCTGAGCTGGTTTACAAATTTCATTAAAAGTCTGAAAGAAGGGGGAAATGAAGTACTAAATAACAGTAGAAGCATTAAGACTCTACTTAAGTATTATAATAAGGTATTAACTACTTGCAAGGCATATTAAGTTCTGTATTTATATGGATATGTACTTAGGCGTTGATTCTTAAAGTACCTGTATGTGTACATGTACTTTTTAATACCATGAATGGCAGTTGTTTGAAAATCTGTTGCATTTTTTTGGATTATCTCCCCTTTTCTTTTTTTTTTTCCCTTCATTTTCCTTTATGTGTATAGATGTATAACTTCCAACTGCTTACAAGTGCGAGTACTCCACTTTTCATAGTATAAGATGATTTCTGAAAAGGCTTTAGCAGATGTACATGTATTCAGACCAAATGGGTTTCTACAAACTCCAGCCCAGGCATCGTTAATGGGAAATGGGTGACATACATCTGCCTTTGAAGTTTTACAGCCATACACATTCCTCCAGCTTGTACATTAAATACCACTACATTTTGACATGGACTTCACATCAATATTTTAAGCTCCTCTGTCTATGAGTAGACTTTGGTCAGAAGTAGTTTCTTGAATATTATCTGGCTCGTCACATTCTGTAGTTTCATAATCACTTAAGTACTTTTATTAAGGCATTTGAGGAATAGGAACATCTCACATCTTCACTTTTGTGTTGTTTTTACCATCCTCAAGTTTTACTCTGAATCATACATGTGTTTAGATTGAGTTCACTCTCATACTGATAGCGTTGGTCTTATATTTGTCATGTCACCTCATTCAGTGAATTATTTTTGTTCCCACTGTTACTGCAAAGGAGCATCTCCAAATTCCTCTAGAACAGGTCAGTACTTTTTGCCTTTTAACAATGCTGTCGCGGTTTGACTCTTGACTAAATGCCAGGCACGTCTACTCGCTCTTGCTGCAGACATGCAGGAGAGGGGAAAGAAAAAAACTGTAAAAACACACACCAATCTCATGAGTTAAGTAAGATAGGACACTGGTAGGAGGATGCACGGAAGAAAGGGCAGACAGGCTCTAAACTTAAAGTTGCAAAGTGATTTAATTTCCTAACCGGGTTGGAGGATAAATGAGAGGTAACAGTAAACTTTTCATACACTATTTTGTTCACTCACCCCCCTCCCTCTTACGAACCCATTTTTATTCACCCCCTTTCCTCTTTCCAACCAACAGCTTGGGTAGGGGGGCANTCCCACGAGAGACAGTCCTCTGGGAACTTCTTTGGCGTGCGTCCAATCTCACGAGCAACATCCCGCCCAAATTCTGCTGCAACATGAGTTCTTTTGTCCATAGGGTGCTGTGCAGATTCTCCCGAGCCGAGGCCAGGCTGCTTCCATCCCAAGAGCAAGGAAAAGGCCTTTCTCTCCCTTGCACGACCTTTGTAGCTTTAACTCTTTAGATGAGAATCTAACTGGATCACAGCTCTCTCCAGGCATCCACCTGCTCTTCTGGCATGGGCTGTGGGTGGATCTCTGCACCACTGTGGACTCCATGGGCTGCAGGGGGAACCTCCTGCTCCCCCCATAGTCTTCACCACAGCTAGCAGAGGGTTTTCAGCTCTGGTGCCTGAAGCACCTCCTCCCCACCTTCTCCCCTGACCTTGGCATCTCCATGCTGTTCTCCCTTCACATATTTTTACCTCCACCTCCTCCTCTAACTACAAAGAAGTGCGTGCCTATCTTGTTTTGAATTTTTCTTAAATGTCAAAGATTAGTGACTCAGAAGTGTCTCTTGATAGAGAACCACAGAACACTAAGATTCAGTCAATCTTAACATTACATTTCTTTTCGTGAAAGTGAGAGAGACAGTGTGGCTGTGAAAGTCTGGTGTGGCACTGCTTTTGTCTGTATGTAAGAAAGCTGAGAGCTCCTGAGCTTTGCAGTATTGATTATTGCTTGTATCAAAAAGAAAAAATTTTTAAAAATTTAACGTACCACACAGAAGACTGTACAAACTAACTCTCAGTTTCTCAAATTGTCTGTATAATGTCTGTGCACTAATATCACATTGAACTATATTAGATGAAATTTAATTCTATGGTAAAAAGAATTCTCAATAAGGAACTATGAAAAAAGGTTTATCTCCTGAGTAGTGAAAAGTTTTAGAGCTCCTGAAATGTGGAAGTCACAGCCTTTAGATATTATGCTTTTGCTTACAAAGGAATAGCCAACCTTTTTTTGTTTGGTTTTTTTTTTGTTTGTTTGTTTGTTTTTTTGCATCTTCCTTCCCCCCAATTGTGTAATTGCTGTTCCTACTAGGCAGTAACTGGATTGCACAGCATAAAAATAGTGCCTGACCATTACTCAGTCTTTTGTATAAAATTTCAGCAGCACTGGTAACTTGCATTTCTTTTCTCATCGACTAGCACAGTGACAAGCATGCCTGTTTGGTGTTACCCAGACTGTACAAGTGAATGCTGGATGGATAATATGAAACTGGAGACAGAGCTGAATTGTTTATATACATACAGGAAGCAGGGAAGGCTTTGTCTCTGCCTGTCTGGTGTTTGCCTCTCACCCACCTATTCAACTGTTCAAAGCACTAGAAAAAAGCAGGAAGAGAATTTAGTCTTTGGCTACTTTCAGAAAAATAATACAGTCAACTTCTACAGCTGTGTGTAAAGCTGTTAGTTTGTCTCTGTTTTGTATCTGCAGTAATCCATGGGTTTCCAGGAGAACAGAATCATCAAACCTTCAGTAATGCTTCCAGCTTTTTCAGTGTGCCTTTTCTTCTGAACATCTGCTGCCAACATAGACCCAGAGTACTTTACTCATTCAAATTTGCATGCCAAAACCCAAATGTGAATATAAGAAAAAGAATCTGACATCAGAATTCCTGCTTATGCAAAATAATTAAAAAAAAAAAAAAGAATTGCAGAACTCTGTAAAAGCACGTAATATCTCTTTGTTCTGGTTAAAAGTAACAAAAATCTGCTTATTTGCCTGACAACTAAGCCACATCAATCCATTGACAAAAGTGTAATTTAGAATGAACAAGACAGTACTGGTGAACACATTGATGTGAAGAAGTTCCTTTTTGTTTCTGTGTACAGCTTGTAACTTGGAACACTTTTTCTATTTGTACGCAGATGCCGGTTTTTCAGTGCCAAGAATGTTCCTTTCATACGCTATAAAGTTCTAGCAACAGTGCAGCTCCTCTTTCTGGCAAGGGCTTTGTATGTGCTTGAGAGATAAATCCTTCTGCTTCTTTTCTGCTTCATCTACCCCGCATGCTTTCATTCCTTGACCTTCAATTGCACTAAAGTAATTTTCAAGAGCACAGTTTGACCTAATTGCTTAGCAGAGTATGATCATGAAGAAACCCATATATTGTCTGATAACCCTGTGGTCATAACTTCTTTAAAGTCGTGCTCCATTGAAAGAAGACCACATTGATTGGAGGAAGGGCTGTGTGCTGATGCTATCTGTGGAGGATTTAGCAGCTGCAAGATCTTCTTTTTCTTTCATAATCTGAATACCATTGCAATGCCACCTTTTCTTCATGAAATACCCTATCCTTCATGCTGCACAGCACCTGAGAAAGACAAGCTCTCTGTGCCTGATGGAGTTACGAATCTGTACCTTCTCCAGATGGAAACTACCTAGATGTGCATTTCTGCACTTTGTTTCTTAGAAAGCTTATGTGCAGGCTTGTGTGCATAGTGTAAATTTGAACTGCTCTCGTAATGTGGAAGCAGGTAACAAATGAGAGACCAGAAGTCAAAGTAAAGCAAGAGATGCAACGACCATTATTAGCCCCCTTGCTCTGAAAACATTCAAGGCAAAGCAGCAAGCAATTGTAGGAGGAAGAGAGGTAGCATGATTGCCTCATGCCAGCAGTGCCTTCCTTACCTGTGCCTTGCTGCAAACCTTCAGCTGCCTTTTCAGTATGGGTGGCACTTTCTGTCTAGCTCATCAAGGCTATTTCTAAAAAGAAACCTGAAGCTGTGTGTTGCTGCGGCGTGAAGCTTTCACCTGTGTTACCTTGTTCAGTGCATTGATGAATGTGGGGCTCCACTGTGAAGAGTCTCTTAACGCACTTCTGGTTTAAGCTCTGTGTAATGATAAAATAAATGAGAGAGTCAAATGAAGGAATGTTTTCTCTGCCTCCTTTGTAAGGCAGATGGAAATTACTTTCAAGTTCCTTGTGTATGTCTATCTGTACTAAAACAAGTCACAAATTAAGTGGAGGCACAGGAGTTTTTCAAGCTTAAGGAGTAGCCTAGAGACAGGAAAATTCGCTTGCTAAAATAAGACCTTCACTGTAAAGTGGGGGAAGTTTTAGGATTATTGAATTTGACAATCTGCAAAGTGCAAGGAAGAACACAATTGTATCGTAGCTGCTATTGGGTTAATTTTAAAAATAAAATAATTGTGAGATATTAATTTTTATATTTTCCTGGAGGATTGATTGTACCTCTGTAGGAGACTTCATTCTGCAGGAGCTTTGAATTGTATTGAATTTTATTTGACTCGTAGCACTTAGTAGTATCCTTTATGCTCTCATCGTGACGGCTTTTTTCAGTGAAAAAGAAAGGTCAGGTAGGAGAGCTATTTTGACTGTCACTTTCAGTTCAAAATTGGTATGCAAACTGTAATGGGTTTTTTGTTTATGTGTTCCAGTATAGAGAGTTTTTTTGGCTCTTTTGTAACTTCTTTTTTCAAAAGTTAGGGACAATAAGGTGACTTTTTTTTAAGTGCTATGTGTGTACTGCCTGCCATGTGTTATCAAGGATGTCTTTTCAAATTATTATTATTCATTTTATGCAATTCTCTTGGTTCATAATTTATGCTATAAAGTCTCCAGTCCATGGCCCTTGACCATACTCTTGTAGCCTGTCTTTTAGAAGTAATGAGAGGTAAAGGCAGGCAAGAATATATTTATGAGGGAGATGATTCACTTTTTTTATTAAAATAAAGGTGGAGGGGAAGAAGACTGTGTGCCTGTTTCTAGAGACATACAGGGTATAAGGTAGTTGTGTTTCTGTGCTTGTTTTTTCTTCCATTTTTACCCCACATGTAGATTATACTGTTATTGGCATGTTTTGAGAGGTCTAGTGTTTAGTCATCTGCACAAAATTACTTAATAATGAAGTTCTCTTCCTTCGCTCAATTCTCTTGTTCATTTGGGAGGACTATGAATTTTTAAATTACTTTTAACATGTTTCATTTTAGCACAGCTTTCTTCCTCTGGTAAGTAATGTTATCAACACTGTTTATGACTGGTGGGTTTTCATAATGTTCTACATTCTTAATAATGACAAGTAGCAGACATAGAGAAAAAGAAGGATCTCTTGAAACCGTTTCCCAGTTCAGTTAGACCAGAACCACTTGAAAAAGCAAGGTAACATAATGTGATGTTTATTGAACTGAGCATTGAATCCACCCTCTAGGGAAAGGGATGAGCTTTATGGATATCACCTTGTTGGTGGCTATAAAATGTGCGTGAGAGCGTTTGGGTTGCATGTACCTGCACGGAGGTAGTTAGTGCACATTTATCAGATACACGATTTAGCCTTATGCTGACATGCGGGCGGGTTAATTCTAGTGTCACAATAGGTATTTGTAAAGGCTTGTGGTTTTGTAGCGTGGAACAGGGTGCTTGCTTTAACAAAAGCAAAGAGGAGCTACACATTTCACTTATCATTTCAGTAGATTTCCCATATGTCGAGATTGCACAGGGAAGAAACTGGTTAATCTTTGAAAAGCTCAGACCAGGTGGTTAAGTACATTTGACAGCTTGTTTGTATGTGGAGCTTTGTTTAAATCAATTGTGTTCCACCAATTGTTCTCCCTTCTCTTTCTTCCTCCTTGTATTAAGGTTCGGTTGTTTCTGTACACCATCAGAAGAAACACATCACTGCCTTCTGGTTTGTCTTGGATGTTATCTTTGCTTACATTTGCTTTTTGCCCTCTGCACTTTGGCAGCTATTCAATCTCAACATGATATTCACTTCCTGCTGCCTGTTGGATATTTTCCTTGACTTTATCTCCAAGTGTCAAAATGCACCATGCTGTCCCTAATCACTCAATAAACAGCCAGAAGTTGAGATTTCTCAGGATGTTGAAAGGTTGAAAACATCTTCAGTTTTAGTCTAAAAGCATCTCCTTTGCCTGTGCTGTGCTTTTAGCCTATTATTATCTGCCTCAGAACGTTGACTTGTGTGGTAACAAGCTCACCTTGATTTATAGTGTGTTCTCATCAGTTGACTTTTGGAGTTGCTTTTTTCTTGATGTTGTTATAGCTGTTTTAGCCAAAAGTTATTGGAATATCAAAAAAAAATCCAAAAACCCTAAAACCTTAGCTTAAAAATCAATCACAATACAATAGTAAAGCTGGGATCATTCTCATCAGGAGACATCTTACAGTGAATTCCTATGTCTGTATTAATTTTTAAATTGCTAATTATTAATATTTATCGTGGTTATTCATAAGTAACTGATGGAAAATTTCATTTCTCTGTAGCCATTTAGAATTTTTGTTCTGAAAATTGGACAGTAGCTGTTCTTATACAGGGTAGGAAGATATTGAGAAAAGAATTAGTGTAAATATCGTAACATTTTTCATATTCAAGTGCTTTTGAGAAGTCTCTAAAGGTCAATTTACAGACTCTTCCTTGCCATTTGCAGTAGCTGCATTGCTTTTAAGCAATACAGCTTTAGGTGTTTGGGATGAGCATTCCATTCTGTGTTCAGTTACAGGAGGTTACTCAATTTGACTGAAGAACTATTTCAGAGATGGAGCCGTAAAGTGGCCTTTTGATCTGCTCGTAATGAAACAACAGTTGAAATAATTACTTTTTTTTTCTTTGGAGACAGCCAGCATCCAATATACAGCATCTCTATTGTCTGTGCATGCCTTCCTGCTGAAGTTCCCAAGCATTCAAACTGCACATCAATACTTTTCTGGGATGAGAAGATGACATAGTAAAGGACTATCTTTGTTATATTATGCATTTCTATTGGATTTCAAGTTACAGGGACAGCTGTGGGGTTTGACCATTCTGCTCCCCACAGCCATTGCAAGATGGCCCCATCGCTTGTTTTCTGTGGAATTTGGGTATAACTTTGCAACAGTGAAAGCTGATGAAAATATTTAGAGTTAACTTCATACTTCTTAACACAGATGGTTTGGTGCTACTGCGGAAAAGTTAGTGTAACAAAATGTAATCTTTTCTGTTCTGTCCTCTCAGCTTCATAGTTTAGGGATAAAATCATCTACAGGGAAAATTTTCTGACCTGTTTTGCCCATTCTGTTGGTCTTAATTTAAAAACATGAGCTTATATTTAATTTTAGGTATCCATCTCTGTAACTGTCCTATATAAAAACCAAATTTAATGTTTCCAGAATAGTATCCCAAATGTAGTGAACCTAGCTATAATTGATTTCAGTTTTGTTTCTTAACCTGAGAATAATTAATTTTCTGTGGTTGAAAGAAACTGAGCAGCCCGGGCTGCAGTGTTCTGCACTGGTGGAGTTTGTAGTTCTAAGGCATAAGGGTCAAATAAGGGGTAAAGTTAGGCTCTTGGACTTTAGGAAAGCAGAATTCCAGCTCTTCAGGAAGATAGTCAGTGGGGTCTCCTGGGAGACTTCCCAGAGGAACAAGGGAGTAGAACAGAGCTGGCAGATCTTTGAGGAAGTCTTCATGGAGCTCAAGAGCTGGCAATCCCCAGGAACAAGAAATCAGGCAGGGAAGGCAAGAGACTGGCATGGCTGAGTAGGGAACTGCTGGTTGAACTAAAGGGAATGAATCAAATGCAGAGGCAGTGGAAACAAGGACAGGTGACCTGGGAAGGGCACAGTGATGAAGTTCAGTTGTGTAGGATGGAGTGAGGAAAGCCAAGGTGTGCCTTCCCAGATAAACAATGCTGGAAAACTGATAAGAAAGGATGAGGAGAAGGCTGAGGTACTCAACAATTTTTTTGCATGAATCATCAATGGCAACCTTCCTTCCCACACCCCATGAGTGTGTGGACAGCAGGATGAGGAAACAAAGTTGCTCCCACTATAAATAAAGATGTGGTTCTGGACCACCTGAGGAACCTAGACATACATAATAAGTCCATGAGACGTGATGAGATACACCCCAGAGTCCTGAAGGAATTGACTGATGTAGTTGCCAAACCACTCTCCATGGTGTTTGAAAAGTCATGGCAGTCAGGGTAAATCCCAGGTGATTGGAAAAGGAGGAGCATTGCACTCATCTCTAAAAAGGGTAGAAAGGAGGACCCTGGGAGCTGCTGACCTATCAGCCTCATCTCTGTGCCTGGGAATTTAATGGAACAGATCCTTCTGGAAGCTGTACTAAGGCACCATGGGGGGCAGGAAAGTGACTCAAACCAGCACGGCTTCACCCAGGGCACATCCTGCCTAACCAACCCAGTGGCCTTCTATGATGGGATGACTACATCAGTGGATAAGGGAAGAGCTACCGATTTAATTTATGTGAACTTCTGTAAAGCCCTCAACACAGTCCCCCACAACATCCTTCTCTCTAAATTGGAGAGAAATAGATAAAAAAACTGGTTGGAGGGTCTCTTCCAAAAGGTAGTCGTCAATGGCTCAGAGTCCCAATGGACATCAGTGACAAGGGGTGTCCTCTGGGGTTCGTACTGGGACCTGTGTTATTTATTGTCTTCATTAATGACATAAAGGAATCAAGTGCAGGTGACACCAAGCGGTATGGTGCTTTTGATACACTTGAAGGACAGGATGCCATCCAGAGGCACCTGGACAAGCTGGAGAAGTGGGTCCCTGGGAATCTCCTGAGGTTTAACAAGGCCAAGTGCGAAGTGCTGCACCTGGATTGGGGCAACCCCTGGTATCAGCACAGGCTGCGGATGAACAGATGGAGAGCAGCCCTGGGGAGAAGGACTTGGGGTGCTGGTGGGTGAGAGGCTGGACATGACCCAGCCATGAGCACTCACTGCCCAGAAAGCCAAATGTGTCCTGGGCTGCATCCAAAGCAGTGTGGGCAGCAGGGAAGGGAGGGGATTCTGCCCCTCTGCTCTGCTCTGGTGAGACTCGCCTGGAACACTGCATCAGCTCTGGGGTCCCAGCACAGGACCTGTTGGAATGAGTCCAGAGGAGGGAGGAAAAGCTTAGACAATTGGGTTTGTTCTACCTGGAGAAGAGAAGGCTTTGGGGTGACCTAATTTCAGCCTTCCTGTTCTTGAAGGGACCCTATAAGAAAGATGCAGAGATACTCTTCTGAAGAGCATGTAGTGACAGGACAAAGGACAATGGCTTCAAATGGAAAGAGAGTAAGTTTAGATTAGATACTAGACAAATACTCATTGCTGTGGTGGTAAGACACTGGAACAGGTTGCCCAGAGAAGCTGTGGATGCCTCATCACTGGAAGTGTTCAAGGCCAGGCTGGATAGGGCTCTGAGCAACCTGGTCCTAGGGGGAGTTGTGCCTGCCCATGGTAGAGAGGTTGGAACTTGACAAGCTTTAAAGTTCCTTCCAACCAAGGCCATTCTATGAATCTGTTGTTTTAGGAAGACTACAAGCAACATTGGCATGAAGAACTTTAGCTCTTTGCCGTTTGTCCAAGGACATGTGGTAGCGCTTTCTGTCATGCCTTGTGTGAATGAGGTTTGTTCTTTTTAAATTATTTTTTAAGCTGGATCATTCAGCATTAATAGTTAGTAGCAAATCTTGGTTTTGTGAGGTCAGTTTAAGAGGAGATACGACAACAGGAAGAAGTAGCTGGGTATGCAGGGGGTAAGTATGGATATTTTTGTACCAGCTTTCCTTCTAGACAAAGAACGTGTTAGAGGCTCTTTCCACAATGCCATATGCTGCACAATTATCACTGTGCTCGCAGTCCAGCCCAACAAATGTTTATACACTCTATGATGTTAACATGAAAATTAGTTAAACTGAATTGTGGGAAAAATACTATTTTAGGAGGCGTATGAGTGGAAAAAATCATAAATTGATAATAAATTGCATAGAGAAGTCTCATATTGTTCTCAATAGTACTTTTATGCAATCTCCTGATTTACTTTAGATGTTTGTTTAATGTGTGGCCTACATAGGCTTAGACTTTGGAGCAGAGCTTTAAATTCAAAAGAGCTACGATCTTCCCTGCTTTCATGTTCTTGGAATGGTGGTGATACCTTCTTTGTACTACCCTGGTGCTGTTGAGTGAAGTTTATTCCTTCTGTTACTCATGTGGCAGATGGGGAAAAGAGTTTCAGCATTATAGCATGCAAAATCATGTGAGGGCAGAAGTGACTGTTTCATGATGACCGTCTGGTTTCCATGTGATTGTCAGTTTCCTGTAGCATCTGCAGAAGAGGGCAGTGTCCTTTGTGCTCACTCTAATTCCAGTGACCCTGTACTTGAAATTGTGAGACCACTGTGTTTGTGCTTAGGTAGTGCTAGTGGTTCATATCTAATGCCTGCTCAGCATGTTGTCTTTCATGTGGGTGCTTCTTCAAGCGCTTCTGTCTTCTAGTTTAATCTTATTATTATGTTCCCGTTTCTGATAAACTGTCTTCTTTTAGCAGCAAGCTGAAATGGTTGTGTGCAGGGGTGGCTTACAGCTGCCTCCTAGCATTTCCTATGCAGCTGCTACTGCATTGCATCTTCCAAAGGGATTTGGATTTTTGAGGAACCTTTGTTGGGAGATGTTTATACTCATTGTGAAGTCCATTTATATTTGCATCGCTGACAAAGGTTGTGTTTGCAGCAATGTCTGTGCTTACCGTATTCACTCTCAAAAGGAAGGTAGGACTCGCATACATATTGGGATTTCAGCTTGTTTACTCAAATGTTCTTTGAGTCACAGTTTGAGATAAACTTTCGCTGTTGCTGAAATTTTGTTTGGTTGGGTTTTTTTATTTCCTTGCTTTGAGAAAGCTTTCAAAAAGAGCAAGAAATATCTTCAATTGTACTGCATTGAGAATGGCAGTGAATTTAAGCCTAAAAGCTGTTTATGAAACAGCTGAGACTCACTCTTGTTGTTGCCAAGACAATGAAAACAATTTCAGAAGTTTTTCTGACTCTTTGTGTGATTGTATGGTTTCAGAAAGGAAGGTGTTGGAGGATTCCCTACTCCATTTGACATATTTTCATGTCAAGCCCACAAGTTGGTTTCTGACTGCCAACCCTGCAGTAGTGTAGTTGCAACAGCTGAGCTGTACACTTGCAGCAGCTGAGCTCAGCTCTCTGCCTGTCACCACCAACACACTATCACTTCTGCCAGCTAGACAGTCTTGTGGTTACACTTGGAGTGACACCTGTGCAAACTCATTAATTGCTAGAAAATTTTCACTGGTGTCACTCTAGGAAACAGGAAGAGAGCAGTCTGTATTTTCTGGCAATCTTTTCTTGTTTTTCCTCCAAAAACTTACTTTACTTCCAGCACTTTTTGGCATTCAGCCATGACAAAGCTGTGAGGCCAAAGCAGCTCTTGCTGTGAGAGAAACACTTGACCTGTGAAGGAAGGAAGATTTTAACTTGCAATTCTTGCTCTGCAGGTGCAAACTTGGGTGCCACCATGTATTCTGGACAGAATCTACCAAGATCATGAGTGTCTTCCATTAGTTTTTCTGTGGCTGCCAAGGAGTATGCCACATGGTTGCTCACAGCTGGTCAGAGTGAATGTACTGCACAGGTTACCATAACAAAACAGTCTTTCCTGCAGTGACAGACAATTGAATCCTGAATTGCACACCAGCACACTTGCCTTCCTGACGTGTTATGAGGCACTTTGCTTCCAAGTGTAAGACAGTCAAGGGCCGTGTAAGAAACCAAGTCTTACTTTCTTTGGGCAAATGGGGGTTGTTTTTTGGTTGTAGTTTGGGCTCCAAACTCCCAAGCTACGTGACAGTCAAGATGTTCCCCTGTTGTGGGAGCTGTGTGCCACCTGGCATTGAGGGCGGTGGTCTATGTGGGGGCACCAGGGCCTGGGGAGGGCTGCCTGCTACACCCTTGGCTCTTGCCAGCCAAATTCTTCCATGCATTCTGCATGCTGGGCTCTCAGCAGTTATCCCAGCAGGAGGGAGTGATCCAGAGGTGATATTGACCCCATCTGTGCATTGTCTCCTTGCCACCAGCAGTGCGGCCTGCCTCAGGACTCCCAGAATGTCACGGGAGCACTGGTCCTTATCAGTGCAGGGAAGAAGCAACTGTTCCTGGCATCTAACATCTTGGAACGCAGTGAAATTGACTGAGCAGCCAAAGTAGTTTCAGAAACGTGGTGTAGAGGGATAGCAGGATTCTCTTTTGAGTTTTGCATGCTGAACACCTGAGAAGCAGAAGTACGAAGTGGCCTTCAGGCAGGCTCCTAAGACATCATTAATAGGAAGGGAGCCATCCTGCAAAACACTGGGCTATCTCTGGGCTTCATGGAGCTATGTTAAGTGCTGACTTCCTGACAAGTGGCTACTGCTGCCTTTTCTGGCTGGGCATGAGAACTTTGTAGGAGGTGAAACAGGAAAATGCTACTTGCCACACTCTGTCTCTGGCAGCACAGGTTTCTTACCCAGTACAATATATCCTTCTTAACAGAACTTTTTCCCTCAAATGGAGAAGAACCATTAAAATTTGTTGGGCTTCATCACACTGTTTGCAAGGTCATTTGTGGCAAATGCACTGCCACACTGGTCTCTTTCTGGCAGTTCCTCATTGACAGTTCACTGTGTAAAGAGGTAAGAGAACCTCCCAACCAGAGTGATTTTTCTTTGTCTGCCATTTTAAAATGAAAAAGACCAAAATGAAGCTTGTCACAGGGTGACAGCACATAGTGCTGGCCTCCCTGAGACAATTTGTATTGGGCTAAAAACCTGGTGCCTGGCAGTAGGAAAGGCAGGCTGCTTACAGCACTAGCCCAGGGGGTCTGTGCAGAAAGCAGCCAAGAGGCACACAGTCATCTGATAACAGTGTTTTTATCAGAGATTTGGGCTTCTGTGAAAGAAACAATAGCAATCCCTGCTAAGGGAAACCTTGCTTCAGGTAATATTTCAAGTAGATGAAACTTACGTAGATGAATGTTGCTTAATGACAGAAAAAGGAAAGGAATGCATAAATGGAATTTGTGTTCTTCAGGCTAAAATAAAATGCCTTTTTGTGCATTGTAACCAAAAATTCAGCAAAAAATAATTTTAGCTTTGCTTGCGCTTGTAGAGCTTGAGTAATTTCGATCTGTTTCCTTTGTCAAGGAGGCAGCAGATACAACAAAATTTGAGGAATTTGTGCTATTTAATATTTGAAATTTTAACTTGAAAAGTCTATGTCTAGAAAATCAAAGATCAAAGTAGGCTGTGGTTTGTGAAGTGAAATACTTCAGGATTGTCTGTCAGTTATTTCCATGTGCAAAACTATATAGCAACTACAACAAATATGTCTTCCAGAAAGCAAACTGTCAATTGTGTGTAACTTTTTTTTTTTAAATTAGAACACCATATAATACAGGAACATCTGACCAAAACTTTCCAAAGATTCAGCTTCAATGCAGAGTTAAAATCAACTAAAAGCCTGCTGTATCCTTCCAGCATGTCAAGAGTAGTCATCCCCAAGCCTCTGAAATCTATTGCATAAAAAGTTCATGCTTTTAGGAAGTGAATATGTAGTTGTTTCTTGGGGAAGTCATGACAGCAAAGAGGATGCAGTAAAATGTTGCTTGAAGGGTGGAGAAGGAACTGATTGGCAGAGAAAGTTCATTGGAGATACTGAAATGCCACTGAGTGACTGGTTCTGCTTTTTTTCCAGAGCCTTGCTCATCTTCAATTTGGAAGCAGGGGCTTCCTGAGTAGAAGCAAGATGAGAAACTGAATCTAGGGACTCACTACTGGTGGTAGAAATAAGAAAGAAGCTCAGTTCTCCTTGCTTATACCTAACTCTCAGGAGGGATGGACTTGGATACTGCTCTCTACAAGGGTACTACCCTATTGTTTGAAAGCTGTAATGGAAAGACCAGCTTTCTGGAAAAATACTCATTGAAGCTCCATTTACAAAGTAATTTATGAATTCAAAAATCATTGCTTTATTCTGGAGTTGTTTTTCGACACACTTCACCCCTCCTCCGAATGTCTCCCAAGTTACTGCACTTGCTTCATCTCTGGTGCAGTATTACATAGCCACAGCATATGAAGCAGAAGGGTGGAGAGCAGCAAAGCCAGGTTATGTAGGTCAGTTACAATTCTACAGCGCAAAATTCTACAGGAGTGCACCTTGATTAAGATCATAATTTTTCAAGTGCTTCCTGCAGTTTGTGCAGTTCTTTTCTCTCAGCCCTTATAACAGGAAGAAAAGCTTTCAACTGCAGCCTGCAGTGACTTAGGCAGAAGTCCACGTGAAGGCATTTTTATCCTGATACTTAATTCTTCACCTGAGTAGGAAGAGCTGAAGCACTGAGAGCTGGAATTAATGCATTAGAATCTCTTGGAGACTGACTGAATTACTGTAGAAAGTGAAACTTACCAGTAATGTTAGCAATTCTAAATACACAACTGTTTGGATGATGAATCTCCTTAGTCAAAACCAAACCTAGAAAAAATACCTCTGTTTTGACACAGAAGCTGAATTTTAGAAAACTACTCTTTTTAGTAATGCTGATATGGACTTACAACTATTTTTTTCCTTTTTTCTAGTTGTATTAATTATCACTGCCAATATTCATTGAGCGTACTCCCTGCATTAATGAATGTATCTGCATTGGTTACAACAGTCTACAACCTGTTCTTCAATGCAGTAGTTTTCCTAGCTTTCATAAAGATCATTGAAGTAGTCATGTGGACTTCTGACCACTGAAGTCAGAAATCGGGGTGGTGTTATGTCAAAGCTTACGCACAGAAGAGAGCTTCTGTGGACAGCATCCAGTTGTGGAAGCGAGATGTCTTCATGCTCTAGCTTTATATATTATATAAACAGTCTCCAGAAATCACTTAATCCATTTCTCTGCTTTAAAAGGAGATCAACTCAGCTGCCAGTAAATATAAAGAAAGGTTAATGGTATTCTCTGCACAGTAGTGCTAACACTGAAAAATGAAACTTTCAGTACTCTTTTCTTAACTAAATGCATATTGCTGGCTTCTTTATGATGAGTCAAAATAAGTGCTTATAGGCAGAAAACATTTTAAAAATCGTGCAAGGAATATTTGATATTTTTTGACAGAAAGCATATACTAATAAGTATCTGGAACACAGATAGATGGAATACTGAGGGATGGTGGTAGTGTTGCTATTTTATTTCAAGCAATGAAAGAGATCCAATAGATGAGTATGATTATGATGCATCTGTTTCTCATATTAATTTGATATAAGCTTTTTAATCTTCAGTGATCTCTTCTTATTTCTCATTTAAGTTCTGAAAAGTTAGCTAATCAGATCTCCAAAACCTTGATGTTTTCCTGTCTTCTCAAATTCCATCTAGAAATCTAACTGGAAACCTCATTCTTGTTCCAAAAGGAGCACTTATGCAAATAAAATGCATGCTTAACCTGAGCCCATGTGATTATTCAGCAGTCATGCTTCAAATCTGCTGTCTCTCTAGAGCTGTACAACAGCACTTCCAAATCATACCAAAGGAAGAGAACACTGTGTTTTTAATGAAGTGAGCTGGTTTTGGCATGGGTAATTTTCATACATTGCTTTCACAAGTACACTGTGATTGTTGCTGTAGCACAAAGTGCTAATAAAATGTCTTTCCACGTTAAACAAAACCAATATCAAAGTAATAACGACCAGCAATCTTCTGTTCATCATGTTATAGCATAAAGCTGTGTAGATTGAGTTGCTAGGTCACAGGCTCTATTTTTCCTTTGAGGTAAGGGGTGGGAGAGAATTACAGGGATTTGGTCAGGAGTTGGCTATATAAAAAGAAAAATAACATGCTTGTCACTGTCTTTTCTTGCCCCTCCCTCCAGCTTTTGAATCTGTACTATAGTCTCAGATTGGACAGCATACATGTGCTGCAGTCTTCTCTTTCGGAGTTAGATCTATATACGTGCAGTAAGCTAAAGAAAAATTATTTTAGTGTTATTATTATTTTTGGATAATTGGGTCATTTAGTTCAGGTATGGTGAAGCTGTTGATAAAGAGAGGAAGTAAAAAAACCTAAAGCTAACCTAAAGGAGTTATATTTACATCTTTGGAGGAATTGTGGATTGCAAGTAGAAAAGTGATGTGAAACTTCATACATAACAGAATTTCTGTAAATGAAATACCTTGGAAAATGCAGGAACTTCAGATGGTTTGTACTTTAAATGGGACAGTACTTAAAATTAACTACTTGGACCCAAAAGCAAATAGGAAGGTAAATGTCCAAGAATTTCCCACTGAAATACCATTGCTTAAGGAACAGAATTTTTTTTTAGTACATGTGAGATGGGGTGGGGTGTGGGGAAGGGGAATGCAGATGGTTTCTTTATTGATGCTGGTTATGCAGCAAGATTTGTAGATTAATCCTTTTTCCCATGTTACAGATTGATGGGTAACTGCATGATATGCCATCTGCCATTTAACTATTAAGTTAAACTTAGTGGTTGTGCATATATGTTTTTACTTTTTAGTTTTTAATAAAAAGACTTCTTACAAGGGTAATTAAGCTATCTAAATAAAAGGGAGTAAATAACCTTGCAAGCAACAGAACTGTATTTTTAATGAGGTATGTAGAAGCTTCAAATTAATAACTTGGTTACCTGTTTTTTCCCTTTTCCTTGTAGATGAAAGGATTTGTTTGTAGTAATGCATCTCCATGTGCTCCCTTTGTTTCCTTGCTCTGTATGCCATTGGTTCATTTTGAAATATGCTCGGCTGTACCTGAAAGCCTATGGGTGTGTACCCCTTTTGCCAATCTTCCCTTCCTTCTCCTGGGACTGGCTCTCAGAGAACCAGCCCCCGCCCCCTTCCTTTCCCCTTAAAAGCCAGCGCCTGGGTCTGGGAGGGGCTGCTCTTATCTCTGGGCTGGCAGCCCTTCCCCTATCTCCCCATCTTTCCTCACCCCTTCTCCTCCCCTGCAACCCCTCTCCCCGTTACCCCAAATAAACCTCCCTGCCAGAACAGAGATGAGTCCAGGTTCGTTCCTTTGTACCACTTCATTTCCTGCTAGAATTTCCGTGGCCGGAGACCCATGCCACACTAAGCGCACCCCGGGGGCCGCCCGGCCCGGACTTGGTGGAGATACGTGCCGAGGAGACATCGTATTGTGAGGCCGCCGCTTCCTGCCGTCCCCCCGCAGAGAGAAACATCATTTGTTTAAAACTGCGAGTGTTAACTTGCGCATGCAATGAGTCCATCCATTTCATACGCCCATAGCTGAGAACTTAATAGGTTCTGAAGAATTGTTTCTGTTTCCATACTGAATAAGCCCTACTGAGCATTAAGAGTGCTGGGTGAGTGTGAATATCGTGTTTGGGATGCAGCACTTCGTTAAATCCAGAACGGAAGCATAATTGTCTGGGTGGTTTAGGTTTGGTTGGGGTTTTTATTCAGATATATTTTTTATGTGCTTTGCCATTTTATTGTGAAGGCGAGCTAGATAAGTTGGAAGGAAAGCAAGTGTCAAGCTCAGAACATAGTCAGCAAGAGGGTGATTTGGAGAAGGGCATCTCTCCTTGGAGAGTCGTTGTGGGGAGTACTGATTCAATTGTTTATTTGAGCATCAGGAAGAGATCTGGGTACCTGGCTACCCTGCTGGAGTCAGGTGAATTTGTAAGGAGAGGAAAGAGCAGTAAGGATAAAAGCAGAGGTGGAAGGAATGAGGAGGAATTTGTAATTTTTCCAAGTTTTGGTCACAATAGCTTAAAGGCTCAGATTTAGTGAGGTACCAGAGAAGGTGGACTTGCAAGAGCAGAAGCTGTAGGTGAAGACGGAGGTCATAAAGATCTGGAATTAAGACAGCTGAGTGAGGAAAATAAATACAAGGGACTGACTGGTGGAAATCATGAGAAGGAAACCTTTCTGTCGTATTACAAGAGCACAGTGAATGGGATGAAGAGGACTGAAGGTGGTAAACACTAGAGATAAACAACCTATGAAACCATACAGCTTATTCAAAAGTTCATTTTAATGAAAAGTGAAAGGCAAACAAGTGGTGTTTCATTTGTATTGAAGAGTTTTGACCAAGAAAGACAACAAACCACACATCAAAAGAAATGGTGCCTGTTGCGCAGCGTGGCATCAGTTGCCACAGTAGCGGGAGAGAACAGGGCTAGCATATCCTGGTTGTATCCAGGAAACCCAGTCACCACTGCTGGAGGAGAACGAAAAGGAAAGTGAACACTAAGAGGTACCTTGCTCCAGACTTTTAAATCTTGGACTTGTCAGGTTTGTTGCCCCTGCCATTATTTCTAATCAGGAGGTGCAATAAACTCATGAGATGGTTGCAGCTGTATGTTTAAAGTGACAAAACACTTCATTCAAAGGTCTTCATTTGAAAGCAGACATGGTATTACATTTGACAGAGAGCTATTTCCGTGAATCTTCAAGTGCTTTCTGAAATGATTCCATTGTATCGATGTTGAAAAGAGAAATCTACACAGAGAAATTTTGAAGAATCCTATGTGATTGTTTGTATCTTCTAATGTATCCATTGGCATTAAGTTTTATACTTTTAGATAGCATTTAGATAGAGGTTGTGTCATGTCTTTATCATAAAGTAATGATTTAATGTGTGAGTTTTTTTCATTTACTTTGCACATGAGTTTTATAGATCCCTCTTTTATTAAATATGAAAAAGAAAATTATAGAGGTTATTTTTAATGCCATAAGAAATTTGAAGAGAACTTAGGAAAAGAGAAATTAAATTAATTCTACAATTATCCAAATTGATGGGAATTGAGTCATTGGAAGTTCTTTTTGCTCTTAGAAAAGATGAAAAATCAATAAAAATGTTAAGCTGAAATTAGGACTAAGTAATGTAGTACATAGAAACACAAAATTTAAGCAGCATCAAGATTAAGCTTAAAGACTGATCAGAGGCTAAAAGATGCATCTTTCTTGCAAAGCATTTTCTTCTGAGCAGGTGGTTTCCAAAGACCTTAGTGACATTTCTATGACATTTTTGAGTTGTTACCTGCCAATTTGAGTGTATGGATGTTAACTCATATTTAAAGTCCTAGGTAAACTTCATTGTCTAATATTTTTAAACAATTGTGAAATGCCTTCATAAGCCTTGACTGTCTCACAATTACATGCTTTGTGTGGCAGTTCAGTTTAGCTAATAAATATTTGCTGAAATATTTATGTATGTATGTATGTAATGGAAAACAGAGCTTTCCATTCTTTGATGTAACTCCCATATTCTTCGCTGTAACTCCCATTTTCTTCTTCCTCATTCTTTTGAACAATGGTATCTTTAAACAGACATAAATTTGAGTTCAATGCAAATAAAGTGTTCAGAGGTGATGTTCTTTTTATGATTTATTTATATTAAATTTGTGATACAAGTTTCTATTCTAATGCTTTGTTATAACAATAACTTTGGTGTTATTTTGGGAATTGAAATGGTCTTGAACACTAATAATGTTCACAGAATCATAGAATATGCTGAGTTGGAAATGACTTATCAGGATCATCGAGTCCAACTCCTGACATCCCCAAGAAACACACCATGTGCCTGAGTGTTGTCCTAACACTTCCAGAACCCAGATAGGCTGGTGCTGTGACCACTGCCCTGGGGAGCTGTTCCAGTGCCCAGGCACCCTCCTGATACCCAGCCTAAACCTCCCTTGACTCAGCTTCATGCCATTTCCTTGAGTCCTGTCATTGGTAAAGAGTGTGAAGAGTTCAGTGCCTGCCCCTCCTCTTCCCCTCATGAGGAAGTTGCAACTGCAGTGAGGTCTCCCCTCAGTCTCCTCCAGGCTGAACAGACCAACAGACCTCAACCACCACTCATGTGGCTTCCCTTCAAGGCCCTTCACCATCCTCATAGCCCTCTTTTGACCACTCCCTTATAGATGAATGTATTTCTTATATTGTGGTTAAACATCACTTACTTGTTCCTGTACTGTGAAGTCAGGCTGCATACTGACAGACTTGAGAGAGTTAGGGCTGTTCAACCTGGAAAACTGAAGGTTCTGGGGGGACCTTACAGCAGCCTTTCAATGCCTGAAGGGGGCCTACAGGAAGGATGGAGAGGGACATTTTGCAAGGGCATGTGAAACAAGAGGAATGGCCTTAAACTGAACAAAGGAAGTTTTGGAGGAGATATTAGGAAGAAATTCTTTACTGTGAAGGTGGTGAGGCACTGGAACAGGTTGCCCAGAGACGTTCTGGATGCGCCATCCATGGAAGTGTTGAAGGCCAAGTTGGACGGGGCTTTGAGCAACCTGGTCTAGGCGGAGGTGTCCCTGCCTATGGCAGGGGCGTTGGAACCAGATGATCTTCAAGGTCCCTTCCAACCCAAACTATTCTATGATTCTGTTAATGTGTGATGCATCATGACTCAAATACTTACCTAAACATTCCTTTAAAGTGGTGAAGCAAGCCACAGTTCAGCCACATCTAATTAAATATCAAGGAGGTGGACTACATAAGGAAAACAGAAATAGCTTCTGTTTTAAACTGTGAATCAATACACATAGGTGACTGATGGCAACCAAAAAAACTACAGCTGAAATGCAAAGAATAAATTTATTGAATTACCTCACTAACTGGAGGATCCTGAAACAAAGCTGAACAGCAGAGACACACAGAATTAGGGCACAGGCACAGTCAGGCTCAGCAATCCTAGCAGGCAGCAGGGCTGCTCTTTGTGCCCATTTATCAAGGACCTGTGCATGCGTACTTTAGCACCATGCTGTGATCTCCCTGTGCTTTTTATGGTCTCTGCTTTGATCTCTCTCCCAACAGGGAGCTCAAGCATGTCTGGGAGAGAGCCTACAAGTCTCTGTAAGCACCTGTGTTATCTCTACACAGGAGTTCAACTCCTCTGGAGATAGAGGATAAACAGCAGTAGATTTAACATATTATTTCCCACAATGTTATTCTCCAGGCTTTGGCATTCCCAGCTTGAGTGAGTCCACCATCATCGTCACCATTCTTCCCCTTTTAACCCATTAACCCATTCCTCTGAACACAAACAGAAGTTACGTCACTATTTGTTCAAGTGTTTTCATAACTGTTTTCACACTGAATCACACATTAAAGCATCTCTGATGTTACTTTTCATAGTTCCCTCCACTCTTCTCCCCACTCCAAAGTCATGTGCCAACTCTTGGGAAATCATGCTGAGCAGATCTACTTGCAGCTTCATGGCGAGGATTGGAACCACCTAGTCAGAACATACTTCACTTAAGTCCTGTTCAGTTAAGAGCTGTGAATTGAAACAAAGCCATTTTTAGAAGGAAAAAATGTGAAGGCACTTCCCTTGGATAAAAGAGAGGACTGCATTCTCATCTGATTACTTAGCAGCCATATTTGGCAAGGGCTATGCATTAGCCTTCAGACAAACTCCATCAGCACGATGCAAATATTGCAGGCTTTTTGACTTTTAATTTCTTTTTCAAGGTGCTATGTTTTTAATTAAAACCCTTTCCGAGGACAGAAACCCAGTTACTGCTTATGATAAAATATATCAAATATCTATTCACTTCACAATATAGTGTGTATAAAACAAACAAAATATCATCCATTCATATTTTTTATCCTCTTTTTAAAATCCTCATAGTAATGTATAAGAGATGCTGTATATATGTATATGTACACAGAGAATGGCTGAAACTTGTGCTTTCTTCCACTTCATTCATGATTCAGCCTAATCATCATGACATTGCATTTTTTTCTAAGCTTCTTATTTCTAAGTGCGAAGAATTCTTCAGTCATCTGCAGTTGATGTTTACTGTCAAATTGCTGATACACAGGAACCACTTTCCCTTATCTCTGCATGATGGATTGTACTAGTTAATGAGTGCTTTTCAGCTTAGCAAATGTATGCACAGGTGTGTGCATGCATTCATGCCCCAACAGTTTCACTTGTTTGACATTAAGTATGTTGGAAAAACTTTATTGTGGTTCTTTGAGTAGGATAAGAAAGTCCCAGGCAGATCAACCCCTTTCGTTTCAGTGAGGGTGTTGAGGAAGGGACATGGAGAGTTGTACAGACGTTCTTGGTCTAAATTTCAACATAGAGCCACAGTACATAGCTGTCTTTCTTCATGCCCTTTTCTCTGAGCCAGCCAGAGCCATCTGATTAATCTGCTCACGCTTAACTAATTACTCTACTGGGGAGCTGTGTTCAGTGAGATGTGATCTTGACCAAATCCATAAATGGATAAATGGGCTGCGTAGGGAGCCTTGGCAATGGCAGGCACTTGCCTTTTTAAATGTGTGGCACAGAAAGCAGTTCAATTATGTGATAAAGTACCATCACAATAAGGAATTAAAACACTTTGTAGCACTCAGTACTGCATACACATGCATACCTGTACACAGACAAAGTAATAATCTTCTGTCTTTTCATCTCTTTCTCTCTCCCTCCCCACCTCCAATATAATTATTTCTTTAACATTTTTAATACACTACTTGGAACAATATTATGCACCTAAGAAATAATAATAAACAGTAAATAAATTGTATTTTTCTGAGAGGCCTTACTTCGGTCTGTCATAAAATTTTTTGTCATGCTGTTATGTCCTCCCTTAGGACTAGTGGCTCTTCTGGGTATCTGAGAAAACAGTGAAGGAAATCACTTTTCTGTAAGCTTAGCAAACATCTAGAAAAGTCTGTTAGCAACCTAATGAAATTACAGAAATCAGCAGAACAACAGAGACCTCCAGTTTCATCACTGTTATGTGCCGAGGTTGGCAGCACAAGAGGATTTCTGCAGGAGATAAATACATAGCTAAAAGACATGATGATTTGTTTTTAAAATAACCAAACCACAAAAATATGAGTCACAAGCTTTAAAATGCCAGAGAAAAGAACAGACTGGACAAATTCTCTACTTCTTTGTGACTGTTTTCAGCTGTAATAGAGTTAGTTTTCTTAGTAGCTTGTGCAGTGCTGTGGTTTGGATTTAGCATGAGAATAAAGTTGGTAACACACTGATGTTTCAGTTGCTGCTCAGTGGTGCTTACCCTGAGGCAAGGACTTTTCAGCTTCCATGCTGTGCCAGCCAGCAGGTGCACAAGAAGCTGGGAGGTCTGGTCAGCCAGGACAGCTGACCCCAACTGGCCAAAGGAAAGTTCCATACAATGAAAATCATACTTTGTCAGTATATAACCCAGGGAGAGTTTATCATAGGAAAGTGCCAGTCACTGCTGGGGGATGGATTTGGGCATTGGTAGCGTGTGCTGAGCAATTTTGTTGTGTGTTGCTTCTCTCTGTTGAAAAAGCCAGTTTGTAACAGTGGTCTCTGTGGTCCGCTATCAGATTTCAGCTGGTTTGTTCTTCTGCTTTGTCATTCTTATATCATTTAAGGAGTATTTTCTCTTTCGCTTAAATGTTGAATCATGTTTAACTTCTCTTTTGTCTTTTCGTTAGTACTGCATTTTTCATGGGACTCCCAGAATTATGATTTCTGTTATGCTATGGCCACTGTAGCCTTTCTTATATATAACAAGTGTTTATGTGCAGCCTGAGACAAGTCTATGGTGATCAATAGGCTTCAGGTGCTTCCAGGTCCTTCTCCTACCAGGTATATAGATGCCGTTCCTTCATGTTACCAAGTGGTCAAGTACTTTGAGTGCTGCCACTTGGACTCAGTGTGGACTGTGAAAACGCATTTACTCCCCATTCCACAAAGCAGACAGCTCCACTGTCAACTGAAAGATCTGTGTCTGTGTCAGCACTGGAAGTGTAAACTTGTTACTTATGTTGAAAACTGTTTTTTCAAAGCTTATTAAAAATGAAAAATGTAGATATAAATAAACTAAAAACCTGTTCAGCATCCTTGTATCTTCCATGGCTCTTTCAGCTGCCCTGCGATGTTCTCATCTTCATGTTATTTGTCATTTCTTTTCAGAGCTCTCCAGTACTTGGAGGGCTGGCAGCTAAACAATACTTCTGGCACTCTCTCAGCTTCTGTGCTAGAGAATTAAACATTGTGGGGCAAGGGAAGGAGTGCAAATATGGTGAGCTCTGTACTCTGATTTTCCCACTTTCAGAACCTAAACAAATATGGTGGAACCTTATCACTCAATCCTGCAGTCATTCCCTATCTCCCTGTACTCTTTAGTTGAGTGCAAAATTAAAGATGTGATTTGGGATAAGGGCCCTTGTGTTCTGCAACATTCCCTCTGTGGGGAAGAGGAGGTAAGTGCACACACACTTAAAGAAACTACTTGACAAAATGCCTTGTTTAGACTATCCCAGTTTCTTTATCTGTCAAGTTAAATGAAGATTTTTTTTCTTGCAGGTAGAATGCTGGTAGTTGACACTAAAGCTTCTATTCAATACAACAATATTCCAAGACAGCAATTTGCCTTTTTAGTGTGGTACTCATGAAACACAACTGCTTCCCAGTCACATCTTCATGGGGTACTCTATTATCCTATTAACCAGGGTTTACCCCATTTTTGCAAGACCATAAAGAAGAGAGAGGAAGGTGGGGAAAAGGTTAGTCTTAAATTTGGCTTTGCAGCTGAGCTGAAAACGTTATTTTGCTTGGATTAGAAGTTAGCAAGAGACTTAATGTAGCTTTACAGTTAGTGGAGAAGGTTTCCTTTTCTTTGGAAAAGACTTGGATACTGCTGCCGCACCAGTGATTTTTGTGAGAGCTAACCTTGTTAGCAGAAGCAGGTCAAATACCTTTGGTGACAGACAGTGGAAGTGGATAGCAGAGGTTACTGATAGAGCTGACTGATGCTGGTGTGCTGCTGGGGCTGGACATCCCCTGCTCCACTGGCCTTCCCTACAGCAGATCCCTGAGGAAAGACAGAGGTGTGCACAGTGTGCTGGTAGGTGTTCCACTGGAGAAAACAAGTGGCTCTGTGGTTGAGCTGCAGTTTCGTTCACAGGCTAATCTAGTGGTGTTATGTAAATCTCTTTCTGTTGGATTAGTGTAATTTTAAAAAGGGAAGTAGTCAAACAAATAGTAAAAGTGGTTGAATCTCAGTACATTTTACATGTTTTCAGAGTTGTGTACTGAATATCAAATTTTTAAACAAGAAAAGAAGTGCCTAAGTATCAGAAACATACCAAGACATCTTATTACTCTGATGGCAACTTAATGCCTTTTGCTTGCTCCTACTTCCTACTCCCATTAAACTTTGGAATACAGTCTTCAGAAGATGGCCTATAAAAATGCCCCATTCTTGACCTATTATGACAAAAACTACTAGAAAATTGGTCCCTAGGGGTTACCTGACCAACTCTGTGTCCAACTTGGAACTCTTTCAGTGGGTTCTTGGGGCAAGAGTAAACTTCCCCACAGAAGGAACTAGCTGGGAAGAGCTGGTGCAGATGGCTGAGAGTGGGAAGGAATACAGAGTGTCTGCCACCCCTAATCACTGTCATCATCCTTGTGCAGAAAAACGAAAGGACTTTTTTGTGTTTTCCCTTTTAATGTAAACCGTCTCTGTATTTGAAACTTCCCTTAATTCATGCTAATGAGTAGTTGTTTTGTGATCCCACTAAGCCAGGACCAATAAAGGCTGACACGTAGGTGCTTTATTGGTCCTTCCATTCCCCGTCTGCATAACTTTTGCTTATACATGTATTTATTGTAAAGGCAGCATGTCTCATGATGTAAAAAGGATGCAGAAATGTCATCATTAGGTAATGGATAAGTATTTATTCTGAAGCGAGTCTGAAAAATCACTGGACGTGGAGGTATGCCAAATGTCCCAAAAAGAGTAGGTTTAGGGTAGTAATTAAGTGCTGGTTGAGTAAGAATTACAAGATCACGAAACAAATTACTATTATTAGCAGAAGTATTTGTTCTTACATCAAGCTGTCATCCTGCCTTGCTGTTTAACCTGCATCTGCCACATGGAAAAAAAATTATGTCAGATACTTTATTAAGTGTGAATTTATAATTTTCTTTGGGGAGAGCATGCAGGGTAGTTGGTGTAATCTCCTAAAATGGCAGTAATTTTTAACTCCATGCAGTTATAAATCAAACCTACAAAAGCAAGGGAACATAAAAAACTAAAGGAGTTTCCTGGCTTTGAAGATGCCATATTAATGAGTGCTGAATCTGAAAATGTAGGATCTGTGGGAGGCTATTGCTGGATATTCTGTGAGTGTTAGCCCATGCAAAGCTGATTTATATCAGCTTGTCACTGCAGTTCTACAAGGGAAAGCCCAGTAAATACCCTTTGATTTACACATCTCCTCTGCTTTTAAAACAGGAGTATAGAAAGAGTTGTAAAATGGTGTGGCTTAGGGATCCCAGGCATGAAACAGCCCCTTTGATTGCAGCTTAAGTGTGATCAGCGTGTACAGCGTTTAATAACAAACAGCTAATTGTGCAGTTGTGTGCTGAATACCCCAATAGCAACAATAAGAAGGTTATTTGGTGTATAATTGGCACTTACTCAAGATGCTTGTTAGTTGATAACTTTCTTACAGTCTTGAGCAGTGTCAAAGGTTTTTGGAGCCTCACAACCTATAAACCGTGTATGAGACCAGTCCTTAAAGTCCATGTGGTTTTAAACAATGTATTGGACTTCTGATAAGAGTTTTATATTGAATAGTGATATATCAGGGCATCCTTCCAACAGGTTGGCTTGGGCAGAAAAAAGAGTGAAAGACTGAAAAAACAATCTCAGAAGAGAAAGAGAGAGATCTACTTGTGTTATGTGGCCCCGTTGTTTCAGTAGGTCAGCCTCATGCTGTAACATCATAGTTGACCCACTGCCAAAATAAGATTAAGCAGCCTTAGCCTTAAAGGCATCGGAAGCATGAACTGGCTTTGGGGCATGATGTAATTCAAATATGAATGATACTATGGAAAAATCCTCATGTCAGTAAAACACAGACAGCTCTTAATCCCCACTGACTTTTATAAATAAATATATTCTCAGATGTCAGAATATATTGTATGTCTGTGTTGATCAGATTTATGTTTTTACTTTTTTACTTCAGAGCTGATGTTAGATGTAATTTTGGTTTTAATATTTTGGGGTTTGTTGTTTCTGGATTTGTTTAATTTGCATTGTAGGGATTTGGGGGGGTGTTGGGTAGGGGGGAGGGTTGGGGTTTTTTTGTTGTTTGTTTTTTTGGAGGGTTTTGTTTGTTTGTGTTTTGTTTGTGTTGTTGTTGTTGTTGTTGATTTTCCATGATGAAGCAGTAGCTTTTGCTAAACTTACAGGCTGAGCATTGATAAGAAAGTGGTTAGCCATGCAGTATTCAAGCCTATGAATGAATCAGAAGCAGAAATATTTTTCTTCCTCTATCAGGCCGTTTAAACCTCTAGCCTGAAAGCCAGCCAGGTGGTCAAAAGACAAAGAGCAGCTTTTTCCTTCCTTGTGGTCCATGAACTTGAGTAGCTGTTTGGGGTTGTGATGATGTCTGCATCTGTGTACTGCTCAACTTTGTTGTTTCTCTGAAACTGCGAATTTTCTGCAAAACTGACTGCTTTTCAAATAAAGCTTTGTATCTCTGTGCAGATGTGCATACTGGGCGGGGGGGGAGAGTGTGAGACAATCATTTGGTTTTTTCCCTGGAAGCAAGAGCCAGAAGGGCTGTGTTTTGGCAGTGCAAAATTGCTCAGACCGTGGCGATCAAACTCAGAGGGGCTGTTGCAGGAAAAGTTGTCATGAAATTGGAGTGAACCAGACTGATGAACCTTATGACACCTTGTCTAGCTCTCTGCTGCCAGTCTAGGATGACAGAGGTGTTCCAGAGGTTTGTTCTTTCCCTTTCAGTCACATATGAATGTCTTACATGGCAAAGAGCATCTCTGATAACACTAGCAGACCGAGCCCGGAAAACAGTCTTCTGGTCTGTGTGTGATGGAGAAGAGGATATGATGTGGTCTGAAGCACTGCTCTGTCCATTGCAGTTTGTAATAATAATGTGTGGGTCTCCATATGGTAAATTTGACCTTTGAAAACTTTGTGCAGAACTGGGGGTGGGTGGAGTTTAAGGCATAGTTGTTTTTCATGCAACGTAACATCATCTCACAAGTTCACGTACTGATTTCATTAAACAGTGAAAAATGAAACTTGAATGGTGATCATAATATTGAAATAAAACTAAACCTCAACTGGAGACTATTGACTTAAGACTTCTCTCAAAGCTTATTTCTCTCACCACTTGTGGCTGCATTCAAAGATTTCCCAGGTGGTGGTGGCTACTCTAGAGTGCCTTTCTAGGAGTTCACAGGAGATAACCTGTCTTTGCCCTGCCTTCTACAAGTGACACTTATTTAGCCTTGCCCAACTGCATGTCCCAGTTCAAGACAATTTGTTACTCGGGGTACTGTGTGGGGCAGAGTAATAGTGTGTATCAGCATAGTAATGGTGGCACGAAATGTGTAGTTCTGAATGTTATACGGCTGTTCAAGGAGTCAAACCTACTAGGGTTAGCTTTGATTTAACAGCTCTTCTACATCTGCTTTAGAGAACAGCTGTTCTTCAGTCACCAGGATAGGCTAACTTCAAAGTATGTTCTCATTAGTATCATTCTGCAATTCTGTGATTCCTTCATATGGTGAAAAATGCCAGAACAGAATTTCTAGAGAAGCGTCAGCAAGAGGTATGGGAAACTTAGAAGAAAAAACACTGCTTTAGAAATCTTGTTCTTGCTTTAACTCAGCATTAATGAATTCTGGATTTCTGGTCCAAATCAGTGCATACATCTAGCAACAGCAGTCTTGTGCATCAATAGTATGCTAGAGTCAGCAGCATCCTGGAGTTTCTTCTGGTTTTTAATACAAAGGGGTTTGTTTCTCAGTGCCTCAGTACTTTTCTCAACTTCAAACTTGTACTTAACAAGATAGTACAATAACTGTAATTGTTGATACTACTGTATTGAGCCAGTGCTTTTAAAACTAAAAATCCAAAGCACTGTAATGAAACCCAATTTTGTATTAAAAACTTTTTAAAAATACAAACTTGAGGATAGAATAAAATGAATGTTGACAAATCATATCGATTGTAAGAAACTTAAGAATTGTCGCACTTGCAGAACAAAAAAAATACTCAACATACATGTGGAAGGAGAAATCCAGAAACCATTACTTTTGCCCAGTAATCCTTGGTGCACATATTTGTCAAAAAGCCAGTGGTCCTCACTGGTAAGATGTTACCTTTTACTTACAGGTGTGCATACATTTGTGTAATACAAAAGCCATATTTTAGATTACCTTTCCTGCCTCTTCTAGGTTTTTTTTTTTTTCAGTTATTATTCTAGATGGCATAAAAAGCAGTAATATACTTTAGTCAGACAGAGTTAAAAGCTGATTTCTCCCACCACAGCAAAAGGACTACTCTTAAATCTAAATTTTCTTGAATTGAACACTCATCATCTTCTTTTTTTTTTTCAGTGGGCAATTTGCCGTAGTGAAAAAATGCCGTGAGAAAAGTACTGGTCAGCAGTTTGCAGCAAAATTCATCAAGAAAAGGAGAACAAAGTCGAGCCGTCGTGGAGTAAGCCGGGAAGATATCGAGCGAGAAGTTGGCATACTAAAAGAGATTCGACATCCTAATGTGATTACGCTTCATGATGTTTATGAGAACAAAACAGATGTCATTCTTATTTTGGAACTGTAAGTAACTCTAGAGACCTGTGGAGGAGTGGCAGAATATTTTTTTTTTATTTTCTAAAAACAGACTCTCTGAGCATTGCAGTGATTTAATAGAAAGTTCCTTATCACCCCAAAAGAAAATAGGTATCTCCTTAGAACTCTTCTTCTAGGTCAGTGTTGTAGTTTCCTGATTTCTACACATTATTTAGACATTACATTGCATTATTATTACACATTATTTATTTAGCCTGGAACTAAATAAAATGATTTGAAGATAAGAGTAGAGAAAAACAGATTCTAAGTGGAGATTAGTTTAGCAAATTTTACTGTGTTTTGTGTTGGTGTAAAGTGGCCTCAGTGAATGCTTTTTCTACTTTTCTAAGCTACATAAAACAGAACAGAATTTTCCCAGTTCTCTCTTGTTGAAATATGAACTGAACTTTCACATGGTTTAGTTCGCAATTTTTCATCCAATGTCACTGCTAACAGATTGAGGTAAATATGTCAGCAGAGACTACTTCTGTATTTTTTCAAGTCTGGCTTCCAGTTCCTCAAAGACTGCAGTTGTAGAAGTTAAGCATTATTCACCTGTTAAGAGCTTGTCAGTGCCTGGTGGTGGAGTGTGCATGTCTTTACATAGATTACATGCCTGGCACTTTATTATTTCCATACTTGCTCTGTATCAGTTAACCATGCTTTGGAGTAAGTATTACTCTCTTTAGAGCACAAGACTTGGTACCAGAATCTTGGGCAGCACTTGTGTGTTTTTCGTGGCTGTTCATGTGGTTTTTCTTATGTAGGTTATGTCTTCCTGTTTACTGGCTTTGGTAAATGGTATTTCCACTTACCTTATAAAGATAATTCAGTGCTGCATGGTTTCAGTAACACATAGATTTACAGTATAGATTAAAAAAAACCAAAAACCTGGGAAGTAGCTTTTGGACTTTAATCTTTTCTGTGGTCTATATATGGATGATACTACTTTGTTATGTTTATGCAAACATATTTTTATACTTCTAGTCCAGCATGTGATGGTTTATTGTAATAGTTGTAGTCTGGCTTGGTTTTTTAGTTCCAGCTGTGTACACTTGCATTAGTTTGCCAAATTTGGATAATTTAAACAAGCATTTTTTTCCAAGCTAAATTATTATCCTAAATTATTATCCTGTATAAAGTAAAAGTTCCTTATATTCTTACTACCTCTGTTCAGAATTCTTTGAAGTATGATGTGAATACACAGCAAAATTAGTGTGATGATCTTCCTCTCCTCATTTGTTACTAACTCTTTGTGTTCTGTTGCTGTATAACCTTTCAGTGTATTGTTGCTTCTGCAGCTCTTTCTGTTCTGTAATCTGCCCATATGAAATCAGGCCAGTGCCTGTACTTGAAACCTGTGAGGAAGACTTGGTAATCATGACAGTGGTAGGAGGAATGGGATTGTTCCACCAACCCCCACTTTGCACATGGAATAGGAGTTGTTTTGGCAGCAAGGTTGCTCTGTGTGTCAGTGTGTACCCACTACTGTCCATTGAACAGGAGAATGACAATCTGCGTATTTCACAAAATTAATGGCATGAAGCTCAGCGAATTATTTGCATTACTATTTAGGTAATTCTTTTGCCAGGCCAGCAAGTCCTATGTAATTTCAGTTGGGGTTTGGTTTTTATTTTACCTTTCCAAACTGCTTTGTGAGTCTTTCAAATTGAAGACGTGCTATTTTGGATATCACAAAGGTAATGCATTTATTTATTTAGACAGTCAAAGAGGAAAAGATGACGTTAGCAGTCCCTTTGTAAACTTGAATATGCTAACTGCTACAAAGTTTTGTAGTTCTCAAAATCACCGTGATGTTACATAAAGCTATTGAAAAGACAGGATTGTCATTTTAATCGCATGCTTAGACATTAAATATGTAATCCCTTTTCTCTAATGTTCTAATATTCACAGTTTGCCTAGGGACCTACCATCTTGACAGCCTTTGTTCTTACAGAACAATCTCATATGAACCAAAATAAAGCTGAAGGCTCATTAAATAACCTGTTTTCCTAACCTCACAATCTACCCTAAGTGTCCATTTGCCGTTCTGATTAGACATAGTTTATTTCCTATTCTGACTACCACAATGAGACATTGTACCACACAGAGACACAATTTTGTATAACTGAGCAACTGCAGCTGCCCTTTTGTTGCCATATGTCAACATGCACCAGCCCAGGGCAACAGGGTCTGTGGCCTGATCACTATTGATTTTAATGTTCTGCTTCAGCAAGAGGTTTGCTACATTGCATACAGCATCGTAAACATTTTTCTGCCTTACTAACCGGCAGTTTCTTAGAGGTGAGCAATTGACTGTACAAGGGGGAATGGCATCAAACTGAAAGGTAGCAGACTCAAACTGGATATTAGGAAGAAATTCTTTTCTGTGAGGGTGGTGAGGCACTGGAATATGTTGCCCAGAGAAGCTCTGGATGCCCCAGTCTTGGAAGTGTTCAAGGCCAGGTTGGAGGGGCTCTGAGCCACCTGGTCTAGTGCAAGGTGTGCCTGTCCATGGCAGGGGAGTTGGAACTCAATGATCTGTAAGGGACCTTCCAACACAAACCATTCTATGATTTTATTCAAGGTCATGATTTATATGCAGGAATATGTGTGCAGTTAGTTAATTATTGCATTGGCAAGGTAGGTCCTCAGCCCAGAATACAAAACAGAGCTATATGTCAAAAACTTTATCGATGTAGATGTTTGGAAGTTTTTCTTTCAACTGCCTTATATCAGGAAACTTATCTACCCAAAACCCTGATCTACCAAAAAGCCCATGTTCTGTGAAACATCTAATTTCTGAAACTTTAAAAACTGAATCCTTCAGTGAAAGATTCAGTAGCCGCACACAAGCATGGGATATCCTTGAAGAGCCCTACTTCATTGCAGTCTTTTGGTATATTTAGGACTTTCAGCCATGTTTTCATAACTTTAAGTCTTAGTGACAAGTGTCTCCTTTCTTGATTTGGAAATAACCTTTCAAATTTCCACTCTGTGGACTTTTTCATAATCTTGAAAGGAATGTTATGCATATCACATACAAAATGGACAACACTGTCTTTTCCTCATCTGACTTAAAAACTGAATAGTTTTATCTTTTTTCCTTTTATCGCACAAATAATTGAGTTAGTCAGAATTTTGTAGTACTTTTTTCTATCCAGCTGCAGCAATTAGAGTCTGTTATATGTTAGCAGTACAAAGCTATTTCTAGTGAGCTCTGCTGAAGCCATCATTTTTCAGACTTCACAGACTAGAAAACACAGATGTCTCTACTCAGTGATAATTATTTTCTTTCCTCAAGCATGTTTTGCACCTACTTGGTTCCCCTTTTTCTGGCCTTCTACACATAATTTCTCACTTCCATTTTATTTTCTTTTCCACTTTATTAGGTCTTTATTTAGACTGCAGACCTACAAAATATACTCAGTTTGTGGTTCTTTGTAGAGCCTTGGTTATGGTTTTTTTGCTGCAACTCAAAGAATAAATAATTTCATCCTATATTGTATAGTAATTCATTAAAATGCACAAAAGCAGTGTAGGCGGTCTCATCTTTTAAAATGGCTGGATAGCAATACCTGACTTCTTTCACTTGGAAGCTGTGGATGGAGTTAGGTATTCATACTTTGCTCTGCAAAAAACATAACTTCATTTCCGAAACTGAAAACTTAAATTAAGATGATTAGCTCATGTAGCATGGTTTTGAGTGATGATTATCTGTTTTATAAATTTTTTTAAAATAGAAAGCTTTGAAACTTTATTAGAAGGAGTGAGATGACATTAACTTAGAAGCATTTGTGCACTAAATACTAGGATTTATGCTTCATTTGAAAGCATAAGCTTTTTTTAAACTTAGTCCTGTACAACCCAGTTTGTTGCTTCATATTATTAATCAAAGCAGAACAGTTCAAGGAGAGGAGGATTAAATATTTGGTGCTTCTGGGATGTAACAGGAGGATAGCAAACCTTGGGACATCAGTTTGTAGATCTTGTACCACTTTTGGATTTCAAAATCCTGAATTCCAGGCCCACAGAGAGATGCACAGAGGACCTGTAGACAGGTTAGAAGAAAGGCTCGACAGGGCTGAAAAGACAGGTGCCAGAGCTGGTGTGACTCTGCCACATACCGAGCGTGTCTTGAAGGGAAAATTGGTTTCTGTGGGCTGCAGTCTCTGAGCAAAATGCTTGCCTCTTTTTTTTGCTAAACCCGAATGCTCTTCATATATTAAATTTCAATGTTGTAGACAGGATCAAAATACTAAGGCACTCTGCTGGGCCAAAGTAACCACGTGCTTTATCCAGACTCTGGGCATTTAAGGAACTTCAGTGGTGGAAACCTAAATACCAGTGGGTTTTGGGTGCAGGAAAGATTCACAGGAATGTTCAGGCGCCCCCCTCAGTGGGACTTANAATTATAGTCCAGGTTTTGGTGTCTGTGTTCTGGCTGGCCATTGATGCCAATGCTTCTTGTTCAGTATAATTGAAGAATTTAGGCACACTAAAGAGAGGATTTCACGAGTTGGTGTCTCTAATAGAAACAGGGCTAATGAAAATGAAAAGGCGTTAGTGATGCTGTAACGTGTCTTCATTTTTGTGGTAGCAAGATAAAGAAAAATTGAAGTGCAGTGTTGTTCAGCCACTCCATAATTTAATGAGCTAGCAGCCCTGTTTTGCTCTTTCAAAATGTTTGGTACACTTTGTACTTCTGAGGAGTGTACTGGTAACGGCACAATTCATAAAGGCAGTGAAATTAAGTGGATGTAAACGCCCTTATTCTTACATAAAACAGAAGTAGCAAAATATGAGTCTAGTCTTGGGCTGACAACTGCATGACTGACTGTCATAAAGGACACATTTGACCACAGAATCCTTAGGGGAAACATTTCTTTTACAAATTGACAGAAGACATGTTTGGACTACAGAAGAATTCAGGTAATTTATCAAATTGAATCAGTTTTAAAACTGGAATAAATTGATGGCATCCTTATTTAACTTAGCTTATGTTGTCTTGAAATCTAAGCAAGGAAAATGTTTCTTCAAGGGGTTTGGGCCTAGATTTTGGGGTCCGTTTTTGGATTTTAAAATTCGTTAGAAATCCTTAGATAATCATTAATTATCATTTAGGTGCTATTGCATTATAAACAGTGTGATCATAGCATATGACTGAGTCATTACGAGGTAACCACGCTGACTTTGAAGGTTAATTGATTCTAAGTTCCCTGAGTAGGTTCCCATAATGATTTCCTCTGAGATCTGGCGATAGTTCTGTTTCATAGTTAAGAAAGCCTGGCAACTTGCAAAAGCACTATCCAGAAATCCTTTTTACATGGGCATGATGTATTTTCTTTCCCAGAGGGAGATGTGTGGGTTGCAATCACATCTGTCAACCTTCCTTTGGGAAGGCTGGGAAACGCTTTTACCACTACTGTGCTTTACAAGAAAGAATGCAGTCAACTGAAAGCTTTAATTTACTTCTCTCATTTCAGGAAAGCTAGCACTTCTGCCTACAAATATCAGTGAAATAACACATACCAGCTTTGCTCCTAGTGAAGATGTTTATACAAAATATTTGTAAAAACTTGTGCTCTGCTACTTTAAAACAATATAAAAGGTCATATATATTATAACAATGAAAATATATTTACTCAGCCATTATGACTTTCTGTGTTAAAACATTGTCAATAATACATTAGAATTAAGTAGGATTAAGATGTGACTGCCATAAAACACAAACTCTTATTTTATTCAGCAAGATATTTGAACAATATATTGTGACTAGAAAATTATGACTTAATTTAAATGTAAACAGAAAGGTTTTATAGAGGAGCATTAAAGAATTAATGCTTTAAAGGAAAACGGTTTGCGAAGGTGAACATAGAGGCTTTGCAGCTGTAAAGGAATTTAGCTGTGACTTGACTTGTAATCAGGTTTCTCTGTTAATCTGAATGGGTATAAATTGCCATCCATCATTTACTCACAAGCATTTTGGCAATTAGAGTTGTCCTAGGGCACAGAAGAACTGATCAGGAAGCTGTCTGGCAATTCCTACCAGCAAACAGAGAAACTGGACTAAGAGAAGCTCTGTGCTTCCAGGGAATACTTAGTAGAGATACTCCAAAGTCCTCTACAGGAAGAAGCACTAGTGCTTGGTGAACCTCTTGCCTCCACTCCCTTCAGGAAGCACCTTTATCCCGTTGGTGGTTGGGGGCAGCAGTCTTTTAGATGCAGGCTGGTGGTGAGATTGCGTGACTTGGGAAATCCATGCAATGGTCTGGTTTCAGTCAGATTCAGCACAGCATCAGCAATCCCAAAGCTAATTTAGAAACAAGTGCCCACTGTAATGGAGGTGGAAACAGTGTACTTCTTGGTTAGATTAACACTGCTTCCGTGCGTGAGATGGGATATACACAGGTTCATTGGTGGAATGGGGCTCTCTGCTTGCCTTCTGGCTCCACTTTTGAAGGTAACTGTGGGTTACTAAAATGTGCAGTGTTTATGTATTGTGGGACTGTGTTACAGTGGCTGAGGCACAGGACTAGACTTGAAAACCCAACAGCAATTTAGGAGGTTTGTGAAGGCTGCAATAGCTTACATAGCCAGTGTCTTTACTGGTTTATTCTAACCCAGTTCGTCATCTGGGATGTCTGGAAGTCCAGTCAAGATCATCTAGTTTTTCCACATATATAATCCAGTTATAAAATCTGTGAAAGCAGGCTCTGCTGATAAATCTGAGGACATCGTAATTCAGTCAATTAATTGTGGAAATCAAACTTGTAAAGTATGTTGAGTGTGGACCTGTGGACCCTCCATGACTCGCTTGAAGATTACATTGCAGTGATACCCTGGTTTCTTGTATACTTGTGGCAGCACAGCTTAATATCAGATCTGCTTGAGCAAGCAACAGGGTGAGGAATAAGCAGTCTGCTGACAAGCATGAAGAGGAAGCTAGAAAACACAGCCTCCAGTGGGAACATGGGTCACTGCCTTGTATGTGTGAAAAGGGTCTCCCTGGAGGTTTTCTGGCACAGATGGACCTTTCTGTGAAGCCAGGCGTTCCTGAGCTTCCAGGTGAAGCTTCTTATGCATGCTAGTATAGCATTTTACTCATCATTGCTATAAAAACCCTTTTCTCTCATGCCTTATGTCCCTACCAGTAACAGTAAGCAGCAGGAGCAGCTAAATGGGCACTCTGCTTGCCAGCTATGGCAGTGCCCGGGGGAGAACACGCGTTCCTGTGCTTGCCCCCACAGCTGAGGAGTTACCTACAGGAGAATTCACAGTGGCCCCCTCTCTGAGCTGAGCCCACGCAGGATCTCCTCCTAGACATCAAGAGTGAGATGTGTAACATGAGGGGGCACACCAAAGTCCCACAGACCAGAGGCACAGCTGCTTCTGGAACAGCACTTGGAGTGCATTACAGCCTGTCCCGCCTCACTCGCCTACTTGTTCAGCAAGGGCTGCCAAGTCACTTAGGGTGACAGTACTTAAGCATCAAAGAAGCACACAACAGATTGGAAAAATCTACTGCTTTTGCTAATGAACTTCCAGTTTTAAAAAAGAAAAAAGCATTTTGAGCATTTTAGCTTCTCTGGTCCTCAGTTTCGAGATTTGCAAGCACTAGGTATATTTATTACCTGTGGAAATACAGATAAGATTTTATTTCACGCAATCATAAGCTTTATGATGTGTCATTAAAGAGATGTCACTACAATTAACCTGTGGCCAAGACAGAAGAATAGTACTCAGGAATACAGAATCAGAATAATTGCAGATAAGAAGAAGATGAAGATGCTCTTACCATTTTACACAAATGCAGATATCTCTACAGGTTGCAAACTTTGGGAACTAAACCTTTCTTTTTGGGTCTATAAGGAATGTGTATAATCAGTGATAATCATAGATGACTATTAAGTTTCACAGACTGCATATCTGTAAAATGCCAGCAGGAATAGGAGCAAGTCTTGCATAAAGCATGACACCACCTGTGTGACACTGTCAAGGTCTGTTTGAGACTGCAGGGTGGACAGCACGGTGCTTGGAGATGGCATTGCTGCAAATGCCTGCCTAAGTACTTCTCCTGTATTTGTGATGGCTGATGAATGGTTTAAGCACCAGCAGGAGCTTTTGCTGTTTTGAGGGATGGATGAGCTGCGTGAGAAGCAGGACCAGATACAGTCTTACAGGCTCTTAGTCAGCTGGGCATCCATGTTCCGTGGTTCCCCAAAGTGTGGTAGCGAGCCCAGCGCCAAACCATGTCGACTGCATACAGGTGATGGGTTTTGCTGTGGCTGCTGCCCAGGGCTGGGGCAATAGCCACTGTGAGTCTGCCTGCTCCATGTGGCGTGGCTGTGCTCCAGTTTACAGCCTTCCAGCAACTGCGGCCAACATCCACTTGGAAACACGTGGCGCGAAGGCCTTTAGCCCAATAACTGGAAATGAATGTCACTGTTCAGTGCAGTGCAGAGATACAGACACTAGCTTGAAAATATTTTCTTCTTGTTTTTTTCAGTTCGAAGCAATGAATGAGAGAATATGCACTTGTGTCTATTTGTAAGATGCTTCTGACCAGTCTCTGTAAAATAACGAGTTGGATTTAATCATTAGGAACTCCATTTTAATGTCTCTACAACAACAAAAAAATATTAAAATGGCCTCTCATCCTTCCAGTCTATAATTCTTATATTTTAATGGCACTTTTTCAATAATTGCTTTCATGCAGAAAATATTACAACACAAATACCCAAAACAATACTCTCATTATTGTCTAGGCAGCTCAATGAAAGCTCCAAGAACTCATTAAAGTACACTTTTCAAGCAATTTGCATTACAATAATGCAGATTAGGTCTCTTAAAAAGTAGACATGATAAAGAAGTCAAATATATTTCCAGAAATTTGCACAAACTATTTACCTTTTGTTATATGTTAATTGCATCGTGTTTCTTCATCAGAGCTTTAAATCATGAACAGATTACTTTTTTCCCCGCAGAAAAGCAATTAAAATTAGGGTGTCCTTTTTGAAATTGTTTCAATATTACAATGCAAAATATAGGGGGTATTATGACCATTTTTGCAATTTCTAAGATATTTCTAAGTAATACTCCTGCTTTCACAGGTGGGAAAGCAGTTTGCCACAGTGGGCAGCCATCTCCTTGTATGTCCTTCAGCTGAAAGATATTTGTCTGTTATTTAATAGCTGTAGTACTGTTTCCTATCACTTCAGTATCTCTTTATGCTGTTGACTGAGTCAAGAGGTTCTTGACTGAGCTGAGAAGAGGGTCATCTTCACTTTATTCCTCTCTCTCTCAAATGCAAAAATCCAGATGTGCTTGTGTACCCTCTCTTACCTCTTTTCTTTCTGCTGTGCAGCTGGAACACTTGCTGGAAATAGTCTTAAGGGCTTTTCATTGTAGAAAATGTGTCCTCATGTTAAATTACAAGTACAATATAGGTGCTGCATGTGTAATACAGTATGCCAGAGAACAGAATATATATTCCAAGAGTTAAATGCTCTGAAACTGAATAGTAGAACAGCTGCCAATAACTGTTTCAAAGTAAGCTTTAAATTTTGTATTTTTCGATGGGGGTGTGGAAATCTGATGTTTTACTGATAAGAGCAAATTCATGTTTTATTTTCTAGATAATGTAATGTCCCATTACATTAGTATGTTTTGAGTCTTGTTAGTTCGTATTTAATTTTATTCTTTGAAATGTGCATACAGAGAGTAGAAGGCATTTGCTTCGTTTAAATTTAGATACTGTCAACCGTGTTTGTTTGCATTTTTAAACTTTTTTTTTGTCTGAAAGTATGACTCTTTACTGTATTCTTTTCAGAGGGAGGGGGAAGTTACTAACTCTTTTGGGTATTGAATTAAGTAATTTTCGTCTTCTTTTCTGATATTGGCAGCCTTTAAGGCATCAGGATCCTTTTCAAGGCTAGTTTGAGAACAGCTGTGCTAAAAGCACCCCGCTGGTTAAAGCAAGCTTGTCAATAACTCTGCTTCTGCTCTCCAAGTGTTGCAGGTGGGGAGCTCTTCGACTTCTTAGCTGAAAAAGAATCTCTCACGGAGGAGGAAGCCACAGAATTTCTCAAACAGATACTTAATGGTGTTCAGTATCTCCACTCTCTGCAAATTGCCCACTTCGATCTTAAGGTGTGTTGAGCAGATAAAAACTTCAACAACTGTAAGCAACATCCATTAAAGTCCTTTGTAATTCTAGCCACAAATCAGTCATCATGCAGATCTTGGCCACAGTTTTGTTTTGCTAGCTTATATAGATGAGGAAGCTCAGCCACTGGAAAGAAGTTACTGAACTGTAAATAGTTCCCGTCTGTTTCTAACGTAAAATTCTTCAGGGGAAATGGCAGCTTCTAACAAAATCTAAACCATTCTGAGAAAGCAAACCTGAAACAAAAATGAGGGCTATTTTTTTTTAATGTGAATGGGATCTGGGTGAAACATTCTGAACAAGATGCCTTCTCTTACTGGTTTTTCTTTAGGTACTTAATTGAAACTGCACAGAGTTAAGTACAAGGATTTTTGTGGAGCAGACAGTAGATTATTTCCTCTTCTTTTTTTTCCCCTCTTGTGGCTTTTTTGTTTGTTTTCAGAAAAGCTGTTAATCACGTTCTTTTGGTAATGAAAGCTTTTGGTAATTAATGTTTTAATTTCAGGATCTTTTCCCCCATAAGATTTTTTTTTTTCAAAGGTAGACAACTAAACATTCCCTGAAGTCTGCTGAAATGGGTAGCTATGTCTATAGGAGAAAAAGGAGGCATGATTATTTAATTACAATTGTAATTGTATTGAATGGGGGATGAGGTAGGGAGGGGAATGGATTTCAGGGTAAGCATACCTTTTCCTGTTTCATCCTCATCATCTCAGTAATATATTTGGTCTTTGTATGGCAGTCAGCAAGAGAGAAAATTGTAAAGCTAGAAAGAAGTGTATTTCTCAGAGTATGAAATGTGAATTTTTGCCAATGTGTTTGTAATTGAACAAGTCGTCTTTGGATACACTGGATACCAAAAATTTGTGCATTAAAGTAGGCAGCAAGAATTCAAATGTGCAGACCAGTAAAAGGATGCAACAGAAATGCAAGAAGGCAATGAAGAAAATTACATTTACACGTACCAGGTCCTGTGATCGGAAAAGAAAGGTAAAAGAAGGGTGACGACGAAGGGCTGTCCTTAACGCTCTGAACAGGATGGATGTAGCTACAGGACCTCTTCAGAGCACACCAGCTTAGGGACATGACAGGATATGGGGACTAAGTAGCTGGCTCTGTATGCTTATTAAAGTGATGCACTGTGGAAGCAGCAGGCCCCTTTGCTCTTAATCCTGACATTTCACCTTCTTTGTTCTTCTTTTGCAAATCCTTGATGTAGACTAATATAAAGTCCATATTTCAAAATAAGCTAGAACAGACAGGAGAACCTGTTCTTTCTCCTTTTGTTAAGTATGTTGAGCCTTAAAATCTGGGAGCTGGCCCACTCCAGAAACTTCCCTGGAAGATCCAAAGGCAGCTAAATAGACCTCCCTGATTGCTTATGTGGTGTGAAAGAAAGCTCTTTCAGGGGCTAATGTAAACAAAACCCAGTAACTAACTAGTTAATAGAGTTTTGTTTCCTGCAAGCTCCCAGCAGTGCTGGAATGGCTGTAGTGCAGGGGCTGTGAACTTTACTGAGGACAGTGTGTTTCACTTAGGGTCAGTCCAGATGAAAACTGCAGCTGTGGTATCTACAAGGAGTAAAATCTTGGCCTTGTGGATATCATGGTGCTCCAGCATCAACAAGAAATCCTAATTTACTGCAGTTAACTTTTAGCATATATTAGATCATAATAGGAAGACAGGATTTTTCTGCCTAAAACACAATTCAGGAGTCTAAAGGAGGTAAAGACAAATGTTCAGTGCTGAAGAATACTGGTCCACAGTTTATACCTATGTGTAATCTCTCTTTCTTCTTCTTCCTTATCAAAGCCTGAAAACATAATGTTGTTGGACAGGAATGTACCAAAGCCTCGAATCAAGATTATTGACTTTGGTTTAGCACACAAAATTGACTTTGGAAATGAATTCAAAAATATCTTCGGAACACCAGAGTTTGTTGGTAAGAAAACTGTTGTTTCTTCTAACTATTCTTTTTCAGAAACAGTGTTTGTGGCTTAGCTTGGGTTGTCTGATTTACAGATTATGAAATTTGTGTGTAATTCATGACATTTTGAAATTTAAATAAGCCATTTCTAGCATTTGATTCAAATGAGACTTGCATTGAGGTGTTTTTATGTATCAGCATCTGAGCTTATTATCTCTGACATACATAGACTCAGAATGAGACTTGTGTCTGTTCTTTGACTAGGTACTTATCTTGCTGCTTTTTCCTTTAGCTCCTGAAATAGTAAATTATGAGCCTCTTGGTCTTGAAGCAGATATGTGGTAAGTTATTGGATCTTACTTGAAATAAATCTCTCATGATTATGCATATGTTCTAACCTTTTTTTTTCTCTCCTCTCTCTCTTTCCATCTATTTTTCTCTCCTCTCCCTCATCCTTTTTTTGTTTGTTTATCCTTCAATCCAGGAGCATTGGTGTAATAACTTATATTCTGTAAGTATCAAAATCTATGGGTGTTTCTTGCAAATGCTGTTGGTTTTAATTCTGATTCTATCCTCTGGGTTTTTGATGGTGTCTGTCCAAATCAAAGCATTTTGATTGCTCATCATGATTCAAGTTGTGTGATCATAAAAGCAATAGTATAATTATTGAAAGAATTGCCATGAATCAGCATTGAGCTAGCATGGGAAACTGCCTTCAAATGTGTAGGTGACTTTCCTACAGCTATATCTTAACCAAAGTATTCTTTGAAATTACAGCAAAGTTTTTTGCCCTGCTACATCACATCTTCCTGAAAGTACATTTGCAGCCTTAAAATGGAAAAGAAAAATGTTCACTATCTAATGTTACTTGATCTCAGAGGGTTGACAAAGCAGTGTTGCAGCACATATTGAGAGGATTGTTCTGTCTTTCTTGCAGCCTAAGCGGTGCATCTCCATTTCTTGGAGAAACCAAGCAGGAAACATTGGCAAATGTGTCTGCTGTGAATTATGAATTTGAAGAAGAATTCTTCAGTAATACCAGTGCCCTAGCTAAAGACTTTATACGGAGACTTCTAGTCAAGGATCCAAAGTGAGCTGTTTTTCTTGTGTGTCACACTTCCATTTCTAGTATTTCAAATTACATGATAATTTGAGATGTTCATTTAATAAGCATAAAACAGTATGTATTTTTTAATATCTGAAATAGTTCTATGTTTTATTCTCTTTAAGGAAGAGAATGACTATTCAAGACAGTTTGCTGCATCCTTGGATCAAGGTTAGCATGCCCTTCATTCTCTGTTGTCTTGTTATTAATCATTCTTAATTTCATACTTTTCAAGTTCCTTAACATGGAAAATTGTTGTAATTGTTTAAACAACTTACAGTTTTAGGACGCTGTCTGTATGAAAGCTGGCACATGCAGAATGTGGGCTTCATTAATAGATGGGCTTTATGTAAGTCAGCAGTAGGGAAGTAGCCCCCTATGGAATTTAAACTCATGCTCAGGCAGAGAAACTAACCTTCAGAGAGCATTTCATTGACAAAGATGCAGTCTCTGAATCCAGTCCCATTCCCTCTAATTTTTCTTCTAACCCCCTTATTTAGACTGGGAAAAAAGGAGCAATCTCTCTTCTGTCCTTCCCCTTTAGACTGAAGAGAGCAGTTGATAAGGATTGGTGGTCCACATCTTCCTTCAGTGTTTCAGAGTTTGGTTTGGATTGAGCTGTTGTGATGCTCCTAGGTTGAGAGGGAGAAAATGGCACCTATCATTCTTCTTAATGTGTGTAGTAATACCTGGCATTAACTGGAATCCAGTTAAATTTTTTTAACTCCAAATTACATTCTGATTGTGAGTAGCAAAACCGTTCAGTGCCATTGATTTTCCAGGATGTGGAGCCACACAGTGGGTATTTGTTCACATTCCACTTCCCAGAGAATCAGTTAGCAGAGTATTTATCTGTGCCACGGCTGCTCCAGTTCACAGTTCATCATCCGAGGGCAGACTTTTCTACACCAATCTGCCAAACTACAAATTTGACCATACTTTGCTGACTTTTTGATGAGGTAGTGTGAAATAGTTTAAATGTGTGGAACATACTCACGTGTTATTTTGAATCACTAAAACAAGCATTGTCCAAGTTTGGATGAGGGTCCATACTCCTCCTGCAAAGAGACAGGTTGTTTTGTGTTGTTATTTGGTTTTATATGTTATATCCAGCCATTTGATTCCCACTCCACTGGTCATAGCCTCTCTTTCCCTTTCCGCATCACTATCTTTACCTGTATTTCCATGGCAGGGAAGGTTGAAACTAGCTCACTTCCAACCCAAGCATTGCCTTGATTCTATATCTCCATAAAAAGGACTTCAAGGATCATAAAATGCAAAATTTGGTATATGCCACTAGTCATTGGTGCTTAGTATTAGCCCATGAGGAATTTGAAAGGATGCAGGCTTGGAGCTTGCTGCAGCAAATGTAATTTTTTGGGGGAAGAGGCTACTTGTTCAGCAGCATCTGGGTGATCACACTGAGACTGTAATGAAGATTGACTGTATTTAAAATCAGTGAGGAAATCGTCCCAGAAGACAGGATTTATCTTGGAAATCAAATGCCTGCATCATAGAGAGAGGTGAACGACAAGGCTAAATGTTCTGATGTTTGAGGGGTTTTTTTGGTTTAAAATGAAAAAGCACATTTTAGTACTGTATTCTTAGGTCTGCATTTTCCTTACGGCATTTTCTTAAGAAATTCCATCTGTATGCCACACTAGACTGTGGATGTTAAAATTATGCACTTACAATTACTTTATTATTACAGTATGATTGGAGTACTATTATAATGTAAGTGGAAGTCATCACTGAGGGACAGAGTATTACATACAGAAATCGTGGGATTTTTTAGAACAGCTTTATTTTCCTTTTGCTCATAGCCAAAAGACACCCAGCAAGCACTTAGCAGAAAAGCTTCTGCAGTGAATATGGAGAAGTTCAAAAAGTTTGCAGCACGACGAAAATGGAAAGTAAGTTGTTCAATAACACATCAAAATGTTGGTGACAAACAGATGCAGTAGCATTGCCTAATCCATGGAAATGTCACTGCATTTAAGAGTGGAAAAGAAGGAAGAAGAATACATTCTTCTGTCACTGGGAATAAATTAAGTGCTTGAGTATGATAGTATGGGAGAGGACTTCTTTGTAGATGATCTGCATACAAATGTTTGTGTGTGTATTGTTTGCTTTGTGCTTCTGCTGGATTATAAATGACAAAAGAAGTTGAAGTTTCAAATTCAATATAAAAGTAGATGGGGGTGTTGAAGTCAAGCTTCAGGGTTTTTTCCTAAGTCCTTTAAAATCTCTGCAATAGCATCCTATCAGAAGTATCTAATTATTTTACATATAGCTCTTTTCTTATTATTTTTGTAAAGCAATCAGTGCGCTTAATATCCTTGTGCCAAAGACTATCAAGATCTTTCTTGTCCAGAAGTAACATGAGTGTCGCTAGAAGTGATGATACTCTGGTAAGTGTGTTCTTATATAGTGAGAATGCTTTATCACGTATTAACGTGGCCAGTTTCTAATTAACAGAAATATTAGGCTCTTGAAAATTTGCGTAATTAAGTAATCTTGTAAGTAGGAAGAAGTAGATTTTAAGGCTACAGAGGTCAGTTATCCACAGTTTGAGCTTCACCACTTTGAAACCTTGAAATTTAACTTACCATGTTGAGGCTGATATCTGGTGCCAAAAATTCATGTCTTGGTTTGGAAGTTTGATTCATGAGGACTTTTTTGTATGGTAACAATTATATGGTGAAAAAGTGGCATCTGCATTTTACTCATTGTTTACATTGTCATTGTGTAGACTAAAATATTCCTTGTACTCCTTTTTTTTCACCAAATGCTCAAAATCACTGAGACCCTGTTAAATCTAATGAATGCTAGACAGCAGTGTCACAACAAGCAGTTATTTAAGGAGTAAACTTCAAAGTTGGCCAGTATTCAGTTTGTGGTATTAGATACAACTAGAGTTGAGTAGTAAGGAGCAAATGCTGCATGGTTTGTAATTACAAATGCTTGTAAATCCAAAAACATTCTTCTTAGCTTGCTGTAGAAGTTTTAATATGCACTTCACAAATTCCCTGTGATCAGGAAAGAACTTGTATTAATGTGTTTAGAGCTGGGGAATATAATCTTTTCTGTGCATTACTAGGATCAAACTTCAAAAATTCTGCAAAGCCCTTTTCATGCATACTATCTTCTCTGTGTTCCTCCTGTGCAAGTCCATGCTCATGTTTCCACTTTTCCTTCTCTTATCTTTTGGCTTCTGTGCTCTTTGTTCTCCTCCTCTTGCTCTCCTTTCGCTGCCTACTGCCCCTCCACCTCAGTTATCTGTATGCCTTTTAACACTGGATCAGCATTTCACACTTGTGTTACAGCAGAAAGGGTTATAGCCCTATGTTAGTGTCCTAAAAAAATCTGAAACCTCAGGAGAGAGGAGGTAAGAGCAATCCAAATAATGGGCTCTGTGAATTTCAGTTCTTTGAAACTCTAGTTCACAGGAGAAAAATAAAGTTGCACCTGCGGAGGTATCTAGGCTCATTGCTTGTGTTCTAGATTTTTAATTGATCCATGTAAATTGATGAAAGCTCGGACCAAAGTACCTCTCCTGTACCATATTTGCGGATGGCATGAAACCTGATACTTCAGTTGGTATTCATGTACCTCTTGGGTTTTTTAAAATTCACACGTATGCATGGAATTAATTTCTTTTCATGCAAATATTGTTTTTACTGAAACCTATAATCTATTTTTCCTATGAGGAAAAAAAATACACCTAATAAAAGAAACCTATGTGGAATGTCAGTGAGTAATGGGTTTGTGTGTGAAGAAGAGGGAAGCATATTTTACTAGAAACCGTGGGGAGGGTTTGGTGTGGGTTTTCAAATAACATATGTGCATGTTAGCCATATCCTTCATGAAGGATTACAACTTGGAGCTGAAGTACTCTTCTATTTAAAAAAAAAAAAAAATTAAAAATAGGTTTTAATTTTTTAGATGTCTGGGCAACTGTTTAGATAGGAATTTTTTCTTAAAGCTAACAATTTTTACTCTTTCTCATTTAATTGCAAGGATGAGGAAGATTCTTTTGTGATGAAAGCTATTATTCATGCCATCAATGATGACAATGTTCCTGGATTACAGCACCTTCTGGGATCTCTGACAAATTACGATGTCAATCAACCCAACAAGGTAGTGTGGGTCTGTGTCGAGGTCTGTGGGGGACTAGCTACCACCCTGTTGGATAGAGCAGTGAAATAGAAATGTAACACCTGAAATGAAAAGACAAGGGAACGGGAAATAATTCTGCCTTTTTTCTAGGAGAAATTTTAATGTGTTTTTTGTTCAGTCTTCTCAAAATATATTAAAATAGGGCCCAAAATGAGATTTTTTGCTTAGGCCTTCCAAAAGTATAACTCAAATCTATTGACATGAACTGTGGTGTATGAAATATCAGTCTTTGCTCTTGGTTGCAGTTGTTTCTTGAGGCAGATGAAGATGGCAGAATACCTAGGAATAATCAGACTGCCAAAACTGACTTTGCAAAGCATTGTTAGAAACAGAAGTTCCAAACTGCAGAAGTGGGTTATGTGAACATGTTAGATGGTGGTGTTCATTTTCAGTAATGAAATTAGTTGTCCACTACAGTATTTTAATGCACTGCTGCTGCACTTACAGGAATCTTGGATCTGAGGCCAAGAGACTGAAGTTCTTGTGTGGGCTTTAACCTTGAATAAATAATCTCTGCTCTGATTTTCACTTTTTTAATGGTTTTATTGACCTTCATTACAAAGTACTTTCAGAACTTTTCATGAAGAACAGTATAGAAGTAAAATGTATGCTATTTTACTGTGATGGGGTCTTGAATCATTTATAAAATCACTGTATTTTTTTGTTTTGATGGTGGAGTCCCATTTAACTTTCTTAGATCTTGCTGATGGCTTGTGCCTGAGGTGGTTGGTGTGGTAGCTGCAAAGAGATTGCAAAGGGGAATGGTCTCGTCAAGCCAGGCTAATGAGAGCTTAACATTAATATTCCTAATTTGAAAAGCATACATTTACTGTGTGATATATCATGAATTCATCTCAAAATCCAGTTTGAAAGTGGAAGTCCAGAAATGCCATTCAATGCCTGTCTTCTATTCCACTGTTTCTTAATCCTTTAAAAATTAATTATATCATTCCTGCTTGTATTTCACTGTTAGCATGGAACACCTCCACTACTGATTGCTGCAGGTTGTGGAAACATTCAGATGCTTCAGTTGCTTTTAAAACGTGGATCTCGTATTGATGTTCAAGATAAGGTTGGGGTTCTGCTTTTTCAACTATTAGTTATAAGTTTTTAAGTACAGTTAGCAGGAGACAATCAGTTCAGAGCAAGTGGTATTGGAAATTACAAACTCTGAGCTGTAGATCCTGTTTTCTGTCTTCCACAGCAAAAAGATAAAAGCAAGTCTTTAGCAATGTCATTTGTTACTAATACGTATCCTCTGATTTTCATCACTTTGTTAGCTGAAATAATTTGAATTATACTAATCTTAAAATGTAGTTCATGCTTATAAAACCACCTCAATTAGTTCAAATTAGTGATTGCCTTAAAACATAATGGTGAACTTTATTTAATATACAATGATAAATGAATATTTTAGCCATGGGGAATATTGCAATAAAAATTCATCTTTGATGGAGGATATGCTTTATGACAAGCATTTTTTTCAAAATGTCCTGTAACAATTCATTTAAAGCAAGCTTGAAGGACTGTCTGCTTCTCCATCTAATAGATGGTAAAGTATGCAGAAGAAAGGTTTTTATCTCATGACTGTTCTTGCCAAAGAACTCCCTAACAAGGGAGAAGAGAATTATCCTTGCAAACAGTTAGTAATCCTGTTAATCATCGTTGCATAGAGAGGTTTTTGTTGTCACTGTTGGTATGTGGGGTTGTTGAACCAATTTGAAATTTTTTTTAAAAGTGAATGTGTTCATATAAGCTTGAATAGTTTTCATTGTGCCTGTGTACATCTAAATGCATGTGTATCTCAGCTCAAAATTTAGAATTAGGATTTTAAATTGATCAATAACATCTGAAATGAAATATTTTTGACAGGCTGGATCTAATGCAATCTACTGGGCTTCTCGACATGGTCATGTAGAAACACTGAAATTTCTCAATGATAATGAATGTCCTTTGGATATTAAGGATAAGGTAAGAAAAGAGTTCCTTTTTCATGCCAAGGGCCTTTTCCTTTAACTTTATCTTAGCAAAGAGAGAGGTCTTTCAATTGGAAGGGTTTTCAGCTGTGCCATAATTCCAAGAATTTGACTGGCTTTTTTAGTGTGGTTTTCTAAGTTGACATATAGGGTCGTGATAACAGAGCTTTAAAGTAGCTGGATGTACTGATTATTTTCTTGACAAATGTTAGCCGAGTGTGCATGTTAAATATGGTGAATACATGGTGGGTAGGTGGGGAAGCACAGACCTAAATTAATTTTCACTTGAAGACTAAATTTCTCATTGGAACTCAGTGAAATCGTGATTCAGTTTTTCATTCCTCTTGATTGAAAATCACTTTTGTCTGACAAGTAAATTTGACTGTTATTAAGTCGAGTATAAGAAAGCCTAACAATTTATACTGATGAGCATTTACCTTGTCTTCAGCAGTGTTATTTGAGCAATATATGTGCCCTAGAAACTAGTTGCTGTTAAATCCTTATACCATAGCAATGACTTTATACTAGCCAAAGCTCCAGTACAGGAGCAGTTATACTTGTGAAACAGATTGCTTTGTTGAGGGAACTAGTGCAAGGCAAAGTACATTAGGAAAATTGTTCTTTGATTCCTAATAAGGCTACTAGGAAAGAGGTTACTCTTTCAATAAAAATACCATTTATTGTTTATATAACTTTAAAAAAGAACGTGTTGCAAATAGTTAGCCATAGTGACTAAAATGCACCAGGGTATACAAAGCACCTTACATTTGAATATACAGGGCAGGGGGGGAGCATATGGAAATATTACGAAGAGAAATGGGACATCTGTTTCAACACAGTTGCACATACAGCTTCCATCTTGTATTGCTCACAAACCAGCCACATTGTGGCTGTGATCTGGAACAAATAAAGTAGGAAAATAAGTTCTGGAAAAAGAAGGCCTTTGAAGAAATAACCCACCTGCTAGGTGGGGGTGTGTCTGTCACGTACAAGCAGTCTGTAAGCTCTGCTGGCTGAGCCATGTGGCTGGGCTGTGGAGAGCGAGGAGTATCCTGTGCAGGATTCAGGGCATTCAGGCTGTACATAGGGTTCAGGCAGTGTATGTCATGGGGTGACACAGGAAATTACACTGGCATGTTGTCCTGTAATTGCAGTCTGGAGAGACCGCTCTCCATGTGGCAGCTCGGTATGGACATGTGGATGTGGTTCAGTTTCTCTGTAGCATTGGATCCAATCCAAACTTTCAAGACAAGGTGAGTCATAAGCACTCTGCATTTTTTTCAACAAATAAGTCAAAGTTCTTTATATATAAGTGGTCAAAACTTCAAGTCTTGCCTTTAGCCTCAGGTGTCTTTTCAAACCAGAATTATGGAGGTTTTGATAACTCTTAAATTGATACAAGCTATGTGAAAAGCTCTGAGAAACACCCAGTGCTATAAAACATAGGTTCTCTCAACTCCATGAAGGTGTGCATTGTGGTGTGTGCTTTGTAAGTTCTTCTGAAGATTTTTATTAGTTTTTGCCTTGACTTCTGCTTGGTTTTAGCAATCATGGGATTTTTCTGCAGTGTCAAGGACTCATTTTTGAAAATGAGAGGAGGGCTCAGGAGGGTTTCTTTAGAGGTCTGAACTCTTGTAAGGAAACAAGGAAGAAAAGGCTTAATAGAAAAAGAAAATCCATTTGACCCAAATTTGACTGTGTGTGAGTTCCACAAGCCTCCCCAGGTGCTGCATCCTCTGGGACTTCTTTTTTATTGTTTAATCGGTCCTAGGCTGAGGGAGGACATGCTCTTCATCTATAACTTTACCCTCAGATTTTTACATAAACCTTGAATACAGTCGGAAGTCCTCTGCTATTAACAGCCTCCATTTTCTGCTCATTGATATTTGCCAGGTACAGAAAGGATATCCCATTTCTTGGAATTTGATAGAGCTACTTCTTTAGTAGATTTTAATTCTCCCTGCTTCTTCAGTGGGCTTTCAGCATGTTTTTGTGAAACATTTGAGGTTTTTAGTGTTGTTCCTCATAACTGCTCTGATGTACAATGAATTGAAGTTGAATATTTTGAAGTGTCCTGGATTCAAGCAAAAAGCAAATTAGTACTTCACTCACAATTGAACTCCAAATAAAGACAGTTTCAAAGGCTTGTTATGATGAGTCTTTAAAGGACTCGGGAACATTGGGATGCTCTTTCTGAACATGGTAAGCAGAGTGATCTGCCTCAAACTGCAAACTCATCTTATTGGAATTTGCATCTCCATGGTGATCGATCTGTTTTAAACACTGGATTAGTCTAAGCACACAGGATGTAGAAATTGCGTGTGAACAAGGATCTGTTTTCAAGGGATAGAACCAAGAGAGCTTCAGGAGCATGGATAGATTTAAAGTACTATTGCTGCTTTACAAGGTACCATAATCATTTGTGTGCCATCTGAAGTTTTTCTTGCTTTTAGAATGTCAGGATTAGAAATTACATCATTATTTTATAGGATTTCCTTGGTAGAGTGTCTTTTCTTTTTCCATACCGTATTTTTGTCTTCCTAAGTTAGGGAATTGTTTTTCCTGAGGTCTGGTTCAGTACTGTTTTTTGATTCTCCGTGTTGATAGGAAGAAGAAACCCCACTACATTGCGCTGCTTGGCATGGCTACTACTCTGTTGCCAAAGCACTCTGTGAAGCAGGTTGCAATGTGAACATTAAAAACAAAGAAGGGGAGACCCCACTCCTGACAGCATCTGCGAGAGGTTACCATGATATTGTGGAATGCTTGGCAGAACACAGGGCTGACCTTCATGCAACAGACAAGGTTAGTCATGTCCGAAGATCACAGGGACGTATCTGAATTTCGACTGCCGCAAGTCAGCGTTGTTTCCATGACGTGAATTTTCATAACCGTTTGCACAGAGCCTGTTGATGGCTGCAATAGTCTTTAAGGCTGTTCACTGATAATTTTTATTCCATGACTGGGTTTTTGCTGATCCATTATCTCCTTATGAGTTACTACCCCATGAGTAACACTCTTTGAAAAATTACAGGAACATTAGGTTCTGTAATTGGCAACAAGCTATTAACTTCAGAGAAAAAGATGGATTTGCTGTTGGCCTTTGATTTCTATGGGTTGGATAAATCACATCCATTTCTAATAAGAACTATTTGAAAATAGGACTCTTATTTGATTCAGAATGAATTTTTGTCTTTCATGATGTAATGCCAACAAACAAATTTGGAATTTCATTGTTTTTTTGTGGTATGGCTGTCCTTTTTTGCCAATATTAACTAAACAGTTATTAAAGTAATTTCCAAAAAATGTTTTAGTTTCTAAAAGAATTGAAATTTTTTTCCAGTTACATTGTCTCTTTAAGCTGTTCCACAGAGAGAAGGATCTGTATTTAAAGTTACTGATCACAAAGCAGATTGCGTGACTTTTGCATAACCAACTTCCATCTAGTAAACATTAGAGTTTACAATATTCAGCTGGTTGTTACAGTTGATCACTCTCCTGCCTCCTAGGAAAGCTGTTAGAAGAGAATGTGTAGTTGTATTTCATCCGTTCCACTGCAAAGCCCAGTGGCTTAATAGAAATTTGCTTTCATCCCATGGCTTATTTGTTCTGACAGATATGGTGCATCTCCCTGCCTCCACTTTCGAATTAAAAAACATTGTGGTTCTTCAGGCAAGGAGATGCACCCTATTACTTGAGATGGTCATGAGTTTGCTAAGTGTTTTCATTTTTAGCATTATTTGATCTCACAAGCTGCCTTTTGATTTCAGGATGGTCACATAGCTTTGCACCTTGCTGTAAGAAGATGTCAAATAGAAGTAGTTAAAACTCTCATCAATCAAGGATGCTTTGTAGATTTCCAGGACAGACATGGCAACACTCCCTTACATGTGGCTTGCAAAGATGGGAATGTGCCTATTGTGATGGCACTTTGCGAAGCAGGTTGTAGTTTGGATGTCCCTAATAAGGTAAATGAAATATGGATGCTGAAGTATGTTGTTTATTATCTCACCTGTTTCATTAGATGACCTTTTCAAGTCCTCTGATATGATAGACTTTTCCTTGGTTTTTCTGTCTCTTAAAGTGGCCAAATGCAAAGCATTAAATGATTTGTCTCACAAATTTACCAAAGTACATTTCAGTTGAATAGATTATTAAAGATCCATGAAGAAAGAACCCAGGTGAATTATGACAGTGTATTTTGCCAGCCTTCTTCCCCAGCCATATAGCTTTGCTTTATGCAGATTATATCTAGGTGCAAAAGAAGAGATGAAATTCATTGCAGCTGGCTTTGATTTCATGTGTAACAATAAGTTATACACAGAATTGAAAACTGGTACATTTTATGCTACAATATTGTAACTCTGAAAATGTTGATTGCAATGATTATTGGTAGAAGAATGCCAGCTAAAAATGCAAATAGTCTGTAGTTGTTATGAGCACCTTCCAAAAAGAATATTACTTACCTGTCCCATAATTTTGAGACACTAGTGCCTTTTTTGTTACTTCTGTTGTGCTCATGCTGCAGTGTATGGGATAACTAAACATAATTCTTCACAAGTTTATATTATGGCTTTTCTCCTAGAGATCTTTAGGGGAAAAGTAAGCTGTTTCAGGAAACTTTCCTATGAATAGGAATAGGTCAAGGTCAGCTACTGAACTCTGCTGACAGGCTATGCTGCTTAGGGTTTGATATTTAGCTCTGAATATCTTTCTCTGCCCTATTTAAATTTTATATATGCTACATAGTTTTAAAGTTACTTACAGGAATCTTTATGTTGCTATATCCAATTTCTTTGATTCAGGTATTTTAGCTTCTTTTTTTTTTTTTCCTGGAAAAGTACATATTCTAGCAATAATATTTTGCTAGTTAACACTTTTATTTGTTACCAAAGTACTTGCATTATATTAGCCAGGTGAAGAAACTTACCAGGTTTTTGGTTGGAGGATTGTCCACTTTTGGCTTCAGCAATTGAAATCATCAGCTGTCAAATGAAAAAGTTAAAACAAGGAGCTCCCCAGTCCTACTTCTCATCTTAAATCTGACTGACTAGGCAATTAAACTCAGATCCACAGATAAGAGCACATTTTAGAGAAGTCGAGTTAATGGACCACGAGGCTGTTGTTCTTTTTCCTAATGGACAATGCTGAGCTGGGATCAGTGGCCTGCTGCCAGCATGCTGTGGAAAAAATAATCAGCCTTCAAGTGTTCAGTGGCTGTGGGATCATGGCTACAGAAGCTGTGGCTGTAGTTACTCTTTTGCTTTTATTCTTTTAGAACTAATGTATTCTGGAGAAATTTTTTAGAGTGCCCTTTATTTGAGTGAGTATGAGTCTTATCAAATAGCAAATCTTAATTTCTACTTCTCCTCTCCAGAAACAAACCCTGTAATAAAAGAGCAGTAACTAAATGACCTTCTGTCCTTGGTCCAAACATTTGGCCTTGTCCCACATGTGTGTAATACTGATTGAAGGCACAGTTTGTTTCTTTCACAGATCAAGTGCAGTAGAACATCGCATGCATTTACTTAGAATCATAGAATCACATTTGGCCTTGTCCCACATGTGTGTAATACTGATTGAAGGCACAGTTTGTTTCTTTCACAGATCAAGTGCAGTAGAACATCGCATGCATTTACTTAGAATCATAGAATCACAGGAGCATTTAGTTTGGAAAACAACTTTATTATCAGAATCCAACTGTTAATGCAGTACTGCCAAGTCCACCACTACATTATGTCCCCAGGTGCCACATCTACATGACTTTTAAATACCTCCAGAAATGGTCACTCCATCACTTCCCAGGGCAGCCCATTGCTGCGCTTGACAACCCTTTTAGTGAAGAAATTTTTTGTAATATCCAATCTAAATCTCCTCTGGCACAACCTGGGGGCACTTCCTGTAGTCCTGTCACTTGTTCCATGGCAGAAGAAACCAACCTCCAGCTCACTACATCCTCCTTTCAGGCAGTTGCAGAGAACAGTAAGTTCTCCCCTTAACCTCCTTTTCTCCAGGCTAAACAATCCCAGGTCCCGTAGCTGCTCCTGATAGGATTTGTGCTCCAGACCCTTCACTAGTTCCATTCCCTTCTTCTGGCCACACCCCAGCATCTCAATGTCCTTCTTGTCGTGAGGAGCCAAAAACTGAATACAGGATTTGAGGTGTGGCCTGACCAGTGTCAAGTACAAGGGGACAATCACTGTCCTGGTCCTGCTGGACACACTGTAATACAGGCAGGATGCTACTTGAGTTGAGGTGTAGGGTTTGGAGGAGCCTGAGCATCTTTGCAGGTTCCAGTTATCAGAAAGTTGGCTTTGCTCTCAAATACTCTTTCAAGAAGTAGTTTTATGAGTTTGTTTCTGATTGTAGACGGGAAGAACAGTATTGAAAGCAAAAAAAAGTGAATCGTAGGTTATCAGCAGAGAATAAATGGTAGTTTTTATAACAGTAGCTCTGAACATGAAAAACCAGAAGTGGATGTCATGAGGAGCTGTTGTCAGTAAAGAGATTCATGGAGAAAAAGAAAATATTGGGAAAGGAACGCTTTGCAGCACTTTCCCTCTTCAGTGAAAAAATATATTACTTCATGCTTTCTTCTTTCATTCATTCCTTTTATTTCTTTGGATGGAAGAGGGAGACTGCTCGTTGTAATCTTCAGTCATACTTGGATTGACATAGAACCCAGAGTTCTAAAGGTTAAGGAATTAGTACTGTTTAAGTGGTTCATATTTAATTAACTAAAAAGGCAATTATATTTTCTGGAATTAAAAAGACATTCTCAAATATAGCCAAAATAACTCTAAAGGATTCCTCCACAGTTGTGAGGGATTTAGCTATAAAATTGTTTCCTCTTTTTTTAAATGGTCATCTAGCCTTTGTAATTGCACTTTCAGCAGTTTTGCTTAAGCTGTAATCAAAAGTACTTTTTCTTGCAGTTCTTGCAAAACCTTTCCTGTGTATCAGTATGTATAATTGTATAATATGTTTGATTATTAGTCATAAAATTTGAAGTGAAGTTCTTTCCTCATGCTAGTATGGAAGAACACCTTTACACCTGGCAGCAAACAACGGCATTCTTGATGTTGTCCGGTTCCTTTGTCTTACTGGTGCCAATGTGGAAGCATTAACCTCTGTAAGTATTGAGAGATGCTGTTCTTCTTCTTCTCTTATGCATCATAGTAGAAAACTAACTCATAGACGGGTGTAGGAAAAGAACAATACATTTTGAATTTTTTTTTAAAAAGGCTGTTGTATGTTTTACAATATGAGTGGTGTTTGTTATGTCTCTGTTGTCTACTTGTTCCCTTCTTGCAACTGAATTTGGAACTGATTATGGTACAGTACAGCTACCACTTCATCTACACCTAATAATTTCTTCACCTAAGAATTACTTGTATCACTGTGTTTTCTATAAGCACAGTGAGTCACTGTCATTAAGATATACGTAATTTCACATTTGAGAAACATACAAATGCATTGCATGTATCTTAAATATTTTTGTGCTTTAAGGGGGTTAAAAAGTTGTGGGTTTAAGTGGGAGATGTGTGGTTGCATGGATGAGTGAACTAAATGTGACTATCCTTGTAAACTAAATAATTTGTGTCAGATCAGCCAGCACTACTGCTTCCAGTTGATAACACCGAAGGTATTTTTCATACTTAATAAACTGAGAAACAACCTCTAATGACATACAGCAGGAGTGAAGTGTCCTTCATCATGCACACAATAAGTTATAGATATCGTATGTGCTATTACGTGTGTTTTGAGCAAACTAACCATGGTTTATATTCAGGTCCAATGGATAATTGTACATTGCTACTCACTGTAACCAACGTATTTTGCTTAGAAATAACTATTGCTCTGTATGTGGGAAAATTGTTGTCATTAGATTTTAGTTGAGTCTACATTTTTCAGAGTTCTTTTCCTAATAAATTGTTCCTGAGATGGCTGAAATGGAGGGGGAAAAGGAGAAAACGTCTGTATCATTTGCTTTACCCATTTGGTAGAAAATACAAATTTTTGTGTTTTTTTCCCTCTAGATTTAGCACTGCAGTTTTTTCTTTTAAGCACAGATCTTATGTAGCAGGAGAATGACAACTTGGAATTGTGGCTTAAACAAGTTTAGTACCTAATAATTACTTTTTGGTATAACAATTGGATTGTATATTGCCGTGTGCCCTAGTAATAATAATGAAATCTGCATGCGGTGGACTTGGTAGGATGCTCTACAGATTTCCTTTGACACCTGTTTTTGTCTTTTTGCTTTGTTTGTTACGTCCCAATGTGTATATGGATTTTCACTACATGCTGTAGAGATGAGATAAAACAAAAAGGTGATGGGGAAATACTTGAGCTGTTGCACTTCATTTATGTCATGACAGCTGTGTTGGTATAATTGCCTGTGTGGACAGCTGTCCATCCGAGATGAAAGTACATTTTGCCTCTTTAGTTTATGTCAGTTTAAAGGACATAACAAAATAAATAGTGCTGATACTAAATCTAGCAGAAGACTGAATATATGTAGCTATCCATTATTCCAGCCATGTGGTGGCAGAGATAAAGGAGGTGAAGACCAGAGGAGCTTTTTCTGAGCCAGTGCAGTAGAATGAATTGCCTTTTTCTTCTCCCAGTAATGCTATTTCTTAGCAGCTAACTTTTCCAACACCATTACTGGGCTGTATTATGAATTCCTTTCCTTATTCCTAGGCTAAAGCCCATTTTGGAACTAGCATGATCTTTAATTTGATTGCATGGATGGTGTTAAGTGACCTTAAAAAATGTTCCACTCCTGGAGTATACAATAATTTCAAATATTTGAAAATGGCCCCAAAAAATCTGTTGTGCTCACATGTTGACTGGCACCATGTTGTTGGCTTTTCATCATGGAAGTTCCTAAACCAACTTTAAAATTGTCAGATTGATTAAAAATTTTGGATGCAGATGCTTGCACATGCCACTTGAACTCAGGTCAGCTCTTGCAGGCTGTGTGATTTGCAACATAGGGAACCAGTCAGCAATTGTGATGAAGTATTACCAGTAGGTGCAAAATATGTTTCATGGATCCTATAACCAAGCCCTTTAATTATTTGTCAGTTTTGCTTACATACTGCTATACCTGTGTGTAGATAATCTGTACTTTTCAGGAAAGCTTGAATAGGAAAATAACTTGCTATTTTCCTTGTGGATGTATTTTCTAGTTCTCTTATCTAAGAGAGTAAATAAGCAAAGTACACCTAATTAGTTACCTCTTACCAAAATTTAAAACAATACAATAGCATAATGTAGCTGTACGAGTCAAAGTAGTGGGCACTTTTTCTTTCAGTCTTCTTAATATTAAACTGCTGATCTGTGAAACATCAGTAACTAAATGGCAAGCCCAGAATGCTGAAGGCAGCTTTGCTTCTTTTAAATTTGCTGATGCAATTTAAATTGCATCACTTACAAATGTCTTGCTTTCTGGAATCCTCCAGTGGCCAATATGCCACTGCCAGTCTTTATCCATTGGTAAACAAACATTCACCTGCTATTCATGTGAGTCAATATGCTGATGTGTCAGTTCTTTGTGAACTTTCAAATCTATTCAGTGAGCAGTATCTAGAAATCACTATCATCCTCTAATTGGTGAGAAGAGAAATGGAATTCAGGGAGAGGATTGTTGACTTTGCTCTCAGACTCTGAATTCAAAGTATATTGTTTCACTGGCATATAGATGCTCATCTGTAAAAGAAAACTGTAAAAGGAACTGCTGCTAATAATTTGTGTTTTAACAGGATGGGAAAACAGCAGAAGACCTGGCCAGAGCTGAGCAGCATGAACATGTAGCCAGTCTGCTTGCAAGACTTAAAAAGGTTGGGAATACATAAATTTTAACTGATGTTTTTGTCAAAGCCATTGTAAAAGCTGTTACCAAATTCCTAACTGCAATGGTGTATTTTTTTCTTTTTCGTTTTCGTATTTTTAATTTGAAATTATGCCCTCAGTTCAAGCAATTATGTTCATATTAAATAAGCTGGCTAAGCTAGTCTGCACCAGTGATTTATATCTTTCAGTCTCTGACAGTGCCTAGCAAAGCAGCTAATGTGTTTAGTAGAAAATAAACAATGAAGAATTAGAATATCTCCCGAAGTGACTTACTTCATCACCATCACCATTTCACTTAGATTAAGGTTATGAAGGATGAAAGGGCTTGCGCCACTTATGAAAATGGCACAAACTATGGAATAGTTGTTTAAGTTCTCAATGTCTTCTTTTAATTGTGCAGTTTCAGTATATCCAAATGTCTTGCCAACTAAAACATAAAGATGACCAGGGCTTGTTGTAATGCAGTATGTTTGACACATCTGATACACATTGATTAGTCAGATAGCAGCATCACTCATGCTGGGAAGATTCAGAGACTACTTGCCTGGAGATTACAGGCAGGAGCCAAACCAATTAAAATAATCCTGTTATAATTATAATGATGGGTCTGTGAATGGGGAAACTGTAATAAATGACCATTTCTATTGCTAATAGAAGATGGTGCACACTGTGAATTGCCAAGGTGGAAGTACAATCATGCCCTTTAGGCCTGCCAGCTAATCTATACTTCTTAGGATTGTAAACTACATATGTGTGAAGATGTGAGAAAGTGTGAAGTTCAGACATCCTTTGCAATGACAGCTTTTGTAAACATTTGTCATAACAGGCTCCATTTTGCAGAGTTACATCTGCACACCGAACTCTTACCTATGTCTGCATGCAGGCAGGTAAATTTGTCATTTAGTCATGATATAAATATGAAAATAATACAAATTGACCTAGAACAAAGGAAGAAGGTGAGATAGATCTCTTTTGAAAGAACTATTAGTAACTGTAACTCTCTTCTTGATAGTGGACTATACATTACTGAAGGCCTGTCTACATATATTTGGGGAAGATGCATGATAACCATGAACTTCATTATATTACACTTTGCAACAGAGAATCTGATCAATTGAAATTAACAAATTTTATCTAACCACTGAAAGTATTTTAGTACTACTCAAAATGGTCAGTACCATCTAGTACAGGGCATACCTTACACTTCCTTTTTGTGCTTGTGAAGTTTTTTTGCCTCTAACAGAGACACATGAAGAACCTACTATCATAGTGGCACTTGTGGAAGATTCAGTATTAGCTGTAACAGTGCAGTGTTTGCATTGCAACTAACATATTAAATAAATGCCTGCTGTTGAAAAAGGAATTAAACTGTTTGCACTACTGTTTCTGTCAAATTCCTCAGCTCAGTTGCTGCATGCCTCTAATTCGGGGGGGGGGGCTTATCTTACATGTAAATTAGGTGCAAATGCAGAACAACAGAGTCTCTCTCTCAGCTCCACATGGGGGAATGAAGAAAGGCAAGATGAATCTCCTTTGCCTTCCCACTTTTCTGTGCTTTCTCCCCATTTACTTAAATATATCCCAAACATAAAAAGCACAGAAGTTGATGTAAAGAAGAAAAGAAATGCATACTGAGTTGTTGGATTGCTCAGGTGATAGACATCACAGCAAAATTCTTCAGTGCTGCATGTATATTCTATAAGATTATGTATATTGGTTAACCTTCTGAGACTGATGGGTTAAGAGAATGGGTATTGAAAGAGGGTAGTTATGACACCTTTGCCCTTTCCACTGAAGGTCAAAATAATTCCATTCACTAATGTTGAGCCTGAGGACGTGCGATTTTCATGGAGCCTCAAGGAGGCTCTTGAGAGTGAGCATTAAGCTGTCCTGTTCTGCCTGTCCAGTAACTGATGGCTTGCATGATGAACCAAATGAGCACCAATCTGGCAAGAAGGTGTATCTAAACTGTATGTTGAGTTTGTTGAGAGGCAGAAGTTCCCTGCCACGTGTTCTGATTTCTTCTTTGTGTTGAATTTTAGGATACGCACCGGGGGCTTTTTATCCAGCAGCTGAGGCACACACAGAATCCACAGCCCCGGATCAAACTCAAGTTGTTTGGACACTCTGGCACAGGGAAAACTACCCTTGTGGAGTCCCTCAAGTGTGGCCTGATACGAAGTTTTTTCCGAAGACGTAGGCCTAGGCTCTCCTCCACAAACTCAAGCAGATTCCCCCCATCTCCTTTGTCTTCCAAACCTTCAGGTATGGTTTTGAGCCATAATGTTTGCATGATGAAAGAGTTTTCTCTTAGTCTCTGTAGCTCCTAAGAAAAAGCTGTTGGCTGCACTGCAAGAGACAGGACAGCCTAAGCATTTAAGAAACAGTAGAAAAGGAGAGAAGGAATTGAGTTCTCTGTGCACAGGCTTGTACCTAAATTAGGAGGAAGATGACCAGCAAGTGTGAAGGATACATGAGTAGTTAAGGTTTTGTTTGCTTACATGCTGCATAAGTGAACTTGCAGAGTGGAGAACAGCACTTGTAAAACACTGGTGTTTATTTTTCACAAAAAGTCCTAGGCTGCAGATGCCAGTGTCACTACTAGCTTCCTTTTTGCTGGAGGAGCTTCAATAAACACTGCAAAATTGAAATAGTTGCTGCATCTTTATGTGATTTCTAAGTAATAACAGGACTCGGAACTGCCTCTGATGCCTTGGAGCGCTTTTCTACAAGGTACAGGATTGAATTAGCCCAGTTAGAGGTGTCTGAAATTTTCTCCAAACAAGGTGAAAATGACAGTTTTCTAAGCCAAAGTAAATGTCTGCAAGTATTACATTACTCATGTAGCACTAGTTGATCTGTGCAAAGTGGGAAGAGCTGCAAGGTGTGGAGAAACTAGCTAGGTTTACACCTAAGCATGTGCCCAGTTTTGGAAGAAACAAAAGGAGGGCAGTGGAAAGACCAGTGAACTGCTTGTCCAGGTCCTTTTTCTAATGCCAGGAGACTACACAATGTACACAAGCTAAGCACGTCCCAGAGCTCAAGTTTAAATTGATGTTTAGGAGTGGTCTTACTATGTAAGTATTAGATAGGGCCAGGGTTGCCTTTTTTTAAAAAAAAAAAAAAACCTTTTGGATAATGCTTGCAGGTTTGGGTTTCATTCATCATTTTTAAATAGTGTTAGACCAGTGCTAGCAATAGTTTTCATCTCTACTTTCTCTCTATTCCCCCAAGGAAACTGTAGGGCATGCACAGAGCGGCTTAACAAGGCAAGATCCATGGCCCAGAGATTGTTACTGCATTTGATGTTTACTTAACACAAGGGGCTCACACCTGTGACAACAGAATAAAGAGCTTGGTTAAATTAATCAATCAAAACTTCTTCATTTATTTATCCTAATTTACTGTGTCATACCAAGGGGGATAAGTCACTCATGGAATATGGGTTCCTGGGGCAATGCAGAAAGGTTTTGATTGAAGATAGATTTTTTTGTTTTGGTTAGTAACAGAACCAGAGGAGATGCTCACACCATCATAAAATCAGAAAGACTGCCAGTCACGTTGGCAAATCAGTGTAGAAATAAAAGTGAATTTGAAGCATGCCCCTGAAAAGAGCTTACCTAAAGCCATAAAGTTGTGCAGTTCTATACATACAAAGCTACATTGTATATTTTAACATTTGGAGGTTTGGTTTTTGCTTCTTTCACTATATGTTCTTTTGGGATGTAAATCATTATATAGCATGTAAATTATGTTATGGGTTGAGTGACATAATCAGATAAATATTTAAATCAGCACAATTTGATCTATACTAGATCACATTATTTGTTTGTTTAGGTGTTTATTTAAATTCCCTAAAAATAAGTGTGTGAATTCATCAAGTTTTTCTTTACAAGAACCCAGAGATTTAAAATACTACACTAGGAGATCAAATACAAATGTATAGTCTTACAGCTATCAGGTAATCTCTTTCTATTGTAAAACCCAAATATTAGAATTTGCCATCTAGTGGAGGAAAGAAATCTTTATCCACTAGATGGTGCAAGTCAGTTAAAAAGCCCTTTTGTTTCTCATTTGCACTCTGGGAATTAAACATGACCTAAACAAACCTGCTTATTAGTAAAATAATTTTGGTTAAGGGTCTGCTTTTCTCCCTGAGAGACACTTATTACACAGTGATATTTTTTATCATTACTTACAGGAATCAACAATACAAATATGTGACATTTCCATGCCAATAAAAATAGATCATGCAATGAAATTGCAGCCCTTAGCTAAAAATACCACCAAATTATGCATTTCTATGCAACACAGAACTTTAACTATTGAAACCTTTCACGCACATATAATTCAGTCTTTTTCTGTGCTCCCACTCAGAAGAATATCGGCTAATGGGCATAATGCTGTATAGGATCATTCTAATATTTTCCTTTTAATCATTAAGAATAAGGATGTCATTGTGTATGCTCATGGCTTCATAGAGTCATCTTCTTGCTTTGAAGAACACTTGGGGTTTTTTAGTCTTCTTTTTATGGCTTGCATACTTGTTTTGAAGTGATCTGGTTGTGATTTTCACATGGTTTGTAATCTCATGTTCTTTTCGCTGACCCAGTTTCAGTAAGTATTACGAATCTCTATCCTGGCTGTGAAAATGTCAGTGTGAGAAGCCGTAGCATGATGTTTGAGCCGGGCCTGACCAAAGGGGTATTAGAAACTTTCGTATCACCTGCTCATCACTCGCACTTCTCTTCTGATGACCAGTCCACCAAGTCTATTGACATCCAGAATGCCTGCTTGCATGGTAAGAAGAGCCCTGGGCTGGAGTGCCTTAATCCTGCAGGACAGTAAATGCCATTTTACTTGTTTAAAAAAAAAAAATGGGGAAAAAGTCTCAGTTGGTATAGCAGTGACTGTGTTTGACAATCCAACACTGGTGGAATTTAATTTGTTCAAGGAAAAAGTAAATCTGCCTCTAGCTGTCGTAATACACATTTAATCACTCATGTCAGGTCTTTACAGTATTGCACAGAAACATTTTTGAGGTGGGTGAGTGGGAGAGTAGAAAGGAGGGATTTGGTATGACAGAAGCAGGTCAGCAAAGTGGCCACTAGTGTGAAGGCTCCTTCACCTATACTGTATGCCATCTGGGGATTATATCAGATTCAGTCTGGTCCCATTTATTCCTCACCATTTAACTATATTCCCAGTTATGCAAAAGACATACTCACCCCATAACAGGGCTGGAGCATATATGGTGAGCCCTGGAGCTCATCAGTCATGGTGAGTAGAGCTTCCGATTTCTTTTTTTGCGAGAAAACTAACTGCTCTGCAGTTGAAGTCAGTTAGCAGTAAGAGGAGTCAATCAGAGAAGGTGCTGTAAGTACATACATGGCATTTGGCTGTGAGACTAGGCAAATGGTGCTTATGTATCACCAGCCATACTAATCATCATTTATATAGGTGGTCAGATCTCTTCTTCATGAGAAAAATGTTTTGCATGCCTTTGCAGCTGCAATTTTGAAGCTGAGTTACAATTAATCGAGATTTTACTTGGGAGATAGAAACCTCCTTCTGAATGCACAGTAAGAAATGCAGTGACAAAACATTTATCTTAGATGCTGAAGAGTTTCCCAAGCTAAAACTTGTTTCTTGTGCAAGCAAATTTCTTTTTCATTGTAATTTGAAACCAAGTCAAATTCTGCAGGGAAACAGAGTTGTGCCAAGGGGTTTCTTTTCTTTCTGTGTGCTGTCTTAATACAGAACAACGTGTACGCACAGGTGAACTGTGAATAGCTGTACACATAACGGCAGGTTGGAGGCTTCTGATTTCTTTCCTTCTAGAAGTTGGAGGCACACCTTAATCATAATTTATTTATTTAGAAGCAGTACAAGTGCAGCAGACATTACCCTAATCAGATGGTGCATCTGGGAAGTGCAATATACTAATATTTTTCTACCCAAAGCTAAAAGAGATGGCGAAAAAGAAGCTTGGAGCCCTTGGTATCCTTAACATGGTGATTCCTCAGCCCTGGTTTACCAACACAGTGTGAATAGGACAATTCTGTAAAGCAAAGCAGCTTCTTTGAGAATGTGCTTTAGTGGCTTTTAAAATCAGTGGTGGCATGTTAAGAAGAAAAAACTATAAAAATATTAAGCTTTTTTGGGGTGAATAGGAAAAGAATGGGAGCCAGTATTCTTAGTTTTCAAAGCAATTACAAAGTCTGCTGCTGTTGTTCAAGGCAAAGATCAATTTAATGCATAAGGCTACATGTGTTTAATACATAGGGCATCCAGCTAAATGTTCTAGAGAAGGAAATGTGAGAGAGCAACAGATTTTGAGGGTCCGACTTCCAAGCCTCTGAAACTGACTGAAACTCTTTACCTTTGTTCATGATTGCATTTAAGTGTTGATTTCTCACGTGGGCACAATTTATCTTTAGTTTAAATCAGATTAACTGTTTTGTTTGTCTTTCCATGGCCAGAAAATGCTTACCGATGAAGTGTGATCTCTTCATCTATTTGTCTGTTTTTCAGGCGTTGGTGATTTCAGCATCTGGGAATTCTCTGGGAATCCTGTGTACTTCTGCTGTTATGATTATTTTGCTGCAAATGATCACACTGCAATTCACATAGTGCTTTTTAGTCTTGAGGAGCCTTATGAAATCCAGTTAAACCAAGTGACCTTTTGGCTCAATTTCCTGAAATCATTGGTCCCAGTTGAGGAGCCAATAGGTATGCTCTTCTGCCTGTTAATGAAGCATTAGAGGTCTGTAGAATAAAGCTTCTTGTATTTCTCTGCAACTCTGCACATCATCCGTGTTGGGTGTCTTTGTGCCCATGTATTCAAACAAACTTTACACAGGTTTCTTTAAAAAAGGGAATTTTATTTCTGGAAGAAGCCAGAAGAGTTGCACACACCTCTTAGTGCAATTAAAAAGGGTCATGAGGTACAGCACAATACCTTGTGGCACTGGGATTTACATCTGTACATGGCAGTTGAAGTTGCATGTCAGATAAATTGTCAAGAGTGTTTCAGAGGGCTGGAACCATTTAAAACCAAGTTTAGACACAGGAGAGAACACTATTATGGAACGGTGTTACCCCTCAGTATGTGCAACTTTCATGTGTTTAACTAGAGTTGTATTTGGATTTCAAATATGATAAGTCTGTGGTGCATCAGGGTTTATAGAAATCAGTATTTCTTGTAAATTTCACATATTCTCCAATTTTGCATAGGTTTTAGGTAATTTTACTTGTTTTGTACTCAGGCTTACTGAAAGTTACTTGGCAGGCAGAGAAATTAATTTAAAGAACATTTTTCTTAAAAGGTCCAGCAATCCAGATATGTATACAGTATGTGACTTGGGTTTGTAGCTGAGTATTGGTTTGCAGACTATGAGTTTCCTGGACTAACCAAGCTCTGACATGTGTCTTGGTTCTATGATCAGAAAGATTATTTCAGCCAGTGGATCTAACTCAACACTCATGGACATTTGTAACAATGCAAGGGATTCACCAGACAAATGTATTAAATACTTACATTGTGCAAAGAGTTATTTTCTCTCTTTCTGTGATCTGCTTGATTCTGTATGCATTATCTCAGCCAGACAATGAGCCAAGCCAACCTCTGGTTTTCAGTTCAATCATCTGCATTCTTTTATTCTTCTATTTTAGATCAAATGACAAGGTTAATAATAGCATTTGGGTCTAACCAACAGTCAATTCCCTGTGAAAGTTAAAGGTCAGAAATTTTCAATAAAGTGTCAAAGGTGCAAATACAGCTAATTCGCAATTGCTGGAAGCTTTTCATGGCTGCTCAGTCTAGCAAGGAAACTTTGTTCTTGGTTCAACAGAGTCAGAATCTGAGTTAATTTTTTCTTCTTGATTATCTGATTATCAGGATTATTTAGAAACTTCACTTAAATCTGTGTTTTGACTGATCAGCTCAGTTTGGATATCCAGAATCTCTGTATTGTTACAATCTCTCAAGTAATATCTAGTAACTGATGTTAGCAGAAAAGTTAAAACTCTTAGAATTACTTTGCAGTTATTTTGTCTAAGTCCTTAGCTGCCAAATAAAAAAATACAAAATACTTGCCTAGAAGTGCTATGCAGAGATTTAGGGAAATGTGCTTCAAGATTATATAGCTCTTAGTTGATGAGAACTGAGCAGTGATGTAAGGATATTTCTCCCATGTGAAGTTTTTTAAGGCTTAAAGAGCAGGATTGAGTGTACTCTCTCTTTTAGAAATAGTCTAATGATGTCTTTTCTGGAATATGAGTTTGAGAAAAGATTGAAAACTCTGTGTTCTGTACTGTCACCTCATTCATGCCATTTGTATCTTTCTTTCTCATTCTTTTTCATGGTTTCTGCCAGGCTTTCCTACTTAACTCTCACATAAGTGAGAGGTCATTGTTTGTGTAAGTACTGCAAAATAGCATTCATATCAACATATGAATGTTGTAGACATTTTGTGTTCTTACAATCCTCTATTCTGCACCTGTAGTATTAAGGACCATCCAAAGATGATGCAAAACCCTTTCAAGAAGCTGTTATTTCTAATTACTTTTTCCTCATGCTGTCATAGTTTGTAGTTAATATCATTAGTGCTATTGATTCCTGGTTTTGTTAAACCAATAAAGTAAAACAATGTAAATGTATCTGATATTATTCTAATAGTCTAGCTATTAAAATTGGGCTTATATAGACAGTCCTATAAGCAGAAAGTTGCCAGAGCACCAGCATTTACACTATTAATGGCTGTGCTTTGAGTTGGTGAATCACTACAAATGTGGCTGGTATGAAGAATGTAAAATGTATTTCTGCCTTTCTGGCTCAGTATCAGCCATCTCCACTGGCATGCCTCACAGTCAGGGAGTCCTCTTGTTTCTCTTCTAGCATTTGGTGGAAAGCTGAAAAGTCCCCTGCGTGTTGTTTTGGTTGCCACACATGCTGACATAGTGAATCTTCCTCGGCCTGTTGGGGGAGAGTTCTGGTATGACAAAGACATCTCTTTGTTGAAAGAAATCAGGAACAGGTGAGTGGGAAGTGTATTGATACACAGTATTTAAACATGCTAATTGGAAAGAAGTACTAAAATGCATTGGAGTATGTAAAAGGTTTTTATATGGCTTAAGCTTTATAATATTATGATACTTTAAATATGTTCAGGAAGCCTATAGTGTATTAAAATTGTAACATTTAGCAATATTACAGTGAGTAAGCTGCTCTGAGCGAGCTAAAATAAGCCACGTGGTGTCAAAATTAATTGTGGCATAGGCAGTCTCACCCTGTAGATATTGGGCTACATCCAAAGACCCATTTCAGCTTTCTGTCTTAACATCTTGGTGCTCAGGTTTTGCATTGCTCTCAGAAGAGGGGACAGTTTGCAGATAAAAACTCTGCAGACAAAAACTTTTTATCTATAAAAACAAAAAGTTTCCAGAAGAGGAAACTTTACCAGAGAACCACCCTTAGCTCTGAACTGATTTAGGGTTAGTATGAAAAAAACTGAAATGAGGCCGGGAGGTACTCCCTACACAGTTTGCAAAAAGCTGGATATACTGTGGAGTCACACAAGTGACAAGGCCATCCAAGAGGTAGCTGGAAGTCAGGGAAAGTTCTAGCATTCTTCAGCATGTGCTAATGGTAGATGGAAATAGGGAAATTTTCATTAACATAATATTGTTTAAAGTAACAACTTATACTCAGAGTGAGCATGTGCGTGGGAAACACTGGGTGTGAGAAAACATCCGTACGTGTGAGTATAGATATTTGTCTGGGCTGTACAAGAAATAGATGTAGGAATTACAGCACAATAATGGGAGGGCAGTACCTTAATCAATTGAAATAAACCAACAGAAAAATAACTGTGTGTCATCTTTGGTGCTGGAATCCTTTAAAATGCAAATCTGTGCAAAGCTAGGAAAACAGGTTTGTGTGGTTGAAAAGTTAAAAGGAAGTGAGAAAGAGAGCTGTCAACAGCAATGACTACTGAACTATTTAAAGTGAGAAGAAAGCAATCAACAAACATTAAGATCTTAAATAAATTCCTGTAATGTCCTCTCTAGTAAAATGTTTTGTTCTGTAATTACAAGTCATGTGATGCAGTTAACAATTGTCTTATGCATATTTACTCTTCGTCCTGAGAGAAAACAATTTTCTCTCAATATCTCTGCTTATTTTCAAGAAAATTACAGAGCAGCTATACCGTCTGTTCTTATAAAATCTATCAGCATGATCATTACTTAAACTTGAAGAAAAACAGCTCTAGTGTAATTTAAGACTGAAGTACAATTGTATTAAGAAATAAACTGGATTTGGGGCTAAGTTAATAATACTTCCTTTCTTTTAGATTTGGAAATGATTTGCAAATTTCAGAAAAGTTATTTGTTCTGGATGCTGGAGCATCTGGTTCTAAAGATATGAAGCTCCTCCGAAATCACTTGCAAGAAATAAGAAGCCAGATAATTTCTGTAAGTAATGTTTAATGGTCTGGGCTGGATCAGCCAACATGTGAACATCTTGTGTAATAATCTACTGTAAGTTTCAAACTTAGAATAATGAAGCATGTAGGAGCCACTGTTGTTCCAATTTTTTAACAGCATACTTTACAGGTCTTGTGATTCACAAACCCCTGACATCAAAGATTTAGTCAGTATTTTGAAAAATCCAGCTGTTTCGAGCAGCTGACCAAAATACTCTCTGTTGAAAGCAAACAATTTGAGATTTCAGTTCAAAGTCATTATTTTGTATTTTGATCGCCAATGATAGGATTCCAACACTGCCTCCCCCCTCCCCCTCTTTTTTTTTTTTTTCAATCAGCATAGTAGTATAGAGAAGCAGGAAATACATTATAAATATATTTCAGGAAAATAAGTTTTTCACCAAAAACCCACCAGAGCAGAACAGTTTTCTCAACTGTTTGAGAGATAATTACAAATATAGATATATAACTGAATATGTGTTAACTTTTGACTGCTTTTTTAATTGAAAAATATTGCTTGCAGTTGTATCTGTATGTGTAGGTATATATACATGAGACTAAAGGTAAAATGTGGCCATGGTTGGATGTTATCACTGTGAATCCATTGAGACTTCCATACTAAGGATGACCAAGTCAAATTTTTTGTAGCCTGTGCTAAATGGATTTATATTATGTTATGCACCAACAAGATTTTCTACAGCTACTTTTGAAACATATTTTTTTGTACTTGATTAAAAGTGAGTGATTACTGACTTAATTTTGTGGATTGAGGAAAATATTTGGATTTATGCAAAATTCAGCCTATTTTTACATTCCAAATGCTTTCTTGCTTTAATAAGCTTTTCTTCTTTAAGAAACTTTATTATTGCTGTGGTCACTAGCTTGAAATCTGAAGGGGTTTGTTGCATAAGAAGTGGAGGCTGTGGCTTGAGAATGTAGGAAGAAGGCATCAGTGAAGTCTAAGGCAATCAATACATCAAAGTACCATTCTTGCTTCCTATTTAGCACCCTGTTGTCTCATCTTTTGAAGTAAATTGGTTCTGTACAGATATTGATGGGTACAGTTTCTGAATAAATTCCGATAATTTCAGAAATAAAGATTACTTTACAGATGCATGAAGGCAACTCATGGTGATAGTTGGAAAAATTGGTTATTTCAATGAAAAGTGGAATTCACTTCTTTAAGAAAAGGTAGATATATCTTATGGTGAATGAATGCAAGATGAAAGAGTAAGGGTCCAGCACAAAGGGGTCTCTTTAGATCTGGATGTACATTATGAATGCATTAGATATCCATTAAAAAAATACAACCGCTGTTCTCAAATGGATGCTTTTTGTGCTTGTCTAAGACGTGCCCACCTATGACTCATCTGTGTGAGAAAATAATCTCCACACTGCCTTCATGGAGAAAAATGAATGGACCCAACCAGCTGATGTCCTTGCAGCAGTTTGTGTATGATGTACAGGAACATCTTAATCCCCTAGCAAGCGAAAATGACCTACGGCACATTGCACAGCAGCTGCATAGCATAGGAGAAGTGAGTATTTTTATCTAAAATGCATCTCTTTATTTGCAAGATACTGTTCTTGTAGAATTGTACTTTATGAGTTTAAGCAAATGTCTAAAGTTGTTTGGTTTTTTCCTCTTCCTCTTAAGACCTTATAAGAAATACAGACTGCTTATTAACTCTTTCTGTTATCATCATGTCATGTGGCTTCTATTTCATTCTCTTTGAGACAGGAAGAATTAGCGTTTATTGCTGTAGTTGTAAGAATATAAAATACCCAGAGAGGATCACTATGCTGTCACCTTCAATGAAGTGTTCACTACATATGAGAGATTTATATGTGTCCATTAGAAATTGAATTGTAGGATAACACCTTTGCATAAACAGCTTGCAGGGCATGACTAGGCTTTTCAGCTGTTGGGCTCTAATGGTTTCATTACTAGTGGAAAACAACAAGAAGATCTGGTTTTTGTTCTGAGTATGTGCCACATATTAAAAGACACTGGGGTTTTTTCCTGTGAGCAGTGTTAATCAAATTACTGGATCAGCCTTTTAGGAAGGAGAGAATGCGGGCTGTTATCTTGTACTTCACAAAATATAAACAGTAACTTTCATATTTATAAACAGATTAACATTATGCAGAGTGAAACTGTCCAAGATGTTGTGCTTCTGGATCCTCGCTGGCTCTGTTCAAATGTCCTTGGAAAAATCTTGTCAGTGGAGAACCCAAAAGCCCTCCATCACTACAGAGGTCGGTACACTATAGAGGACATCCAGCGTCTGGTGACGGATAGTGATGTGGAAGAACTGATACAGATTTTGGATGCCATGGATATTTGTGCAAGGGACCTTAGCAGTGGAGCAATGGTGGATATTCCTGCTCTCATAAAGACTGACAATCTCCACAGGTCTTGGACAGATGAGGAGGATGAAGTGCTGATTTATGGTGGTGTTAGAATCGTTCCTGTGGAACATCTTACCCCATTTCCTTGTGGAATTTTTCATAAAGTTCAGGTGAATCTCTGCAGGTGGATTCATCAGCAGAGCACAGAGGGGGATGCTGATATACGTCTATGGGTAAATGGATCAAAGATTATGAATCGTGGAGCTGAGCTTTTAGTGCTGCTGGTCAACCATGGTCAGGGTATAGAGGTTCAAGTTAGAGGACTGGAAACAGAGAAGATCAAGTGCTGTTTACTTCTGGATTCTGTGTGCAGCACCATTGATAACTTGATAGCCACAACCTTACCAGGTCTTCTGACTGGGAAATACTACCTTAGTCCTCAGCAGCTGAGGGAACATCATGAACCAGTAATGGTCTACCAGCCTAGAGACTTTTTCCGTGCACAGAGTCAAAAGGAGACATCACTAACTAACACTATGGGGGGATATAAAGAGAGCTTTAGCAGTATACTGTGTTTTGGGTGTCTTGATGTTTACTCCCAGGGAAGCCTAGGAATGGATATTCATGTTTCTGATCTGAATCTACTTACCAGGAGAAAACTAAGTCGACTTTTGGATCCACCTGATCCAATGGGCAAAGATTGGTGCCTTCTGGCCATGAACCTGGGCCTCCCTGATCTTGTTGCAAAGTACAATACAAATAATGGAACTCAAAATTACTTTCTCTCAAGCCCAGTTCATGCCCTTCTGCAGGAATGGAGTAATGCACCTGACAGCACTGTAGGTATACTAATGTCTAAGCTGAGGGAATTAGGTCGCAGAGATGCAGCAGATTTCTTACTGAAGGCATCTTCTGTATTCAAAATTAATTTAGATGCTAATGGTCAAGAAGCTTATGCTTCCAGTTGCAACAGTGGCACATCTTATAACTCAATTAGCTCTGTAGTGTCGCGGTAAGAGAAGGTGTTTTGCATGGGCATCCTTTCAAAGTGCAGAAAGGATAAAAGATACAGTATAAAAGTTACAGTGCATACTAATTTATGAGCTTTTGCATCAAAGGATCCTTCTCTGGCACCACCTTTTTGTGCGTAAACTTTCTACTCCTAACTGTGAATTGTTGCTCTTTATTAAAAAGACTGGTGTACTTCTGGTGGTTTAAAACTATTTCTGATAGAGAATGTGCTGCTTAATACTGCCATTTCAACTGGAAAGTCTTAACTTTTGGATTACATACTGCAACTGTTTTATATAATTCTCCTCATAAAAAGTAGGGGGAGAGGAATAGCACATAGTACCTTTAATGTGTATTTCTTACATCCTTGTTTTTTCTTTTCACTGTGTCCTCTGCTTAACATTTTTTTATATTTGTAAGGAGAGAAATCCACCATTTGTGGTCAATCTGACCAAATTTAAGCGCATTGTTTTTAGCTGAAAAAGTGAGTGCCTTTTGCAGAAGGGAGAGTGCAGTTGATTTGAATGACCCTGCTGGAGTTACAAGAACATGCTACCTCTGTTTCACTTAAATTGTCTGCATGCTTATCATTGCAAGTGGTGCTTGCCTGTTAATTTTTCCTGTACTTCTAAGACATTGGTGATGACTCATGCAGAGCATTCTTGTGCCAGTACTATGGGTATAGACATGTGATACCTGATCAACTTCAATTACAGTCAAATCATAATGTGAAAATCTCTTAAACTTGCCAATTACCATGCTTCGTTATTTCCATGCACCTCAGGTAAAAGTTCATATCATTATAGAGTTCAAAAAACACAAGTGTTGGATACTGCAGAATTATATTGTCTAGCTGTCAGTTGTAATTTGTGTATAACAAAGGTTTTCTACTATTAGATCCTGCATTACTTACTTCCTGTACTTGAAAACTTTGATGGGGATAAAAAAAAAAGGAAGCAAGGTTTCTTGCAGTGATAACTTTAAAATTGATATGAGGGAATATGACCCATTCTCTGTTCTAAAAAGCATGTAATTTTCATGGTGCGATATGTGTTTGTTTATATATATTGTATGTACATATATTAAGACTATTTTTTCCTTAATCTTACAATGTAGTAAATTTTAAAGGATTTTTCTACAAATAAACTGTTGCTTGTTGCATCCTTGCTGATCACATTGTGTTGCTGAAGGGTATCAAAACCTCTTTTCTTTACAGTGAGAACTGTGGAGAGGCAATGCCTGCCTTCTGAAGTTCTGGGAACCCACCTGTTTGACTTCAGAAGGATTGCTTAGTATTCCAAAGGAATATTTATGTATTTGTTTTACACCAGAGGTGTATTTTTTTTACCAGAGGTGGTCCCTGTGCATGCAGCAGAGAGATTTGCATTCATTTTAAAAAATGGCAAGCCAGCGCAGTTTGCTACATAGCTTTTCCTTTGTGGTTTTTCACAATGGAAACCAAAACAGTAAATGTGAGTCTGTCATCAGGAATCCTCCAGATTATACTGTGCTGCAGAGGGAGAAGATACTGCATTAGAACTTGTGCTGCAGTAATGGCCCTTTATGTTAAATATCCCTCATCACACAAGGGATTGTGCTGGTCCTGCTTATTTAAAATCTCAGCATCACTCCCTGATAGCTGCACAGTCTTGGTATGGCACTCTGTGCAGGCAGCCTTGCACAATACCTACGCCCTGTGTATGCTGCAAAGGATTTAAGCAAGGTCTTCTTAAAATGCTAGTTGCTGTTTCCCCCTGCCTTTCTTTGCCTATTTTAGACTTGTTTCATTAAATCTTTCCCCAGGTCCTGGCTATTGCTGGGCTCCATAGTTAAACATTATTTCAAAGTCTGTTCCTCAATAAGTATGGGTTATGAGCAGTCCTACCCTGTGCTGTTTGTGTTTGGATATTCTGCCTCTGACAAACTGCGTTCAGCATCTCCCACTGCTGCTCAAAGTGGCTCAGTGCAGAGTCCAGCTCTATGCAGCCCAGATTTACCTGTCAATTCATGGCCTGTCATACTTCACGTTACAGCTGTGGACATGTTCAGTACTTCTGCTAGAGTCTGGTTCTTTCTCATGTCATAAAACTTTCAGGGTTTCTACCAGAAAAGGTTTCATCCCCTGCCTGCCTTCCCAGATGCACTTTATGCGCACTTGAAATGCGTAGTCAACAACACTGATTCACTACTCCTTTTACTTTTCATTTTTTCCCCTTCCCAACAGCATGTTTCTCACAGTTCCTTACTTCCATTTACTGTAAAATGCAGTCCTGGAAGTATAAATTACTTAGTGGGCTCTATGAGAAACCTTTGACAAACAGTCACAGCCTATTGCATCATTTACAGTTTTCATGGTTATAAGCTCAGGAAGGTGAATCATAGTCATAGGATAGCTTTGGTTTCCTTTTGTATAAATCCTGTATTACTGACAAAAAACAGAAAAAAATTCCTAGATGACAATTTGGGGACGAAAAACTACAGCTAACTAATGATACAAGTGGGCATCCCTTCTGTTGCTTCACTTTTTTTAATTCCTTGTTTTGTTTTGTGAATGCAAATAGGAGCAGAGCTTCATTCTACAGTTACTAGAACTGTGTTTTAAAAAATGCAGTGATCCTGTCCTGACTCACTCCAGAAATGGAGAAAATGCACGTCTTTGCAAGGTCAAAAAAGTTTAGTCGTAAGTGTCCAGAACATATAGTTCATGCAAGGAACATGATAAGCTTAGCTCCTGACAGTGAAATAACTGAAGTTGGCTACGAACCATCTTTGTACCTTCAGAGAAGAGCTGGTGAAACACAATCTTGAGGATAAAGCAATGAATGACAACTTTTCTCTCCAAAATCCATAATACAGACAAACTCTCAAGTTTGCTGCTCAAGGCCAATATGCATCACAGATTGCCTGGCAGTTTAGCAGTATTCTACTGACACCCAGACTCAAATTCTGAAGAAATTTTCTGAAGAAGATAGGGAAGAAGTGAGCACTTTGGTGCAGACCATTTTTCCAGTGATTTCTCCCTGGCATGCAGCAGCATGCATCAAGTAAAAGAAGTGCTTCATATTGATATTTTTATTGGGTGTTACTGTTTGTACTGTCTTTGGAAGTTTTGCTGCTGACCTGACTGGTGAGTTTGCAAAGTCACAAGAGATCAGTGGCTACATGTAAATAATTTGCTGACCTGAAAAGTGAGTTTGGAAAGCCACAAGAGATCAGTGGTTACATGCAAATCATAAGATGGGGCAAGGGCATCCAGAGAAGGCCTCGGGTGGAGGTGGATATATATGATTTTTCTCACCTTAAAAGGGTGAGGAGACACGGGTAAGAGGGAGACAGCCACAGGTTTTAGGATCTTTGGGATTCAAGTGATTGAGAAAGACATACGAAACTACAAGAGTTTAGAAACTCACAAATGTGATGTGGTTGACAGAGCCAGGAGGTTTAGAAAGGAGCCAGTTTCCTGAATGGTCGTCTTCAGAGAGCAACAGTGAAGTTGTTAGAGCTGGCTGTGCTGGAGCCAATTCCAAGTCCTAAACCTCTGTTGGCTGTGTTCCTCGCTCCAAGGAGAAGTTACCTCCTTAATTCATTGCAACCTTTTTGTTGCAGAGATGCTGTGTTGCAGCATCATTGTTTAAAACAGGTGCTTCCATTTGAATTGCATCACTATTTCAGCTTTGCCAGTCAAATGGAGAAGTAATGCCTGAGCTATAACTCCATAGAAAGCAAATGAAGCATGCTCTTGACTACGTCAGAGGAGATGGAGCATTACAGCATCTTTGAAGGTGGCCTTAAAGCATTCTGTACAATATTATTTCAATTTGATTTTTCATTTTCTATTTATTAAACTCAGTCCACTGTGTCCAAAAAAAAAAAAAAAGAGTCCAAAAATTCAATTCACCCACATTTCTTTCAGGCATTGTCTCACTTAGAAGACAAGGAAATGGGTAGAAAAGAGGAAGAAAATCAGTTTTCAGCAATGCCTAAGGTACTTGTTTTCCAAAAGAGTTTCAGCCAAGCCACTCAGACTTTGCAGGTAGAAGTATTTGGGTCTTCAAAAGTCAGATGAGCAGTATATAGTAGGGAGCTGATGGTATTCCTCTGTATGGCTACACCATTTATCATAACAAGCTTTACAGGAACAGTGGGATGAGCAGTTATGCTGCCTCAAAGCGAGGTGAGGATCTCGGTGGACCTGGTTCAGTTTAGCATTAGCCAAACCTGACGTAGGGTTTCTGCACCAGCCAGACTAATTTGGGTGAGGTCCAAATCCAACACATGCATATTTAAAGATCATTGCTCAGAAAGCAATTGTCTTGCTGAGTCAGTTGGATGTACCTTAAAATTCACAGGCCTGTCCTGAGACAGAGCAAACTTGGACCATTTTACCCAAACTCTGGCTCCTGCTGTCACCAAGCCTAGGACACCTATACTGCCAATATGCACTTGGCATACCCTAAGCAGAGAGCAAGACTAAGATTTAGGACAAGGTGATAAGAGGTCTCAAACAGGAGTGAATGCTTGGACATGTTGCATCTTACATGGATGTCTTGGCAAAGAGATGCTGACAGCCTGAGTCCACATATACTCCTCCTGCAGAAATGTAGCGCTTGGGGTAGGCATTTCTGGTGGCTCTGTGTCTCAATGAATACATTCTGTTGTATCTGCACAGGATTCAGAGTGCAGTTCAGTGCGGTATCTTCTCTGTGGATTCAGGTATGGTCACAGCTGAGTGTAACATGCCTGGAGAAGCTCTGGCCTACATGTATTGGAAGTATAGTTAGGATGCTTCTGCTGAACCTCAGCAATTGAAGCTGGAGGGCTGGGGGAGAGGGTTGGAAGTTGCATGAGTGAGTAAGGACTGACTGTGACACCAGCATGTGGTGCACAGCGAGGGGAGGATGAAGCTGCACTTTTCAAAACTGCTGTCAGAGAAACATGAGAGAGAGGGGAAGGCTCTTGCATTAGAGGGGCTAGTCTGCTGATGTTGAAAGATGGCATGTGTATGACTGAGTCACTTCATGCTTCATTTTTTGAGCTGTTCATTGCATTGCAAAATCTACTTTTTTAGCCTAGCCACAAAGAAGAATAGTTTGGTTAGTCTATTTCCCCTGAAAGATGAATCAGCCTCACTTTCAGACCCCCTACACAGGACTGCTTACAAGTCAAAATGTGTGTAGCAATCAGCTAAGCAGAAGGTCAGCAGCAAATCCTGCTATCACTAAATTTACCTGTTAAGTACTATAACTTTGTGTTATTTTTAGGTCTTTCTATTGGTTGCAAATGTGAGAAAAAAGTACTCTGCCGACTGCTGAGTGCAATCAGTTATTGCTAAGCCAAAACTTTTATTACTGGAAAAACAAAGAGTACAAGTCTGAAATTTCGTGCCAAAGGCAATGTGTCAATGCATATGAAAGCCAGTATCAGGTCCAGGTGAGGACATAAACATATCCTACTTTCCTAAGCCTATAGTGTGGATTATTTCATCATTGCTAAAGTATGTATCTGCAGAAGTGGGAAAGATACTTAGAGGTGTTTCCCAATAAAGGCTGACAGCTAGGATTAGACTCAGATTTGGTTACCCCAAAGGAATTAACCACCATCCTCTACAACTAGAACACTTCAAATAAAAATCTTCTAGAGACCCCTGTGGATTGTGTTAGCAGCTGGAGAATGTTGTAACAATTAGCCTGGAAAACATGGCAGGAGGTGAGTCACCATAACCAAATTAGCATCTGATAGGATGGGCTAAATTTCCTCAATTGCTTACAGTCAGAAGGAAATATCACTTGCAGCTGCTAGACCTGGTAGTCAAGTACCAGTACAGGTTTCAGAGGAAGCTTAAGGCATCATCTGCAGTATCAATCTGCTTATAGAGGTTCAGAAATGAGCTGCAAGAATGTTTAAACTGATGGATTAACAGTTTCCATGTAGGCTTCAAGAACAGAATCAAGGCCCAGAGCATATAAGTGCTACTGGGAAGAGGAGGATTTCCAGGCCTTTTTATCCCAGGTAACAACACTTGGCTGAGAAGTGTTTTGCAAAGCACTTAATTGCTGCCATCCCAGGAAAATACAGAAAGGAACATAATCTACTGTTGTCAGTTTGGGTTACAGGACAGATATGAATAGGTGAATACAAAGCTACCATGTGACTTTCCGTTTACCATTCATTCTCCAAGACCTACTGTTGGCTTGTACTTAATGAATCAGAAAGGGTATCTTTCAGCAGAAGGAGAAGGAGAGTTACAGGAAGAAACACCTCCCCAGCTGTGAGTTAGCACCATGCAGTTACCCTGTTTCTTACTATCATGGCTAGGAAAGCTCTACAGGAACTCCCACAGCCACCAAAGAAAAGTGTGCCAGGGAGAAACTCTGGCTTATTTTATACATTCTTCTTCAGAAAGTATGTTCAGTCTTCTGTGCTAGCACAGTTTCACAATTCCCTCACCACACCCACCTTTCTGCTTTAAATTACTCACTACAGGAAAGAGTGCTACATCACTCATGTGAAACACTGTCTGTGGCACCAGGAGAGCCAGGCATTGAACAGGAGGAGAGCACAGGTCAAAGTGAATGCATGGGGTGCTTGTTGACATTGGGAGATAAACATGATGGTCCCAGGGCCTCTTTCTGCCATAAATTCAACCATGTGCCCAACTCCAGCAAAATTCAGCAGAGCAGACTGGAAGTGATCTCTGAATTTCCCATTGCTATACCTGTAAATACTTCTCTGTTGAAGAGAATAGAGGTGCAACTGTTTTGTGTTTTTCTTTATGGTGTTCTAGACTTAAAGCATCTTTCACATTCCACCAGTGAGCTCAGGAGCAGACATCATAATCACAAACAGATCTCACCAAACTCAGGTTTGACATTCATGTGTACTTGTACCACTGCATTAAGCACTAAGGGAAAGATTCGTGCCACTTTTGAGTGTTCATTGAACTACATCTTTTCATTTCCAGAAGTGAAGCCAATTTATATAAAATTTCTGGAAACCACTTGTTTTCAGGAAATATTTATCATCTTCATCTCTGATGTATGCTGTTTTTAGGATGTTGTTTCAATGAAATCTCTAAAACAAAAGTTTTCTCCAATGGAAAAACATAACCTTTGGCAGAAGTTTTCTATAATCTCCTAATAGAGACTTCTCCCAGCTGTAACTTTGGTAAGTGAAGTAATATGCAAATAGTTTCTGTTGTTGGAACAATTAGTTTCAAAATCTGGTAGGAAAAAACTCCTGCAATCCACTATTAATACGGAGCCACAACTCCTTGTTACACGTCTACATAGCAACACCACAGTGGAGTCGTGACTTTGGTGTGCCTTTGCAGGACAGACAGGAGTTGTAGTGGTTTAACACCAGCAGGAAATTTAACCCAGAGAGGCTGCTCCCCTTACCCCGGCAGCTCCCAGTAAGGGAGGGACTACAGCAGAGGCTATGGGCTGAGATAACAATTTCCTGAATGCGAAAAGCAACGGAATAAGAAACACACAGCAGCACCAAAATGAATACCTAAGGTGTACAAAGAGAGGAGGTGTTGTATTCACCCTCAGGAACACAACCAAGATGGCGGGCGCTCCCGTGGGTCACACCCACACGGCTTCCCCACACAAAGGCAACATGACGACCTTCCCACGCCCTGCCCCAGCCGAGAACAAGGGCCAGAGGACAGGGGGCCTCCCACAGACACAGCTTCCCGACACCCTCCCACTGCAGAGGGGAAGGCAAAATGATACCCTCCGCGGGGCGGCTGGGTTTTCCTGCTGAAGCCATGCTCCCGCGCACGGTGTGAGAGGTGTGGAAGATCAACTGCCAGGGTTTGACCCTGACTAAATGCTGACACTCCGGCTCTATCTTGCTACAGAAAAAAATCTATAAAAATACACATCAATCTCCTGAGTCAGATGAGATAGGACATTGCCAGGAGGACGCATGAAAAGAAAAAAAAGGCAAACAGGCTTTACTTAAAGTTGCAACAAGGTGATTTAATTACCTAACAGAGTTGGAGGATAGATGCAAGGCAAAAATAAACTTTTCATACAGTTTTTGTTCACTCCCCCCTCCCTCTTATGAACATATCGTATTCACCCCCTTTCCTCCTTCATAATCAACAAGCCGAGTAGGGACGCAGGGTGTGGGGTCTTTTCTCAGTCCACAGAGCAGGTCCATAAATCTATTCATCACCACAATTTTCTACTACAAATACTCTTTATCTCTACTTGTTTCTCTCTCTCTCCAGACAGTTTCTCTGCTCTCACCCCCACCCTCTTGAGAAGCAGTCTCTGCGCTCACCTGCCTTCCCTCTTTCCGAACCAGCAACACAGACGGGGCAGGCAGGTTGAGAGGGGTTTTCTGGTCAGTCCAGTCAGAGAGACGGGTTCTCTACTCAGCCAGGGCTTGGCCAGGCCCCTGCAGCACTCAGCCCACCCCTGCCTGCACCCCGACAGCGTGAAGGCAGATCGCCTTCCCTAACAGGAATGTAGAGCCTTTGCCTCCTCATGTGCGCAGCAGCTATGCAGCCTGTTGTGCCACTGCAATCCACCAGGCCCAGAGACACGTTTTGCATGAGCTGAAGCCAATTCCCGTTTGTAGCTTGGAGAAACCAATCTGCAGACTTAGGGCTTACATTTCAACCCAAGGGCTTACATTTCAGTGCCTATGCTGAGGTTAACCTCAAAAAGTAAAGTGTGCAAACAGCGCTAATCACAATCTTGGGAAGCAGTAAGATCAGGTGCAAATACAGTAATTCCAGTTGTCACAAGAAGCTGTTTGTATTCTCTTTCTGCAACTTCCAGTTTTAAAACTTATCTTCCAAGTCAATATATTTGTTTTTTTCAAATCTAGGAAATGTAATGAAATATGGAAAGCTTGTACTGTAAGTGATTTTGGCTATATTATGAAAGAAGACAACTAAGAAATTGGACTGGAATTGCTGATTGAAAACATTGGCCAAGAGCACTGTCTTTCCCACCGAGACAGTCTGAATTCTGCCTCCTCTGCTTGTTAGAAGTGTTTCTTTTGTGTGCCCAACAGAAGACTCCCTATTGTGGACCAGAGAGTGCTTCCCAACACTTAAAAATCCCAGCTGGAGACATACTGTGTCATGTTTGTAATTCAGACAAGGCCTTCATTAGCAATGCCAACAACAGGGATTTCTTGAGTGCTCTGTTGCCATCAGGCAGGGTGTGGTGCAAGGTTATTAAACTGCCCCTGCCACTTAGTTTTCATCTGACACATGCTTAATTGTGAGGATGTCCTTCCTCTTATTAGTGTTTGAATCAGTCCCACTGTTGATGAGAAATGTTGTCCAAATCATGTTATACAGTAAAAAGTATTTAAAGCCACAGCCACAGTATTATGGTAGAGGCAAGTTCAGATGTTGTGTTGTCTCCACACATTTCCCAGCATTAGGCAGGAATAGCACTGTCTTATTCCTGATGGGCAGAGATACAGTAGTTGGTGTGACGAAGGGACTGGTCTGGACCCCCCTGTGGAGAGAAGAGGGCTGCAGTATAAGCCATAAGTAAGAGAAATACTTGACTCAATGTTCTCTGTCATCTCCTGCTATTTCTATTAATTATATGGAAGGAAACTGATGATGAAGGTAGAATGGGAATGTGAAAAAGAAGAAATGTGTGAAATGAGTGGCTTCTCGACTTTGTTGAATGGTTGGGGATATTATGTACTAGTAGCTGTTGATCAAAGGTGCAGTGTTCAGATGCCAAGAACTGAAGTTAGGGTCTAGGGTCAAGAAAAAGGTTCATCTTCTTGCATGAGGAACAAATTTCACAAGCTATGTAGCTTTGCTATAACATAAACAGCTATAGTCCTTCCTTCCAGCTTTTAGTCGATCAGGGCATCAAATTACAGAGACAGTTTCAAACCAGGGAAGCCAGATGTGCTCTTCCTAAGCTCTGCTCCCTGAAGCCTACCTGTGACTGCCAGCTCCAACAAACCAAGTAAATAAAACACTTTGGGGAGTGGGAACAGAATAATTAAGTGTCAAAATAATTAGACTAGAAAGCACATTGATGGGATTCACCTTTGCAAAACATCTACATTGCTTTCTGCAGGGAGCAAAGACAGTTTTAAATGGCAGTTCGAGGCTATGACAAGTCCTCTTCATCACTTCCCATGACACAGTCAGTCTTGGGAAAGGGAGGCCCTCATTCATCCATAGTCTGGCTAAACAAGGCACCTGGAAATAAGATAATGCACTCTTTCTGTAGCCAGCCCATGTTCTGGTGTGGTTTCCTGAAGAGCCCTGTACGTCCAGTTCTGGCAGAGTCCCTTTAGACTGATTGCAAGAGGGAGTCTAATTCTGCCAGTTTAGTAGATGCTGTGTTCAGTTTACCAAGTGCTGCATTCAGTTTACCTAAGCTCTCTTAAAAAAAGAAGCACGGTTAGACGTTAGTAGGAGACAGTAAACAAAACTAAGCATGCAGCAGCTAATGAAACTAGACATTTGGGGCAGAGAGGAGCAGCTGCTCTTCTGGATGATAGCCAGAGTTCAAAGCTTTAGTCCATGTGTTTTGATCCGGTGACTGCTGGCAACTGATCAACAAATGTGACCAAGGCTGACGTCTCCTGTTTGGAAGGTGGTTGGTGTGTGAGAGAGCATGTGTGTTTAGAGCTAGAGTCAGGACAGATGACAGGGGTTAGGTACTCTGTTGCAGCAACTTCTGTGCTTCTCATGTTTTGCTTTTTCTACTTCTTAGTTTTACTTTAGTCCAGAATATTTTTGCAAAAAATGAGAGAGATTAACAGAGAGTTTATATATTATATGTGTATGTCGGAGTAGGTGTATTAGATCATGGTTGGTGTGAACCTCTGCCTGGCTTGACACAGAAGAGATTTTAACCAAGTTCTGCCATAAGTCAGCACTAGTCTTAACACTGTAAGTTTTGATGGCCCATTTCTCCTGAGTTTCTAAAACTAATCTGAAGCTGTGTTGCACTAAAAGAGAAAGACCTGTCCTGTCCACCCTTGCTTTGCAGTCTTTTGGGCTCTCACTAGTACCTGGCATGCTCAGCATGTTCAGCTCACTGATCCAGCAGGAAGCTGTTACTTGGCTTTGAAGGCTTTGTCTGCAGCTCTATGAGTTTGCAGGTACAGCTTAGAGCAGAAATGAGAAGTGACGGGAGAGGGAAGGGCCAGAATGCCTTTTTTTCAGCACTAATCCTGGTTCAAATCAGCATAAATTGCTTGATAAACCACACCCATAAATAGTTTCAAATCTGTAAAAGGTTTGCTTCAATATTTGTTTTAGCTAAAAATATTTCTATAAGCTCTGGTAAAACTGTCTAGGTGCCAGTGGCCTTTGGCAGAAACTAAAACAGTCCTCTGCCCACTTGCAGGGAAACATCAGCTATCCAGAAATACCAGCAAGTGTGAGCTAGGGGAGAGCCTGTACCCTGGAGAATATTTTACCTGGAAGGCAAGCCCCGAGTACCAGCTGTACCTATTCTGGAGAGGACAGCATGGCAAATGCAGCTCTGTGGGACTGACCTCTCCTGACTCTGTGCCCTCCCTTCAGTACTAGGTTACTCCTGTTGGCAAATGGAGAGTGACATCCACAGCCCTTTCTTTCTCTCCTCAAGCTCTCTGGGTACAGCTAATTCTGGTCCATCTGGTGACAAAGGCAGGGTTAGTACTGAAGAAAGGAAAAGGAAGTTTGCTGTGCTCCTGCCTGTGCCACAGGATTCCTGTGGCACTGCTGAAGTTGCAGAGTCCTTCCTTGACCCAGCCCTCTGTGGTGTGCTGACACGTAATAGTTCTGCCCTGCCTGCAAGGGCTGGACTGCAGCTCAGCTCAGAGAATATTTCTAGAACTAGTTCAAGTCTCAGTGCTGCAGGAGCTCTTGAGTTTTCAAATGACCAAATTTTGCTAAGCTCCTAAGAGCTGTATACGGTATGATGGTCCTGCAGCGCTGTCACAGAGGTGTGGATATGTGCCATTATCACCACACATCGACAGGACCTGAGCTTCACATGCTGCAACAAAACAAGCACTGGGAGGAGAGAAGCTAGATGGAGGTGAGGATGGAAAGGCACAGAAAATGAAGTAAAAATGGTACTACTCGTCATTAAACATTTTTGAGCAAAACTCATCTGTGTGTCATCTGACCCCCTTCATCTTTCTCATTATACCCATCAGATATATTTTGTCTCTTGGCTTTTGGATTTGTTGCTTTCCTTTCAGTCTGAAAAGTAAAGAGAAAAAAAAACCATGCTTTTTTAGAGGTGCAGCAGCTGCTGCAAATGTTGCTTCCTAAACTAATATAATGAGCAAGTTTAATTTAAATTCAAAGTACTTTTACAAAGCAAGGCTTAATGTCCCATTTCTTGTACACCCAATACCACTGGTGGTTTCAAGACCTAAGTCTACATCATTCTGTCTGGGAAAACATTAAAAAAACAAGCCAACAAATAATGCAAGTTCTGTCAGTGAGTCAGAAAGCATTTTACTGTATTTGAACAAATTCTGATGAATTTAAGGGATGTTCTGTGATTCTGCTTCTGAAGAACAGTCTTCATTTAATCTCTTCACTCTTCACCCTCAAAGCAGCAGGGTTTGCCATGCTGTGGCTCGCACATGGTCCCAACTTGTCTGCAGGGGTCATGCTCCAGGACCATTCTTCCAAGTAAGGCACCACCCTGAGAGCTAGAGCAGAGGTCAACTTGGACCAGGTCAAGTGTGACCAAGGATTAAGGAGTCCAGTCAGAGAGACGAGTTTGCTTTTGGATGGTGAGTTTCCCTGGTATGCAGCTGCATACCAGACTGTGGACCTTATCACAGCTAAACTGTTTCTGTAGATTAGGTGAACTTTTCTCAGAGTGGTCCACGTTTTCTCACTAAAGAAGTTACAGCACCTCTCTTCTCACCATTTGACCCTGCTTGCTGGGAAGAGGGTATTTTTTGTGTGACAGCGTCAGCTGAAGATTTATTAATGATGCAGCCTCCTCCCAGTTCTCCCAGTCACAGGATGTTTTCTGCGCTGTGGGGGAAATGTGCAGATGGAAAAGGTACACTTGATGTGAATGGAGAATGGTGGTGATTTTCACAACTTCCAGAGTCTTTGTGTCTCTAAGTAATCAGTATGTAGTAATAAAAGGGAGTACAGAAAGCTATTTGTAATTCTATTTACATGTATGTTTCGTCTTTTATTAAGTGTGTATGTAAACCCCATTAATTTATCAGGGCTTTGGAAATCTGTATTTGTGAATTATTTCCTCTTCATGTGTAAAGCAAGTGTGTGACCCATCAAAATAAATAAGTAGAAAGGACGGGGCTGTGCTGTGGGGAAAAGCTGTCCAGCTCAGGACTGGCAAGGAATCTGTCATTGCTTCAGATATGGATAACACTGCCCTTCACACCTGCTTCCATAGAGCAGAGGTACAACTTTTACCTCTCCAGCAATTAGAAAAAATACACTGGCTACGATCTGAGATATATTTGCATTGACTTAAAAGACAAAAGGCTGAAATGGAAATTAAAAGAAACAAAAATTTCTGCCGGTGGAAAATTAGAGACAGATGAAAAGGGCAAAATGTAAGTAAGCAGGTTTCCCACAGTAAGCAATTTTTCCAGGCTTTAGACTAGTCATTTGTCTATTTAAAGCAGTGGGTTTTTTCTTATGTTTTTCCACTTAAATGTTTAAGGATGTTTTGTTTAAACTTTTCAAAACCAACTTCAATAATTGAGTACAGGGAAAAACCAATAGAACGTGTAGTGCTAAGCAGAGGAGTCACCCAACCAGCCTCTGTGAATATACTTTCCTGCACAAGTATTTTACACACTTGTAGGAAAAACCACTGCTGAAGACACTTCCTTTCCTGATCTCATTTTCCCTGCTAAGTAAGCCAGGCATTTTCACCAGCTAGGTATTTTAGCAATATTATTAGAGCAGGAGTGGGAGTACAAGTCCCGTATTCTAAAGCTGAGATTCTGTAAAGAAAGAGAAACCTGACTTTGTGATTCCCTCAGAAGAGTTGCTTTTGCAGTGTTATAACACGCAGCTTCCACTGGTGTCCACTGGAATTTGACGCGTTTCTAAAAGCTGCTTTTCGATGGGATCAATAACCAGGCATACAAAACATCTCTGACGCCTTCCTGGCTGTAGCAGTTTGTTTATCAGTATCACTGAGAGAATAACATTGTGTGTCTCTCTCTGTAGGGAGGCTTCCAGGAGCTGCCTGGAGTTTACAGACACCGAGACAGACACTGTTGCTGGCTCTCTAGCACAGACATAGGTAACAAAGCTCAGACTTGTCACCAAGGAGGAGTGGGAGGCAGCGTAAGGGACTTTCTGAGTGCTTCCTCAAAGGGCTCTAATGTGGTATATGCCAGCTAAGAGTTTCTTGTAATTGCAATTGTCACATAAAAGAGAAGAGAGACTGCAAGTAAATACAGAGAGATAGGCAAACCCCAGTCTATTGTGAGTCAGTTACAAGCAACATATATCTGGCAGTGTAAAGATGCTTCCATCCACCTCTTACGCAAGTCCTGCTCTAAGCTAATGCAGTACCAGAGTGAAGAGCAGCTTTGATGCTTGCTTGCTTTCTCAATATTAAACGTTAGAATAGTATTTGCTGCTGCTTCTATCCTAAAAGTCATCCAGACTAGAACTGTAGGTGCTGCACTTTGGTATGAATCATAGCGTAAATATTGCCACAGTCACTGCTTGTCACAAACAGGTTTATTTCAAAATGACCATTGCCACATTCCTCCTTTGTTTGGCTGTTTTACAATTCTTCCTCGACACCTGTCAGCACACTTGCCACTGGGAGGTGAGAGAGATGGTCTTGTTTTGTCCCTCATCACCCTTGGAGGCACAATCTGTACAATTCACCCGTGAGAGGAGGTGAGGACTCTCTCATCTGACCATTCCGTAAGATAAACAAACATGCTGATTTTACACAATCTTTTTTTTTTTTTTTTTCGCAATATAACCACAAATCTATTACATCCGATTTCCTGCACAGCCTGTGTGCAATGCATTCTGGTAAAATAAGGGGAGGTGTCTGGTGCAGGGAGACATTGGAGTGCACTGCTGTACTGACTTTAGTCCCTGCCTGGGGACACAGCATTGCACAATCACCAAACTGCATAGCACAACTTGCCCTGACCCCATCTTCTCCCCTCTCTCACCTCCTGTCTGTCTATACCGGAGTTTCTGGGGAGATACAGAGGGCATTGCAGCAGAAGGGACACATCCCTCATCAGACCTCCTGTCATCCCACTATCCCTTTGCAACATCATGCCTTCAGGCTACCTGTCAGCCAGGGTAAGAACCTGGTAAACAAGAGCACAAATCAAAAAACAACATTGTGACCTACCTATTTAATGGGAAAAAGACTATGTCGACCCAAGCTACTGGCAAAACTTGTTTCATTGCTATAGCTGCTAGCCTAGTAAGTCATGTGTGGGCTCTGGCATTTGAAGTCATCATGCTAGCAGGGCTCCTGCTCCACACTTTCAAATGTGTCTGTAAGGGCTTGGTTGGATGGAAATGTATCTAGGCACCCGCTACTTGTGCAGCAGCAAGAGGAGTCTGGGAGTTGTTTCATCTCTCAAAGGGAAAGCATAATGCCTTTCTTGCTCAGGCACTCTGGGTACCATGTCCACCCATGTTAGTGGTGTGTGGATGTACCCCTCTGACCATACTGAAGAAGGCACTACACCGAAGAAGGCACTATGGAGGAGATTGTTCTCCACTCCATCTTCTACCTCATGCTTTCAGTTATCTCCTCCACGTAGATAGATAGCCAGGCAGCTACGTGAAAAGAAGGAAAGCAAAAGTTTGCAGGGATGTTAACAGCAGTGGGGATGACTTTTTAGTCAAAGAGAAGGGGGACAGGCAACAAACCAAACACATCTGTTCCAGTCTGAGGAAGCTCCAAAGAAATAAAATTATTCCAGTGACAAAAGAAAACTCTACAGAGGCGGTAGGACAAAAACCCACAAAGCAAGGCTCAAAGACAAGTGGAAAAAAATAAAAGCCGTAACAAGGTCTGTGTAAGATAGCAACTCTGATCTTCTGCCCTAACCCTGAAAGTTTTTATGTACAAGTAATGTGACTGCTAATCTCATCTGTGAGTGGCATAGCCTGAAGAAAATGGTCAGCTTGTGATGCTCAGAACATTCTCCTCCATACTTCAGTGCAAATAACTTTTAACTGAAGAAACCAGGAGGGATTGGAGGAGAATGAGAAGCTTCCTTCTGTCATGAAATACATTGTACACAAACAGCAACACCATCACCATAGATTCACTGTATTCAAGCCCTCAGTTTGGACCCTTTGGAACTGGAGACATATATATATATATATAACCATGCAATATTGCTGTAACACTTGTACAGATTGAAACAAAACACTAGTGATCCTTATACACTTCATTGCAGAGAGTAACCCCAGAAAAAACTGCTGTGTGATCTTCACAGCAGCTTTGGGGCAGGAAGAAAATTTCTTAACAGTTCCACTTGGCCTCCATAGCATACAATTTGCTTACACAACTCTTTGAAATTTGTTAATTTCTCAAGTTAGGTGTCAAAAAATGTTAGATTCCTCTCCATTTAGTCCTCTGAGAAATACTGTCTTAAATCATACACTTCTCAGATGACACTTTATTCAGTAGACTGCATTTATGTGCCCTATAATTAGTTTTTTATTTTAGTCTTTCTGAAATTTAGTGTTACAGTGCTGGGGAAAAAAAATCGATGCAGTGCATTACAAGTGCATAAAATACTTTGTGTTATCAACTATTCCCCGAGAGAAGAAAAAAAATAATTCTTCCATCCCACTGCAGCAGAGAACTTGGGTGTTAAGGGCTTAGTCCTGCAAACATTTAAAAATGTGTGTGTGTAGTTTATTCATGTGAGTGAATTGACAGAATTATATGAGACCACCTCTATGGATAATAATACAGGGTGTGGTTTTTCACTGTCTTCAGAACTGGCATGGCTGGATGTTCCCGTCAATAGCAGAAATGGCATCTATAGAAATGGGAAAGTGCTATTTTTAAAATGTGTATTGAATAATGGATTCCTCAGACAATATATTGACCTTTAGTGATGATTCTTTCATCCTAACTGCTTTTCTAAAATGCTTTCTTAGGAAAACGATTGATGTTTATTATCATTGTTGGTTTCTGCTACTGATGTAGCACATTGTCATATCGTACTTGGCAGTTGCAGGGTGCTCAATCTTTAGTGATTTTAATCAGAAACAGTCAAACAGAAAAGGAAAACTCATTCTACCTTTGCCTCCTCCTTTGTCTGTAGCATGCCCTCTCGCAGTGCAAATGCTTGATCTCCATAGACAACGATATTGCACTGCCCATTTTCTTAAACACACTTCAGTTTCTTTACAAAAGAAGCACAGGTAGGAATCGCTCTTCTTAGCTACAATTCATAATTCCAAGAATCTATCAGACTTCAGTAGTAACACAGAGGTAGCTGTGGGATCTTCTGCAAGCAAATGAGAAAACCAGCTGTGGAGATGAGATGTCAATATAGATGGCGGGAAAAGTAGTGCGAGGGCAGAACCAGTGAATTTTCATTATTGTTGAGGCTTTCTTTTGTCTCCTGTTCATTCTTTTCTCTCTGTATCTCTTCCCATCCTCACTGGGCAAGTGAAAGCTGTGCCACAGGTTGGAGCTGTAGGTGTTCAGATGGGGGAACACCACAGTGCAGCTGTCAAGCACTGGTCTGTGGCAGCTGTGGTCTCCCTGGCTTTCCTTCAGTAGAGGCTCTGGTTTGGTTTTCTTCTCTTCTATAAAAAAAGCTGCCTTACAGGCAAGTTGGAGATTTCCCCCTTTCACACCTGACTTGTGATGGCCAATGTCCTCAAAAGATACAGCAGGGAAATAGATATGTGGATGATATGGTGCCCTAGGTCTTTTACTCGCTGCAAGGAAAGACCAACCAGAAGGTACTGATGGTCTTACTAAGGGAGTGGGAGCAGGGCAAGTGTGAATTTCACCATTAATTCTGCATGCTTACCTAGCGAAACTCTTACTCACACACTTTCAGCTCAGCACATTAAGGCACTGTGTGCTTCACTGTGATTCATGTGAAACTTGAGTATTTTTTTGAGTTTAAAAAGCCTTTTAAGAAATGTGAGGTAACCCTGGTGGTTCCCAGAACTAGTGGGAGGGAGAAACAAAATGGAAACACGGAAAAACAGACAACAAGCAAGTGAATTCTCCAGATACACAGCTGCATGTACATAACTGAAGGGAAGGATAAGGTTGTTCAGGGACCTGAGGATAAAACTGTTCCTTTATGATATATCTCCCTTGCTTAGTATTCATAAAGAGCCACCCACAGCCCTACTATCTGCGGTCTTATCAAAAAAACCCTCACTGCACCCTGCAGCTGAACACCTTTGCTCTGGTATGTGAGACCAAGTAACCAGCATTCTCTTGAATTTTTCTGCTTGAGGAGAAAAGCAATAAGTCAGCCAAGACCTCACTGGGACATGATATTTCTAGACCCTTATTTTCTCCTGCAAGCTTGTAGTGAATACAGGATGTGGAACTACTTCTGAGCTGAATTGAATTACCAACCCAGTTGATGAATTCTTGTTGTCTTTCCAGTGTTTTTAATAAAACAAATGGTTCAGAGCCTTTTCAAAGAACACACTAACAATTTATCTTAAAAAAAAAAAAAAGAGAGAAAAGAAAAATCAGTTTGAAAATTGGCTTTCATCTTCTGCCACTAAAGTTTGGCCAGTGCTGCAGTGGCACATAGGCTGATTTGTCAGCCCAAAATAATTTGTTTCTACAACCACGCTCTAACTAGGAAAATATGTAGAAAAGAGTACTGACAGCTGTATGGAGGTTTCACAGAGACACTAGTCCTGAATTATTTTCAGGATTAATCCCCCACTCCCAAACAGGTCTTAGTTAACAAAGCATTGTTAGTTAATGTTCGTGGAACAGGAAGGTATTCAATCAATGCAAAATATTACCTTTAGCAGTGATACCATTACAGTGAGGTATTTTATTATCTCTTTTTTATTTTGTTTTGATTATCTTCAGTCAAGATCTAGCTGAAAACATACAATGTGCATTAACACAATGTCTAGGGTGGCTGCTCACCTCTGCTTTTCTCAAAGGATAGTGATAAGGTAAGGCTAACACTTGATGAAATCAAATTTTTCAGAGTGAATGGTCTTGGTGATAAAGCTTGGGGGCAGGGGGAAGAAAGAGCTTGTTTTTGCTAGTTTTTTTTTTTAATAATTTGAGGTATAAAATAGCAGTATAAAGGACTGTGAATTGACTTGATGGGTGGAAAAGTTAGGGGAAACGTTAAAAAATTCCACATATTCTGCTTATGCCAGCTATCAGCCATTTCTAGCAACTCTGTCCTTTTTCTGTCATCCTTTTCACTCTGCATGAGGAACCGTTGTGAGTCAGCACACAACCTTAGTCATCTGAGGGAAGATTAAGAGAAAGACCACTGGCGGCAGAGAGGCCCGCGGCTGAGGAGATGGACTTCTACCTCACTGAGGTTACCGCAGGAGGAGCAAACAACCTCGGAGGCACTGGGTTTCTACAGGAACATCAGACAGGCACAGAATTTGCCCCAAATCCAGGTGAAAAGGGCATGTTATGTCCAGAGCTAAAACATGCAGACATATCCATGCTAGACATTCTGGTATCATTTAAAAACATGTTCATATTGATTGCAGTTTGAAAGCTAACATGAAAAGCCAGACAGTTGTCTGAGTCAGAATTTCCTAAACTATTTCTTAAAGACCTTTTCTGATGACTCTTTGATTTAATGTTTCCAGTCCCCTTCAGACAAACAAGGCAACTGAAGACTTGCATACGGGGCAACAAGCAATGTAGTTCTTTTATGTAGCCAAATACAGAAAGAGGTATGGGCTAGTCCCAGCTGGATGTTGCCACTGCTGCTTGGCTTGTCTTTCAATTAGAAGTAAAGAAAGAGGGGAAAACAGCTTTCTATATTATATTAGATATCTTACTAGACAGCTCAACCAAGTCTAATCCAGTATTTGATCGAAGAATTCTGTTGTTTTAATTTTAATTACTGCTTCAAGGCGAGACTAGATTTTTAGTACTATTATGGTAGACTATTTTAATTTAAATGACCATAGTATACTAAATACATAACATCACCGAAGTACATTTTTCCATTAATAATTTACCCTTCTTTCTACACGTTTTAATTTACAATCTGTGAATGGCTTAGGATAGTACAAATTTAGTCCATTGAACAATAGATGAAATAATGTGCGTGATTTAATATTTGAGTTATGTATATGTTTTTTCATGAAACCCAGGAAGAGAATAGCTGTTCTAATATGGAGCCATTCTTGGGTGTCCTAGCCTTGTTACAATGTAAGACTATTTAGGGTGGATGTCCAACTGTGCTAACACAGTAGTATTGCCTGCAAAAAAAAAGGTACAAAATTCAAGCTCATTTGCTAGGGGGGAAAAAATAGTAATTGAAAACTTATTTTTATATTTACATCAATATTTGCCACTGTACATATAATCAAAATAGTCACCAAAAAGTTATTTTAGGTAACCTCTAGACTGCTAGTATGTTGATTCGTTTTGTATATTTCTTCACTTTCTTTCTCCCTTTCTTCCTGTCTGTCTGACTTCATCATAGTGTTTAGGGATTAACCTTTTGCAGGCAGGTTGTGAATGTACCTAGTTCCAGATCTGAATGTCAGGACTGAGTGCCTCTGAGAATTTGCACTGAAACCTGCACCAAGGAAAGCCTTTGTTAACAGACATTGTAGCTGAGACAGACTGCACTCACCCTGGCAAAACCCTTAAACACAGCCTTTGTTTTGAGCAGTTATTTGTTTAGCCACAAAGTCCTTAAAAAAAAAATCAGCTGGGGGAGAGGAAATAGCTGACACTGTTTAGATTGTAGTGTGTGCTCAAATGTCTGCCCTTCATGCTAATGGGAGGGCTTGGGACCACTATCAGGGTGCAGAAGAGCAGAAGGCAACCCAGGTACACAGCATCAGGACAGTCTCTGAACAAGGGGGTTTCATCACCACCTTTCCAGCCATGGGCAAAGCCCATATTTTTGCATTAAATCACGGCTATGGTCAGTACTGAGTTGTTTGCAGGCCAGTGTGTAAAATAGCTTATTTGGCTAATATCCAAGTCTGACTTTCAGTAATAGAGCTCAAGGAGGAAGGCATCTGCAGTAGAGGACACTGACATGTGAATGGTGAGGCTTGGCTTGAGCAGGCCCCAGTATTAGGCAGCTACATTCCAGCACAGCTGCAAGCTACCATAGGCACCATCATGACCACTCCAGGTAAGCCCATTTTTCTGATAATGCATGACCACACACCAAGAGGTAGCCTGCTCTAAGAGCAGAGGAAGATTCTGGTTGTCGACAAGGATGATTGTATGAATGTTGTGTCAGTCACTCACTGTGCTCTTTGTCAAGCCCAAGGCCAAGGTCTAGTAAAATCCCTGTGGATGTTTCCATATGGAGCAAGAGGAAATTGCATAAACTTATATATAGCTGGTCATGAGACAGGTTAGAAAAACAGTGTTCAGCCCTCAGCTCTGCAGCTGCTATACTATGTATGGCCTTGTCATGGAGCCATCAGGACACTGCTGTGACATGAAACAGCTTCCTAAAGTATCTTGTTCCATGAAGGCCACTAACTAAAACAGCTTCATCTCATATCCAGATGAATGTCCTCTTGCACACAACCAGTGTGCAATGAGCAACCAGTGCAGAAGTCATTTGCTTTCTGCTGTGCTGTCCTGAAGCTTGGGGCATACATTCAGAATGCCTCACAGGCTGAGGGTGATCAAAGAAAGAGAGATCAAAAGACACTGCTCTACTGATAGTGAGAAGATCCAAATCAAGAAGGTCTTGGTGGACAGAAAGGTTCTATAAAAGACCTGGTGTAGTGTGTCTGCTGCAATGATTCAGCAGTTACTAAAATATTTGAAATTATAATGTAAATCTGATAGCAACTGCCAGAATCCAGGGGATCGTATTGGGCTGAGAATGCTTCAGCTGAATCTCAGAGACAGTCAAGGCAATGTGCATTTCACTGATTTATATCACATGTGTGTTCGTATTCCCCAAACTAGGTAACCCTTGCATTTACATTGACTGGTAGAAATAGAAAAAAAGACGCATTATGATTAACCATGGCTAATTGTAGTATTGAAGAGCCTAGAGAGATTTGCCCATAGTCATCCATTATATTTCACAACAGCACAGTACTGCTTCTTTTTTCTTCAGTCTTTCTGTTTGTAAAGCAGGAATAACAGCAGGTGTGAGTCACCACTGCTCTTACCCCAAAAGCACATGCACTCATTTCCCTCTTACCTGATTTTCAGGAAAACAAACTTTAGACTTGTATTTGATTGTCTCAATAGCCTCTCTTCTCTTCTGCAAGCAGCTTTTGTTTAACCTTCTCTCACATGATCTGTTAATGAAGCCCAGCCTGTAACTTTTAAGTTTAAAAATAATTCCTCACCTCACTCACAGTCTCTAACCTTATCATGGGAAATGCTTTCCAGCATGTCAGCTTGCCCTTTAGACGCTACTGCTCCAAGAACAGGAGACAGACAGATTTGTCTTTCATGCTATGCAACTGTTTACAATGGCTTGCAGAAGCACAAACATCTTAGTCAAACACTAAAAGATTTATACTTCAACTTTATTACTGTTTTGTTCTCAAAATAGAAATGGTGGATCATTGTTTAAAACAAAATGTGATTTAAAATATTAAATAGTATGTGAAATCCTCCCCACACCTTCTTTGAAATCTATTAAACTGCCTTCACTGTGATCTGTAGAGTACAGATGGGCAGTAAAAAACGGATCTTGGTCAGACAAGATTTACAACTTCTGACTTGTTAATAAAGTTTTAAATTAGGAGAGTCAGGAAATGGTGATTTTATGTAATTTTTTTTTTTAATATCCGTCTTAGTATAAGAAGGAAAAAACACCAATAACCTTTAAATTTTAGAGAAACATCAATATAATGTGAAAATTATTATATATTTCTGAACGTCTACATCAACAACTCAAGATGATACTTCCCTGCATACTTCCACTTTTTCCCCCAGTTAGTTTTCAAAATCACAAATCTCCCAAAACACAGAAATTACTACCTGCCAGAAATCAGGAGGACACACTGAGTAATGAATGAGGAATCAATCAAACTGAAATTTAAAATTTTAAGCACGTGAGTTACACCATGGTCAATGCTTCAAAGCTGACTTCAAACATGACTCAGTATTCAACCTCTATTAAAAAAAATTAAGGTAACATAAAAGAGAAACAAAAAAAAATATTTTTTTTTCCCCCATTCATACATACATACAAACAAGAAAAAATCTTCACGGAAAAACCTCACAGGGACAGGATACTGCTTGTGAGAAACCCTAATCCTGAAGTAATGGAGGACCCCCACCTGGTCTTTCTTGCAAGGCAAGCAATCCCTTGCATCATTTCCCAACTCCTCTGACCAGGTAAGACATTGAGATGCAAACGAAGTCGTCTCTGCCTTGTGGGCCAGCAGAGAAGCTGGAATGTGGTTTCTTATCTAGCACTTGGGTGAGGAAATGGTGATTCTGGTAGATCACAAGACCGCTGAAAACAAAGAAGTGTTTCAGGAGGATTGTGTCAGTGTTTCTCAGCCATCTCCCAGGTCTTCAGAACACTCACAGAACCCTGTCTGCATTCCCTTGAAGCAAATGCTGCTTGCTTGTCTAACCTAATAATGATTCAACTAACCTCATTATGGGTGCTACAGCTTAAGAACAGTTTGAATCTGATATTTTTCTAGGGAGGGCACGAAACAAAGATTCTTAAGAGGCTACTTAAGAATGAACGTTATTAATCCCAGAGTAACATTTTTAAATTCCAGAGCCACCTCAAATCTGTGGTGAGGAATGCCTAGGCTGGGGAAGGAAGCTGGTTATTTTCATGGAACTGCATGGAAGAAGAGAAACCACTCATGTTTATTTGGTAGCCTTTTCCCCAGATACGTTCAAATCAATTTAAGTAAAAAAAATCTGCAGTTCCTAAAAGTTTTCTGAGCATGCCACTAAAAAGAATTATTAAAGCAAGAAGCATAGGCATATCCCTACTGCAATTGTCTTCTCACAGCCTCACAGCTTTCTAAAGCAGTCACTTTGGTTTTGGAAATTTAGTGTGCTTTTTTCTTGCATGAAGAATCTTTACCATAAGATAGAAGGAAATCATGATTATTTTTTTAGAAAAGAAAGTTGACCTGTATTTTTTAAAATTTCATTTTCCTTAGGACAAATATAACTGGAATTTCTTACACACAAACCAGACTCCGGGATGTAAAATCAGCACAATGTTCTCTGCAATACAACTGTACTGGATTTTCTAAACTGGATCAAATTTTGGCTGAACAGAAGTACATATAAGACATGAATTTTAATTTTTTTTTTTTTTGGTAGTATCTAGTGGAAGTTGTTTAGTGAAAGCTTGCTATAAAATACAGTAGTTTGCATTTTAGGCTAGATAACACTTTTACATCTTGACTGAGACCATGCTCCTGTAGAAGTCTGTTCTTAAGCCATAGTGTAGTAGCATGAAATGACAGAAACCAGATTTAAGCTATAGGACTTTAAACTTTGTATAAACAAACATGTTCACAGTATTAGCTTTCAAGCAAGCCAGTTCAATATTTTTATTTGAAGAATAAAATTCCTGAACTTAGTCTCAATAGTAATGCAAAATGCAACCAATACTTTGACTAAATAAAATGTCCTAGCTTTGCTGTTTAGATAAAATGGCATACAAACAAACTACTTGTTTTTATTTCAGTAAATATCGTGGCTCATGAGTTACCTTGAGATTGCTGGTCTGGGGGGAGCTGCTTGTGCACACAGTCTTGTCACAGTTGAGTGTGACACAGCTTATTCTGTTTACATTGCTCAGGTGTTTTTCACATATTGCCAGCCTCCTGTAGCTTGGCAAATCAATTGCCATTACAAAGGAGCTTATCTTTTCTGATTGCTGCGTTGTCTTCTGGCAGATGCAGATTGGTCCCTTCCTCTGTGCACTTGTACCAAGAGAACAAAGAAGGGCAAGGATTAAAAGTACAAAAAAAGTTCTAAAAATCCTGTATTCAAATAAGTAGATGGTTCCAAAGGGGGAGCATTGTGCTGCATACTTGTGATGTGCAGCAGCACATCTCATGTTGATGAAATGTGTCCCTGGAGAGTTAATGATGAATTGACTCCTTCAGCTTCAGAGGCAACACACTGGTATGCGAGATCTTGGCACTATTTAGAAATGCACGGCCTATGTTATCTGGTAACTTGTAGGGCCTGATAGCTACAGGGCAGTTGGCAAACTTTTGGCTGTTGCAACGGTGACATGACCAGTTATTAAAAGGTGTTGTTCCTGCATCTTAGAAGAGCGGTATGCCTTTGGCAAAATAGATGGAGTTTTGCGTTATGCAGAGTTCTTCAAAAGCTGGTGTTTTTTCAAAACAATTTGGTGTATTATCCTCTGAAATCGAGAGATTTAAAGTAATGGACTTCCTTCAAAGTTTTGATGTTTAAATCACTGCAGGCAGAACTCTGACTACTGTGATTAGCATGGCTAGCTTGGTTTCATCTGGACTGGATGGGATGGCATCTGTTGAGCTTTTACGGAGAGGAACTGAAGGAGCTCTTGATTTCATGCCTTTTCTCTGCTAACCTAGAAGGAATGCATTGCTCAGTCCCCACAGAGATGTTTTCAACAGAGCTAAGGCTGCTATAGCTAGTGTGACTGCAGCATACTATCAGAAGGTTGCAGTGGAAAATTATTTCTATCAGTATCTGCTCAGTTTTTATCTGTAACTGCTGCCACTGACACTCTGTTCACTTCAGCAGACCATCACCACACTGGCCTTACACTCTGGCTTGTGAACACATCGTGGTGCACAAGCAGGAGCAGGTGGAACAGTGACAGAGAGATGCTGAGTAGCTGTGTAATATGGTGTTTTTACCTTGCCTGAAATAACAAACAGCTGCTGCAACATGGCTGGCAGTTTTCATGTTGATCCTATATAATAGACTTCTCAGAGAGGAAATGTGCATCCAGGAGATGGAGGTAGTCCTAGCCAGCCTCTGTCACAGGTTTCTAAATAGCACTCTTCTGATGACCAAGTTCTGACCATGGCTGTTGCTGCGCTGATTTCCCTTGCATATGCTTATATTTTTGCACCTAGACTCTCAAACTTCCTTAGCAAAATACCTAGGGAACGGATATATCCACACAACAGTAATGACTCACTACAAGCCCAAGTCAACACGCTGAAGGTGAAAGTATTCCTATCTCCTTCAAGGATTTCAACAAATTCTCAGCTAAGATTTCCCTATGTACAGTCGTTAAATAAACTTGCAGGATGAATTTACCTTCATAGTAAAAATGGTATCTGACTCCTCTGTGTGTGTGCACGTGCACCAACAGCGTTCAGGAGGAGAGATAGCACAGTGGTATCACATGTTAGCTGACTGCATGGTAACTTCCCCAAAGAGAAAGGACCTCATCCAGAAAAGCATCAGTTTGCCTTGGTGCATCTCAGGGCACATTACAGAACAGCAGACATGTGATTTATGGTGCAAGACCTTCTGTAATTTAGACATTACCTCCTGCCATGCCAGCTAAACATCTTGTCCTTTAAGAAGAGAACTCCTTGTCCACAGTTCATTGATAATTTACTTGTAGCCTTTCAATGCTCAGTCGATATCAGTAGATACAATTGCACAAAGCTAACCTAAACAGGACTGAGAAATCTTCACAGAAAATGTTGGCAAAAAGCTGTGAAGTAAAAAAATTTCAATTGCCACACATCTCAAAATAACCCAAAACCCGAGATTAAAAAAACCACCTAATTATGAGTTAATCAAACCAAATGAAGTTCATCTAACTCTCCTGAGGTATTTGAATGGGTATTAAATATGAAGTGAAAAGTTTCGTACTGGTAAGAGACAATGCATAACGGACTTGCATCAGTACTTAAAAAGACAAGACAAGTCCTTCAACATGTATTTATGTATTTGGCTTTATAAATTTTCCGTGGACCAAAGAGTGCTCCTGAGATTGTTTGGGTAAGTAAACGTGTATTGCTTGTTTTAGCAACACACTGTGTTTCTTAAGGCATCAAAAAGTGAGAAGTACATATCATATGATTTCTTCCTTTTCACTGTTGTGTAACAGTCTGCAAACCCTGATTTTTACACTAAATACATGCTCTCAAGTTTATAACCTAAAGCCATCAGCAATGCTGGCTCCACAACGGTTTAAGGGTGAATCTTGCACAACTTGCACTTATTCTACTACTGTAGACAAGTTCCCTGTTAAAAATCATAGTTTGTCTAGTACTGTGTAGATGAAAACCAAGTCCATGTCTAAACTCTCTAGTGTCTCATCTGTGCGACTCTTGGTGTCACAAACAGTGTTTTCCAGTAGGTATTACCGGATGCTATGCACATAAACACTAGCCACACTAGTGTTAAAATATCTCTTGCCGAGCTTGGGTCCAAAGGCAGAAAAAAAAATAAGGAAAACAAACCAAAAAGACCCCCAAACCAAACCCAGAAACACCACCACCACCCTTCCCCCCACCCCCCCCAAAAAAAAAAATAAAACAAAAGCCGCAAGCAAAGAAGCAAAAAACAACAAAGTCATTTTCAGATATTAAAACGTGGGGACGTTCCTGGAAATGTCTGTAGTGCTTCAGTGTCACGGCCATGCCGCTGTGCCCCGTGGGAGATGCTCCCTCACACCTGCCCGGCGCCAGCCCCATGAAAGCGCTCAACTAAACCTGTGGCGGAGCTGCAAAGGCAGCAGCTCTGCCAGGCACTCCACAGACCACCGGGGCAGCACCAGCCTCAACAACGCGACCCGGGCAGGAGTCATCACCGGAGCACACGGACGGGGCTGGGGCTGCCAACACCGCCATTCGTGTCTCTTTGCCTCCAGACTTTGTTTCTCCTCGTTGTGCCAGCTGCCCGCTTTAAGACCCTCCGGGTTAAATTCCACCCAGCTTAGCGTGCTGCCACTATCTCCGCCCCGACAGCGCTCGGAGTAAACACCTGGACAAACACTGCTTAACGTAGCGGCTCCGGCGGTGCGGGATTCCCCCACAGCAGCCCCGCACCGCCTCCAGGCCCTCCCGGCCCGACCCCGCGGGCCATGCGGCGGCAGTCCCGGCAGACCCCGCCCCAGACCGGGCCCGGCGGGNCTCTTTGCTCCAGACTTTTGTTTCTCCTTCGTTGTGCCAGCTGCCCGCTTTAAGACCCTCCGGGTTAAATTCCACCCAGCTTAGCGTGCTGCCACTATCTCCGCCCCGACAGCGCTCGGAGTAAACACCTGGACAAACACTGCTTAACGTAGCGGCTCCGGCGGTGCGGGATTGCCCCACAGCGGNCCGGCTTCGGCCGCGGCCTTGTCCGGCGGTGGGGTGGCTCCTGCCGGGAAGGGGCCGCCATTCCAGCCGCTTCGGGAGGCTGCCGACTGCTCACCCCCATCCCGGCCCCGCCGCCCGAGCTTGTTTACAGTCGCGGCCGAGGGCGGGGCGGACTGCTCGGGGCGCTCGGCTCCCGCCGGTCGCTGGCGGAGGACGCGCGGGCGGTCTCGGGTCTGGCACCCTCCGAGCTCAGGGCGCCCTGCCTGACCGCTTTTCCTCTGTCCTTGGCAGATCTGCCAGCATGAGCCCGTTTCTGACCACGCTTTGCCTCTGCTTGGGCGTGGTTCTCGGAGCACCGAGGCTGGACCCCGAGCTGGACAGCCACTGGCAGCTGTGGAAGTCGTGGCACAAGAAGGACTATCATGAGGTGAGCCCCCGGGGTACGTGCTCTGCTGGGCCAGCGCTGAGCGCACGGAGCTGGGCCCCGACAGCTGAGTCATGTCTGCTTTGTTACAACGCCGGCTATGGGCAGCGCTTGGGAAGCATAATCCTTCTCTTCCCAGATTCCTTTCCTGTGGTTATGCGTCGACTCAGCTGCACTGTACTCGTTGGTTTTGTTATGAGGGCGGCAAAAAGACCACCTCTTAAGCACCGTTCCCGTTCGAGTAGTCTACGTTTGCCCGAGTATTACAAGTCTTAAAAAGCTCGTTGTTGTGCAAGCGAGCTTGGTTTGACCTGCCTCCTTAAAGTACGCTGGTTTTTCTGCCCCTTAGAGAGAGGAAGGCTGGAGGAGAGTGGTGTGGGAGAAGAATCTGAAAATGATTGAAATCCACAATCTGGATCATGCATTGGGAAAACACAGCTACAAGTTGGGAATGAATCAGTTTGGTGACATGGTATGTATAGAGGCATGAAATGTAGTGTTGAGTAGTGGTGTGTAATAGATAGTGACTGCATGTATTGATTCGTTTTTCAGACAACTGAGGAGTTCAGACAGCTGATGAATGGTTATGTACACAAGAAGTCAGAAAGAAAATACAGAGGATCCCAGTTTCTTGAGCCCAACTTCCTGGAAGCACCACGATCAGTAGATTGGCGAGAGAAGGGATATGTAACTCCGGTTAAAGACCAGGTACTGTCTGATGGTGGATTTCTAACCAGTTACAGGTCCAGTTCCCTGACTACTACATCCACTTTCATAGAGGAAAAACACTGTACCTGTTTACGGCTTACTAAATTAAGCACCATTTTGTGTCTGTCGGAGTTTATAACTTGTTATTTCAATGTATACTTTAGGGTCAGTGTGGCTCTTGCTGGGCTTTCAGCACGACAGGAGCTCTTGAAGGGCAGCACTTCAGAAAAACTGGCAAACTTGTTTCACTGAGTGAACAGAATCTGGTGGACTGCTCTCGCCCTGAAGGGAATCAAGGCTGCAATGGTGGTCTCATGGACCAGGCTTTCCAATACGTGCAGGATAATGGGGGCATTGATTCAGAGGAATCTTACCCATACACTGCCAAGGTAGGTGTAATAGCTGAGCTTGTATTGCAGGTGTCATGTGTTTGGTGTGGAAAAAACTGTGTGTTGGAAAATGCATTCCTAGAAAGGAAAAATGTCTTTACAGTGATCGGTACATCTGTTATTCCTGTTGCATCTTTGCTAAGAGAACTACCATGATTGGCAGCCCCAGTAGGATTCATGTACCGCACTGGTCTTCAAGGTCAAAATCTTGACAGACCAGTTAGAAAAACTGGAGCAACTATTCTTATTCCTCCCCCTTGTTGTTGCCCTTCTGTCATGCCTTATCTTGGTTGCCACACTAAACCAAAAACCCAGCCCTTGCCAACAGTGCTACTTAGTGTTAATGTAGCAATTCATCTTCCCATAACTGACCTATTACAGAGTTGCTACCTATAGACCACCTAATTCTTGTGGCTGGTGTCATTTGTTTTTTTAACAGCTGTTGTTGCCTTGAGTTCTGTTTTTGAACTAAATATGCATGAATGGAGATAATGGACAGGCTTTTTAAAAACCCTGTAATGCTCTATCAAATGTTAAACAGATACCCGAGGATGAAAGAGCAGTAATCAATTGTGGTATCACTTGAGAGCCCATGGTTTGTGGTTTTCATTTCTTAAGAGTTCTGTGCACTATAGAGGATCACTTCTTGCAGCTTGTTTTGTGCTGTCTGAGTGGCCAATAGCAATACTATTTGTTGTGAACAACATTAGGTTTGGGTTCCTGCTCACCTGTGTCCCTGTAATCTCAAACTTTTCCTAATATTGGCTGTTTTAGAGATCCCAGTTGATTATAGAAAGTACCTAACTTGCTGACTACTAAAAGCAAGCAACAGAGCTGTAGTTTGTGTTCATGTACTTGGGGAAACAACTTTAGTACTAACCTGTGATGCAGGTAAGGGAAGGTTGTGCTTGCTTGAATCTGTTTCAATTTCAGATGATCTGACTTCCAAGCTAGGTCTCACTTCTCTCTTCTGGTAAATATGTGTGACATAGCAGTTCAGGCTTCACTGAAAGAAAAAAAAAAGGCACAAAATACACAGATGTTGTATGTAAGGTCATGTAATACAAATTCCTAACTTTCAAATCATTCTATACAGCTTTTCAAACTATGACATACTAAACCTATGGATTTAAAGTGCTTGCTCAATGAGCAATTTCTGGATTGCTTTGTAATTAATGAATACTTGGCTCTCTTCCATTGCCCATTAAGCCATTCTGGGCTTCTTTTCCTTCCTGTAAAGATATTTGTCCTGCCCACCAAGGAGTGCAGAGTTCCAGAGCTCTGGTGCCCTCTGCACCCCCAGTAAAGCTTTTTTTTTCCCAGCCCCCACTGTTCTTTACTTTTTCTGTCCTGAGAAACTCAGAAGTAGTTCTTCTGAATCCACCTCTTTTCTCCTTGCAAAGCACTGCTGAAGCAGTTGGATCCTCTTCAGTCCCTTGCTTTCAAAGCTGCAAAGTCACAAAATGTCTGGTAGTTCTGTGCTCACCTGTGTGTTAAATGGAAAACTGTTTAATAACTAGAGCTTTCTCTGCTTAGGATGATGAAGACTGTCGCTACAAGGCAGAATACAATGCTGCTAATGACACTGGATTCGTTGACATCCCTCAAGGACATGAAAGAGCTCTCATGAAAGCAGTTGCAGCTGTGGGTCCAGTGTCTGTTGCTATTGATGCAGGCCATTCTTCGTTCCAGTTCTATCAGTCAGGTGGGGATTTGTTAATAACTTTCATTCAGAGAACTGGTTTGTTTTTTTTTAATACTCAGTATTCATTACCTTACAGTTTAATAGACCAAAAAAACCTAGGTATGATCTTGTGACATAATTTAGAATTTATTTTAATTCTAGGTCAGGTTTTCCATATGTACTTCCCTTGCATATGTGTGTACTTGTCCCTCAGTTTTTGCCATGGTGAAATTCACTTATGATTTCTTCCTCTTAACTTTCAAGAAGCTATGAAACTTTAAATTTGAAATACACAAAGCTTCTTCTGAGGCAGAAAGGTTTTCTGCAGATGAATTTGTTCATGAGTGAACTTACACCCTCACAGGTATCTACTATGAACCAGACTGCAGCAGTGAAGACTTGGACCATGGTGTTCTGGTTGTAGGTTATGGCTTTGAGGGGGAAGATGTAGATGGGAAGAAATACTGGATTGTTAAGAACAGGTAAGATCTGTCTGCCAGGGGAGAATAGAAGGTAGTTTGTCACTTGTAGGGCGAGAGGTAGAGAGACAATAGTAATTAAAATCTGTGTATGGGAAGTCTGGAGACTGTTTTCAGAATGTGTGGTATGACAAAGGTTAAATCCAACTCACGCTGCTGGCAGGCTAATAAAGTAGGCCCAAAGCAGCCATCTTACTCTGCTTGTTCAGTTAATTTAAGGGAGCTCAGTGCTGAAACAGCCTGTGAACCTAGTAGATATTGAAGGAGTGGAGCAGAGTGGGGATCAGGAAGAAGTCTGCTTGGGGGGGTGTAATGGATTTGTTTTGGAAGCAGAGTGCTGCTCACTTGTGTGAAATAGGATAACACTTTAAAGATGGAGTTACCTCCTTGGAGGGAAAATAACAAATTAGTGCCGAAGGGCACATCACGTGAGCTTGTCTCATGTTCCCACAATTACTAGGGCACCACCGTCAAATGCTGCTTGCAGCCTTTGACTTCCCTTAAATTGCCTGGGATCAGTGTCTGTGCTTCAGGCACCTGTAGTCAAGGTTTGCACATCAGTGTGACTACCTCATCAGAGAATGGCTGCATTCTTCATTTCTATGAGCTTGGGATGCCTCCTGGGATGCTTTTAATTGCTGGAAAACACTTGAGTTTTTGGCTGCGACTACCTTGGATTTTCTTCACAAATGTGGAACGCGGAACGCAGCAGTTTTCAGTTTAAACACTTAGAGGGGAGAGCAGTAAATAAGTAACTTCTGAAAATGTAAACAAACCCTCTGCTTTTGTTTTCAGCTGGGGTGAGAAGTGGGGTGACAAAGGATATATCTACATGGCCAAGGACAGGAAGAACCACTGTGGAATAGCAACAGCTGCTAGCTATCCACTTGTATAATTTGAAGACTGAACATTTCAGTACAAGAGGGGATTTAAACTGAATGACCAAACCCATGTTCACATGTGGTAGCCTTGTGTCTTTCAAAACTCAACTTGATTTTTAAAACTCTTAAAGTATATTTTACATGTTGGTGACATGCCACTTGTTTAAATTAATGTAAATGTTGGTATGTAAACAGCTTGTAATATTGCTGGCTTTTGACTGCTTAATCCAATAGATTATTTGTATTTTTCCTTTTTTTTTTTTAATTGCAATGTCCAAAGGTTTACTTTTTAAATAAATACTTAAATTCCACTATGTACAGATGGCTTGGCTCTCTGGTCTTTTTTTCTACTTGGAACTTGTCAAATACGCATCGTAAATCATACTCTGAGGTGGAGTCTATATGTGTACCTCTCTCCATGAATCACTAAGATGCAACCCTATCTGCAGATGGCTAATAGCTATTATAAAAAGGAGTGTAGAATTTATGATATAGGTTATTTACAATGGGAAGTGGAAAAATATCTCTGGTTCCTTGTGTCTCATAACAAAGATCTTCACTTTAGCAGCTTCTGCATGCAGCATCTGCTCTTCACTTAGCTTTTAAATCTGTCAGTGTTTTCTTAATGGCACCTCAGCATACCACACTTGTGTAGTGGGTGCAGGTGTGTCCTTTTGAGCATTACAATATACAGCAGGAGCACCAAAAGCACACCTGGACTGTTCAGAGGGCTTGTTTCTAGAGATACGTAGGATACTAGATATTATCTTCCCCCTGTACTAGCTTCAGCTGGAGAAAGAAGGAGGGTGAGGGGGAAATGTCCCTATGGAAAGTGAAGTTGGGCTGCTTGGTTACCTGTATACTTGCTGGTTGACTTAACTGAGGTGGCTCACACTGTGCCTTGTATGACCTTTTCTCTCTGCAGGTATCTGCTGCTGAAATCATGAGTATTGGCTGTGTTTTGGGTGCCAGGCCAGATAGGTGTGTTTTGGGTACCAGTAGTTCCTGAAGAGGATGATGAATTGTTAAATATCAAAAACAGCAGCGGGGGGAAGACTTGCCCTGGTTTTTGGATATTGACATCACTTCTTGCTCTTGGGCTGTAGGTGAAGGAGGTATGGTTCTGAACCAAAACTAGCACCAGTTCTGAGTTTATGGATCCATAGGTTTTTGTGCACAATATTTTTTTTGGGATCTGATAGCCATGCACACAAGAAAACATGTAGACCACAACTGGTGGAATATTAATTTCCTTCTTGTTGATAATGCCTTTAAAGTCTAAGTTGCATTTAATAAATTTTTCTTTAAAGAGAAAAACAAGATGAGTTATCCATAATAATAGTAATAATTGCGAGTTGTTCATGTGCTGCTTGTAGATGAATTCTTTCAACCTGAATTTCCCGACAAGTTTGGTTTGTTGATTTTTTTTTAAAGGAAGAGCCTCACTTGGCCCAGTGGCTGTTTAACAAGCCACAGAGCAGAAATACTGGTTAGAATTTAGCTATTAAATTGACTTGCTTAGCCAGTTATGGAGAGCATCCACACTGCTTGGGGAAGCTATGGAGGAAACTAGTATGGGTCTCACCAGGGGGTCCTATAGAGGCTGATAACTCAGAGGGAAAGGGCAGTGGTCTGTACATTCAAAGTGAGAGGCAGGAGCAAAATGCTGGCAGAAAAGTGGCTGGATAAGCTTATGCAGAAGATGATTTTTCATTCTTGCTGCTGGATATGGCAGTGCACTGAGACAAGTCTCTGAACACTTTGTAAACCCGGAATCTGGTGTTATTGTGAGCCTGGTAGTGTACAGTGCTTTGGGTTTTCTTATTGGCTAAAACAAGGGTGAGAGCAGTACAAAGTCTGCTGGGACTTGAACTGCTGAAGAAATGGGCAACAGGGAAAGGTGTTTGGTTGCAAAATCCAGGGTTAAAAAAAGTTGCTGGGAAAACAAGATATTTTTTATGAACAGAAGGGAAATGAAAAGGAAATAACTTTTCAAAACGTACGCACGTGAATGGACATGTAGCTCACAAAAGAGGCGTTAGTCTTTGACTACTTTAGAAAAAATATGTGATAGTGCAGCAATTTGTGTGGATTAAAACTTGCTGACCATTCTGGCTGAACATCCTCCCCAGAGTGGAATAATAAAGAAAGGGACAGAGTAGGTCAGGTCATGTAGATAACTCAATATTTACACAATCTTAAGTAACAGCTTCACCCAGAATTGCCTTATGTGACACTGTAAAGACCAGGATTTTTGTGTAAGTTGCAGTTGTTTAATTGCATGAGTTTAAGTATATGTGTAAGTCTTAGAAATCTGAAGAATGCATTTCAAGAAAAATACTAAATCTGCCTTTGTGATTCCACTGTGGTGGCCCTGTCTTCTGTAAAGCTGTTTTATTTACTTCAGTAATGCTGTAAAATAAAGTATCAAATTATTCCATAGAGGTATATGTCCTGTTGGGTAAAGTGTCTCTGTTCAAAATTTTTCCTTTCCGAACATTTCGTAAATGCATGTTGTGTGTGGCCACAGCAAGCTCCAGAGCTGTTCCCAGAAAGCTATGCGTAATTAAAGCTCTTGGTTACTGTTCCAGTATTTTGTGTCCAAAGCTTGCTTTGGTTTTATATTCCTGCTGATAGCTGAAGTTGCATTTATTAAAATATGTGTTACTTTTAAAGACACTAGTGCACGTGTATTATCAGTAAAAGTTTGTATCTGTACTTCCCTGTTTAGGCCCTGAGTTGCAGCTGCTGTTGTTAATGGGATCTTACATGTATCTAAATATATGGGCTGGGTACTATGTTACCTGCATGCTAGATGGCAGTTCTGTATGGTGACAAACTTTGCGGGCCTTGTTTGCCAGCATATTAATTGTGAAAATGTACTTTTTAACAAAAATTTGGGAAGAAAAAAGAGTTTCGCATTTTTCTTCCATGTGTTGATGCTTTTTAGATAGACTCTTCTTGTCATTAATGTCTCTTAGCAGTTTCTCTGATCTTCTTGTTGAATGTACTTATCAGTCACTGGAGCTGAATTTTTAAAAGATGTGCTCTTGAGGCAAGGAAAGTAATGAAATTAAATGATTTTGTTTACACATGAGGTTAATTCTTTGGAGTCTGGTGAGAAATGAATTTAACTGTCATATAGGAAACTACTTAAGAGCACTCAATTTCTCATCCTGTCTGTGACTGCTGAGTAGAACAGAATTTTGGTGGGTTTTTTTAACATGCATTGGTTTTTTTGTCTTTGCTAATGTTAAATCCATTTCCAAACATTAACAGTGAAATAAATAATTTTGTTATTCTGCTACACAAGCCATGCACTAAAGTAATTTTCAAAATGCTTTGAAGAATTACGGTAACAAAATATTTGTCATCTCATGCTGTGAAAACCTTACAGGAAAGGCAAACATGATGAATTGTATCAGTGAAGGTTTTCTGTAATGAATGATTAACTGGTGATCTGCATAACAGCACTCAGAAAACATAGTTCTGAAACAGCCAGAGACGTAGGAAAATGGGAATATCCGGTTCAAAAAAAAACCAATAAAATGAGCTTCTGAATATCTATGCAGCATTTGCTCTTTAATTAATCTCCTTGATGAAATAACAAATCCTGTCATGTTGCTCTTAACCTTAATGCCAGCTAATCTATTTTCACATATTAGAAACTGACTGCAGTTTCTGGCTATTAACCAAGGAACTGAGCATACCCTGAAGGCTGTCATAATGTAACCTGATGTTTCTGCTTTCTAGCTTTCTTTGGACTTTATCAAGATATGTGAGAGTGAGAGCCTATTTTTATTTGCTGTCCATCCAGAAAGACTCTTCAGTCTTTTTGCCAGGAAGTCATAGCAGGAAATGCTGACTTAACAAATTCACTGTTTTGAAGAAATAATTGTTTAAATCAAGTAATGTGGATGTTGTTATCTCATTTGCTAATCACAGTTTTATCAAATCACTAATGCAATTTCAGGTAAGTGTAGGGACACCTAAAGCATTTGGAAGAAAGGCTATAATAATAAAATTTCATTCACAATTCACAAAACTGAACTCAGATGATATTCAATAAATCTTTCCTGAAAACAGACAGGGAGCCCAATTGGAACTTTACTTTGGAGAGGAGGAGGATTGGCCACATGGTGGAGACCTGATCCATGGAGTGATTGGTTTAGATAGATTAGGAGTCTCAGAAGAAGCTACCTTCATTTGTGTTCACAGAGAACTTGACTGTTTTGTTTCCTCTTTTCAAGCTCAGCTGTAGGAAGATTATTTTCCTGGTCTTAAAAATACGATTTCTGCAACTGCTTTTGTTTCCATCATGCCTATTTTCTGTTGAAGAGCTACTGCCAACCTTTGTCATAAAGGAGCAAAGAAAGCATGGAGACAGGCATTTCTAAAATATGTATTGGATTCTTTTTTACAATGCTTCGTTTTGTTCACTGACGGTTCTCACCATCTCTAGGAGATCCAAAATCTACTCTGTGAAACCTCTTAGATTTTCCCAATAAAGTGATGTTGGCAAACCCATTGTAGAAGTAGCAGTGTGTGTCATCGGGTGTGGTGCTGCAGCTCTGATACCTGGTACCTTCTGCGGTCCTGGTTTGGGAAGAAGTGAGTCAGAGAGTGAGCTATTCCCCTACCCACCACCTTCAGAAGGCTGCTCTAGTTAAGGGTGGCTTTGTAAGGTCCTCTAGGATTGTTGGTCTGAGATCTCAGCAAGGAAGAGACAATTTTTCAGCCTTCTAAGTGTTGTTCATATGGTTAGTGACACTTTGGACATTCATCTGGAATTAAATTGGTGTTTTGAAGTTCTTTGCCTGTGCTATTGTGTATTCCTCTAGTGTGAGAATGGTTTAGGCATGCTCCCCTGGGATGCTACTGAGAGCCCTCTGAAGCTGTTACAGCTATTACTTTCCACCTCTACCAGGAAAACTGCCTCATGGAAGCTGTCATGGAAATATTCTCAGTTCTAATGAGTAAGGTGTTGGTTTTTTTTAATTACTAGTGAAAGCTTCCTGCACAGCTTGCATGCCATGACATAGAACTGTTTAAAATAAGTGCTGGGCTGTTAGACACTCAAACTGTCTGAGGGTGCCTGAGAAGTTGATGCTGAAACAGGGTGTAGAGAACTCCTTGAGGCTGTAGCATGTCTTGGAACACACTTGTTTTTGCTTAAAATCCAAAGGTCAAATGAGGTGGCTTCAGAGCTGCCAAGTCAGGTGTTTTTTCCCACAAAGGAAGAGTACTTCTAAGCATATCTCTGTAATGTATCAGTTTATTATGCTTGTAACAAGACACAAAAAACCCTAGACAGGGCTGCCCATCAAACTCTTAAAATGGTTCATTGCTGTGTCTGCAGGTGCCCATTTTTGCTAGATATGTGTATGACCAAACACATAGCACAACCTTTTACCATAATAGCACAGCAATGCCAGAATTGTGAATGCAAATTCTTCTCAATAGCCATCTTAACATTCCTTCTGCTCAGCCATGTTTAGCAGTATTGATTTCCTCATTCGAGCATGAAGTATAAGCTGACAGCAGGGTTTTTTCGTAATAGGAAACACATGCTGGAAACATCAGCTGTGTTGTAAAATTGCATTGGCTTTTGGAGATTTACAATAATAGTCTCTTGTAGTTAGAAGAAACTTCTCTCTCTGTTTATATAGAAATTCCAGTACCTTGTGCTAAGGTTAAGAATAAATCCTGCTGCCTTTTTGCTATTTGTTGCTTGCTATGAAGAACTGGAGAGGACCTGTGTTTTCTGATTCAGAGCTGTTACGAGGTTTCATCACATTTCTCTCACAACATAATAGACTGTTTCAGAAGCAAACTTGTAGTCATAGGATGCCCCTCAGGAATACTTCTGAAGTGGTATTTCTGTTGCAGTATTTCTAGACATTTCAACAAACTTTATAGCCTTTTTGTTAGGAATTCTGCAAATCAAGAGCAAAAGAAACTCCGTCCACACTGAGTTTTTAATCTAAACTGACACCGAGCTGAGAAGTGGGAGAGGAGGAAGGCCAAAAGCAGTGAAGCTGCCTGCCAGAGGCCATGCAACTGATTAGCAGCTGTGGGTGTACATTTGAGAGAAGGCTAGACTCCCTCTTTGGCTTTGTTTTCTCCCAGCAGAGCTTCAAAAGAGCTAAAAGTAAACATCCCTATTCTTGTTCTTTTAGGGAGTTTAAATTTCAGATCAACGTTTGGCTGCATGGCCCTTTCCACTTATCCTCCCTGCTTTTGTTTGAACAGTCCCCTTTTTCTGTGCTGGAACAATAAATCATGCTGTGTTGTTAAAAGAGGGAGAAAATGGTCCACGCAGGAACAAAACAGGAAACCTGGCAATCAAAAGGGCAAAGGACAGATGGTGTGTCACCCAGTACAGTGTCTCAGAGCTGTGCTCCTCACAGCACACGATGACAAGGCTGGTGCTGAGGCAGCTGGGCATGGAGAGAAGCTGACCTCTTTTTTCCCCGGGCATGTGCCGACAGTGCATTGGAGCATCAGCTGAATCGATGAGACATTGTGAACGGTCATGCCCGGGCTGGGATTAGGCTGGCCACGCACATTCAGCCTGAGCACAGCTGACTCAGTAATCGAGTGGCTGCATTATCTCCTTCGGAGGAGTCCCTTTAAAAGTGATAAAATATTCCCCGGGTGATCTGCTCAGCAGCTGACAAGAATTCCTAGGCCAAACGCCGCTTATCAACGTGGGAGTACATAGCTGTCTTGGCCAACACCCTCTGCAAGCTGGCTCACCAAACTGCCTTCACTGAGCGCCGTGGTCAGAACAACAAAAGCTGCTGCTACCAGAAAACAGGTTGCTGGGCTCCTGATGAACAGAATCCTGTAAAACCATGATGCAAATAATTGTATTAGATAAAAGCAACCTCCTCAGGGCAGATCTCCGTGGAGAATCCTATCTTTATGAAGTATTAAAATCAGTTCAGTGGAATCAGACCACATGCTTGGTTTGAGGTTTTTGTTTTACTGTTTTCTGAAAACACATCTGTGTTTGCAGAAAGCCAGGAACAAAAACTAAAGGTGTTTTTGGTAGCAATGAGTGAGGCTTATGAGCATTGCCCATGACAACATGAAGCCTGAATGGCGGGGATTATCTCATCAAAACTTCAGGTGTTCTGTACCTCTGGGTAATATGTACAGATCCTCTATCTCAGTGTTCATTTTATTCTCTGCCATTCCCACTTTTGGGCCCTGGATCTCTCTGGAAAACAGATACTTTTACCTTTGCAGTCTCACAGATGTTAATGACTTTGCCATCTTTCCTCTTACTAAACCCCTGCTTCTCTTCCACAAGCACACCCTTTTCTCACAATGTGTCTGTGTAATATAATCAATGTAAGCTAAGAGCTCTTTCTTGTCCTTTGTCTCTAATTAGCTGTCATTTTATAAATGAAGAAAACTTTCACCTGACTTTTCCAGAAATGTCAGTTGACTTTATTAACAAAACAGCAAAACTCCCTATGTGCATATTTTGTAGAAAACAGAATAAAGTATCCACTTTTGATACAAATACTCAGAGACACATTTGATCCTACATTTCAAAGTGCATCTGCATTTCAGCTGCCGTGCTTTCTCAGGGATGGGTGACGTCCCAGTGCAGAGCATCCAGGATCAGTGCCTCGGTGCTGGGCTGGCAGGGCAGCAGCACAGGCAAGCCACGGGACTGGTGGGCAGCCAGCCAGCCCAACCTGTTCTCTGATCCCCCGTCTGGTGATTGCAGTCACAAGGCCACCTCTCTGCAGCTGGCTGCTCAGACTAACTCAGTTTCCAGTCAAAGTAATTTGTGAACAACTGCTCATTTATTAGAGACTGGTGGGGTTTCCGTGTTTTATCGTGTTACTGGATACCACTAGGTTTAGGTAGTTTGCCTTTATTTTACTTCTGAAATGGGTGCAAATGTTCCCAATAATTGTAAAGAATTATGTTTGGCAATAAGTTTGGCAACCAGTGCTTTAACAACAGCCATGTATGTTATATACTGTGTATAATACAAATAGTATAGTTTCCACATCTTTCTCCAAAAGTAATAGGAAATCAAATGGGTGCTGATTTATTAATATAGAATTTTATGTCAAGAAGCTATTGAATACTGATACAAAGGCACATATGGGAACTAACATTTAGATGCATGTCCTTTCATGCCTTTGGTCTTTCCATGTATTTTCAATTTTATATCATGTTGATGAGTATCTGAGGGATAATATCAGGCATTGCCAACTTCTGCATCCAGAGGCACAGTCAGAACACCTTCATCATGAATGCTGCCTGCTTCTCCCAGCAGACTTGATGGCAGCTTGTGGTATATCACCTTTCACACCACTCCAACCACTAAATAATCTCTGATTCTTAAAAAAAAAAAAACAACAAAACCAACAACAAAAGAAAAACTATGTCTTATTTTCTCAGCAGTCTGAATGCCCTCAGATACCCTGGCAGCTGGCCATGGAAGGAAGTTGTGGTCCAGTGTTGCAAGGGCCTCATAGGTGGTGTCTCCTCACCCCGTGGTTAGTGTCAGAGAGCTCTGGAGAAATGGTCTGAACTCACATTACACTGTGAAGGGAAGCTTTAAAACTCACCCTTGAGCCTTTAAGAAGGACTTTGTGGAGTGGTCTGGTTGCAGGGCTGTGCTACATGCAGCCGAATACATATAAGTACTTAGGTAGGTGAGGTAGGTCAAAGCAGAGCTCCAACAAAGAATAGCCACTGTTCACACTGAATAAAGTTGCTGCTTTCTTAATCTCCATTTGAGGTTTGTATGGGTTGTTTACAGAGCAGATATGGATCTCTTCGTAAGTACCAGTCACCCAGCAGCCCACAAACCAGGAGTGTTGTCATTCAAGCATTAACAGCCACCCAAGCATCAGCTGTTTATCAGAGCAGTGTCCCAGTGCAGCCTCCACTAATGGGTGCTTGTGGTGCAAACTGAGGAAAGAAACAAAATGTGGGAAAGACAGCAGCTGGGATTATATCCAGGTTTTTCTGTGATACCATACTGAACTGAAGGCAAGGTGGGTGCTGTAAGGCTGACAGTCATTAGGGCATTGAATGACTGACATGTTGCAATATGCAGGTGTATATATATATATATCCTGCCAGCAGGAACATGGATCTTACCCACTAGACATGGGTATACCCACTGCAAAACAAACTTCAAGCATTTCCCTAGAAAGTGGTTTTTAGAGGCCCTGTGGTTACACTGAGGAGTTCTGCATCTCTGTTCTTGCTGTATCCTTGCTATATCATCTCTCCTGCCTGCTTGGGAACAGGACCAGGTTACCAGCGATCCTTCTGGTATAGAACTAGTATTGTTAGTTTACTTATATTGGCCTCAATTTACACTTGGCTTTAGGTTTCCAAAAAATGCAACGTAGTTCCTCAATAAATTTGTGGCATCGACATCTATTTGTGTTCCTGTATAGAAACCACCAGAGAGAATTACTATATGTGTATAAAATATACGTATAAACATATATGTATATATATGTGCATGTACACTGTGCATATTTTTCTCTTCAGGAAAACTGATTTATTAGTTTTCATAGTCAGAGTTCACAGTTGCATCATGCAGTAAAAAGTTTTTATGATTACCTAAACCCTTTTTTTCTCCTTTTTTTTCAGTTTCCTCTTCAGTCTCCAGGATTTTAAGTGTTGCTTGTGTTCTGCTGTTGATAGGAGAAGCTTTGGGAAGCACGTGATGAGGAACAGAATAAACAAGTACACACTGTACTTGCTGATCCTGGGCAGTTGTCACAGCTTTAAGAAGTGCCAGATAAACACCTGTAGAAAGAGTTCTTTCATACCTGAAGCAGCACTGAATCACATCCTCACCCCTGGGATAGCAACAAGTAAGGATAAATACTCATCCTGAATAATTTTCTGTCTGCTTTTGTTCAGCCTGCCTCTTCTTTATGAATAATAGAACACAGTTGTAAGTTTAAAAATTACGGCTGGATTTTCTTGGCAGGAGTATTTTCAACTCCTCTCTATGTCCTAATGTAATTCACAGAGTGTTCTTAGTACAGTCTTGTGCCAGCACAACTGGGATCATGGGTGAAAATGAGATGAGGGTACAGGAGTTGCTTACACCAAGGAGGTCACCCAAAAAAAAATTCATATAATGAGACAGAAGGGCTATAAAACTGTCTAATACTTAAAGTGACCTAAAGCTCAGTTTTCTCATCTTTATCACTTAATGTAATCACATATTTCTCTTAGTTGCTAATTTTTGCTCTCATTGTCAAAGACTACTAGTTTCACAGCTGATTTCTGATCTCCTTAGGCAGTGTCAAATATGAGATTAAACACCAGTGCACCAACAGGATGGATGGATGTAGAAGCCTAGAAGTGTCAAAATCACAGAGTCATCAGGGTTGGAAAGGACCTCTGGAGATTTGAGTTAAGCCCTCCTTTCAAGGTATGGTCAGCTACAGCAGGTTACACAGGAACCTATCCAGATGGGTTTTGAATGTCTCCACAGAGGGACACTCCAGGGCAGCCTGTTCCAGATGTAAAGAAAATGTAAAGAAATTCTTCCTTATGTTGAGGTGCAACTTTTTGTGTATTACTTTATGGCCATTGCTCCTCATCCTGTCGTGGGGCACCAGTCTGGTACCATCCTCTTGGCACCTGCCTCTGAGATATTTAAATGCATTAATGAGATCTCATATTAGTCTTCTTTTCTCCAGACTAAACAGGCCTAGCTCCGTAAATCTCTCCTCATGAGAGAGATGCTCCAGACCCCTGATCATCCTTGTGACCCTCTGCTGGACTCTCCTCAGTAGCTCCTTGTGCTGAGGACCCCAGAACTGGACACAGCATTCCAGATGTGCCTCACCAGGGCCTAGTAGAGGGGCAGGATCACCTATCTTGACCTGCTGGTCATACTCTTCCCAATGCACCCCAGGACACCACTGGCCCTCCTGGCCACAAGGGCACTGACAGCTCTTGGACAACTTGTGATCCACCAAGAGTCCCAGGTCCTTCTCCACAGAGCTGCTCTGTAGGAGGTCAGCCCCAGCCTGTGCTGGCACTGGGGCTGTTCCTCCCCAGCTGCAGACCCAACACTTGCCCTTGCTGGACTCATTAAGTTTCTCTCTGCCCAACTCTCCAGCCTATCAAGGTCCCACGGAATGGCAGCACAGCCTTCAGGTGGGTCAGCCCAGTTTAGTGTCACAGCAAACTTGCTGAGGGTGCATTCCATCCCTTCATCTGGGTCATTGATAAACAAACTGAACAAGAATGGTTCTGGTATTGATCCCTTGGGAACACCACTGGCTGCAGGCCTCCAGCTGGATTCTGCTCCTCTGATCACAACCCTCTGAGCTCTGCCTTCAGCCAGTTCTTGATCCACCTCACTGTCCATTCATCTAACCCACATTTCGTGAGCTTACCTGCCAGGATGTTATGGGAGAGGGACAGTGCCAAAAGCCTTGCTGGAGTCAAGGCAGACAACATCCACTGCTCTCCCCTCACTGACCCATCCTTGCTCTCCCCTCACTGACCCATCCTGCCCTGCCATCACAGAAGCCTATTGGATTGGTCAGGCAGGATTTCCCCTTGGTGAATCCATGCTGACTACTCCCAATGACCTTATTCTTCTACATGCCTGGGTGTGATCTCCAGAATGAGCTGTTCCATTCCCTTTTCAGGTGTAGATATGAGGCTGACTGGATGTGTTTTCCCAGCTCCTCCTTCTGGCCCTTTTTGAAGATGGCAGTAACTCCAGCTTTCCTCCAGTCATTGGGCAGCTCTCCTGCTCTCTGTGGTTTTGCACAGACAATGGAGGTTGGCTTGGCAACATCTGCCAGCTCCCTCAGCACCCATGGGTGCATCCTATCAGAGTCCATGGATTTATGGGTGTTAAGTCCACCTAGCTGACCTCTAACCCAACCCTCTATGACCAGGGAGAAGTCTTCCTTTCTCCAGCCTTCCTCTCTTGCCTCCAAGGTCTGGAATTCCTGAGGGCTGGTCTCATCATTAAAGACTGAGACAAAGAAGGCATTGGGTAATTCTGCCTTCTCTGTGTCTTCCATCATCAGGACACCCATCTGATTCAGCAGTGACCCCACATTTTCCCTAATCTCCTTTTGCTGCTATGTACTTGCAGAAGCCCTTTCACTTGCCTTTGATATCACTTGCCAGATTCAATTCCAAGTGGGCCTTGGTCTTCCTCGTCTCATCCCTGCATACTCTGATGATGTTCCTACAGTCCTCCCACAGGGCCTTGCTCTTTTTCCACATCCCATAATTTTTTTCCTAGAAGCTTCCTGCTCATCCGTGCAGGTATCCTGTCCCCTTTGCCTGATTTCCTGCCCCTAAAGCTACACTGGTCTTGAGCTTGGAGGAAGTGGTTTGGATATTGACCAGCTCTCTTGGACTTCCTTATCTTCTAGAGTTCCATCCCACGGGATTCCTCCAAGTAGGTCTTTGGAGAGCTCTGAAGGTGGCTCTCAGGAAGTTCATGCAGGATCCTGAGTCCCTAATGTGTATGTCTCAAACAGAAATAACCAGATAGTTGTGGAGTCAACCAAGGATTGTTGATGGTAACAACCAGTGATTGTTGGTAACACACACTGTGAGAAAGAACAGGGTGTGGCTGGTGAAGGTGGCCATACAGAAGTAGGGCAGCACATTTCTGGGACAAACATCCTTGTTGTAGCTCTTGGAGATAAGGACAACACAGTGCAAGCACAGGATTGAGACTGAGAAGGGGGAATGGACTGTAGCAAAGGATCAAGACCATTCAAGATGCCCAAAGCCCTTTGACCCATTTCCAGAAAGGTCTGAAAGAAGAGAATGTGCATGATAACTAATTTGCATAGAAAATGAGAAAGTTATCTCCATGGCAGGGTAAAAAAGTGTCCTCACTAAGCCCAGGCACATGTGCACTCTCAGGTCCCTGGACTCCCCATCAGCTGGATCCATGCTGGAACCAGGACTCTTTCTCTGTGTCCCTCTTGCCTTCCCCCTCCTCTTAAATTCAGCTTTCTCTTTCTCTTTCTCTTTCTCTTTCTCTTTCTCTTTCTCTTTCTCTTTCTCTTTCTCTTTCTCTCTCCCTCCCCCTCTCTCCTCTTTCACCCTACCCCTTCATCCAAAATTCACTGTCATGAGCTTTTTGTAGGAGATCAGGGATTAATTTGTACAAATTCTCATGCCAAGTGCGGAATTTACTAATAAAACTTTGTAAGCTTCTGAGGACCATCTGACTTCTATCGTTCCCTTTGACCACAAGCATCTACAGAACTTGGGTGCTCCCCTCCCCTTAAGGACAGGACACCACAGTGGCTAGGAATGGCAAGAAAATGTGTGAAAGGGCAAACTTCAACCTGCAATGAGAACCTTTCACAGTATGAGAAAATAGAGGTGTAACAGTGTCTTTGTATCCTCTTCTGTTGCAGAGGACAATGGATTAACACAATAGGCGTGATTTGGGTGTCACATTCATAGCAATGGTTTATTGTAATTTGTGCTGTTGAAAGTTGAGTGTAAACACAATGATATTTCCTGTTGTTAGGATAAATTAAATACCCTGGCAATGTTGCAACCTTTTCATCTCTATTAATTACCAAAAACATATATAATTTGCAGATAAAAATACTGTTTCAGACAGAATGAGACTTCTGCTCTTCTTAGGGCTGTCAAGATAAAAAGCATCTGCAAGAAAGCCTCTGACACAAAATTGAGATCATGGCATCACAAATATTGATGTTGCAAGCCTGTCTCAAACAATACCATCCATGTAATGTCTGATGTAAAGCTTCAGATCAAATAGGGATACTGACATGATTCCCTTACTTTCCTTAGTATTATATAAAGTAAGCACTTTCTGTTTGGAAATCAGGACTGTCTCTGCACTTGCCCGGCATAAATCAAAATTAAAGGTTTTTTACCCTTGCCTGCAAGGAGAAATGAAATCTCACTATTTTTCTTGTTCTTGTAAAGTGGGACTTTCACTGAGAGATTGGTGGTAATTGATAGAATCCACCATTTTAAAAGGTAAATCTTTTCCTGGAGACTGAAAATGGACAAGCAAGGTCTGATATGGAAAGCCTTTAGCTGCTCTTCTGGTGTTTCTGTACACAAGCAAGGTATTCTTGTACATCATCTGGAGAGCCCAGTATAAGGGGAACTCTCTGGTGAATATTCTCAGGTTTCACATCCAACACTGCTTCAGTCCCTGTAGTTGCCATCCCACCTGCCTGCTCGATGATGAAAGCCATAGGGTTGCATTCATAGAGAAGTCGGAGCTAGAAAGAAAGAGGGAACACGTGATTGCCTTTGGGGGAAATTATATCAAGGACTTGCCAAAACCTAGCCTTCCTTTTGTGATTTCAGAAAATTTTGTACCAATTCAATGGACCTAAGCAGCAATGTCTCTCGGTGAGCCCCTCCTTCCCTGTCTTATGTTCCCTAACACCTTCTGTCTAGAGGAACAGCGTACTGACCCTACATCCAGGCATCACCACTATCATTTCCAAGCTGACGTGCTGATGTGCAGCACGAGTGAGGCTGTATTTTGTCAAAAATGTCAAAAGTGTGTCCCACAGACATCAGCAAAACTGTTAAACCAGCTAAGCTAACAGTACTGGGAAGGAAGAGCCAAAATATCTTCTCATATGTAGCCTTTATGTGTTAACTCAGAGCTTGGGATAATTATGTTACGTTTGGTCAGGATATTTTTGAGTTCGAAACTTGATGCTCCCAGTTTCAAGTTTCAGGATTTGATGGCTTCTCTTCAGAAAGATGGGTAGATAGTAGTGGCCTGAACTTATCCAGACAGTGTCTGTGTTTTCCGAAGGAGCTGCAGTTATTTATTAAAAGCAAATTTTCCCTTTTGGTTTGGGCCCTAATATCTGTTCACTTTTTTTTTAAGTGTTACCTCTTAGGGTGAATGCATTCCAGTGGAATGTGAGCTGATTTAGGATATGCCAAAAGTTTCTGTGTTTAAATAAATATAGGTAGTCAGTTTCAAACAGACACTATTTCTGTAGGTTTACCTATGAAATGCTCACATACAACAATATTAGCACACATTTTATTTAAAAGACTCTTCACACGTGTAAAAAAGAGCATTTCCCCCTTCTGGGGAAAAGGAAGTGTGACAGAATGCAGCTGTACTTAGAGGCAGAGAAATGGGTTGAACACATGACTTCACTTCCCATTATGCCTTTAGCACACTAATAAAACAAGGAGAAACCACACATTTAAACAGCACCTTATTACCTTCTTTCTTATCTTTAAAGCCCACTGAAGCGCTACTTCTGGTGCAAGGACTCTGTTTCACAGGGAACATAGGACCAAAATCCTTCACTCTCCTTCTTATTGCTTGGCCCAGTTCTGGAAGATCACGAGCCAGCAAACAGCAATGGTATCACCATGCAACCACGTTTGGAATTTGTTGTTGCTAAGCTGTGACTATGCAACTTAAGGAAAGCAGTTTTTCTTCAGGAAGCAGTGCAATTGCACTTAGGAATCTTCAGATGGGCTCTGTCTTCAGATAGGTTTAACATTTTCCCCCTAATAGAGAACTATAAGCCTTAAGTTTATAAAAATATTATTCAAAATATATAATTTGAAAAGAGGATTTCATTGGTCCTGTACTGTTTACAAAGTATTTAATTTTCTTTCTTTAAGTTAAAGAAAGAGCTGTATATGATAGGGCCTACAGGCATGTCATTTGCATTTACTCTAAAGACTTTATCAATTACAGTGACATTTAGTTGCTTTCATCAATCTAACCAAGTGCATAGACTGTCTTTCAGGGGAATGATGATCAGGGCACTTGCCACAAGAACATTATTTCTTCAACAACAAAGATTTATGTGAAAAGAACTATATACACCTGCACTGTGAGAAGGAAAGAGAACCTTTAATTGTACTGATAGAATGTTTTACTCCTTTCGTTACTGTCTTTATTATGGCAGTGCAAGCCAGAGCAATCCAGAAATAAGTGTGGGCTAAGTCCAGTGGAAACCTTCATTTCTATAAAGTTATATAAGTACTTTGTTCCTTTGTTCTTTTGTCCTGTTTCTCATTCTCTCTCTTCAACAGTGGTTTAATGCAGATTTCAAAACAAAAAGTTCAATTTGAAGAGGCCAGTCAGCAAACCCACTTTTTTCACACACAGCAAATTCCTGTTTTGTCTCTTTCTCTGGTGTACAAACAGATCCACATCATTTACTGAGGGCTTTTTTGGGGTGGTGATTTTGGTTTTTTTCCCCATGAGATGCTGATTTAAAAATTTAAATAATTTTTGGCTCGACAAACATGCAGACATTTTTGGTTGTATATATTGAAGGGAATTATTTTCCTGTTTTTCTTTGAGGATGACTTGGATCTGCTGGTATTTTGGTAAATACAAGTTCACTGTGATGGCACCAGTAGTTCTCTTTCCCTAAAGGCTGTAGACAACAGGACATTCTGAGACCAGTGTGGGAGATGGGGCAGATTCCTCCACATACCAGTCATGGATACAAAAATGTTTGAAGAAAACATTTTAAGTATGGTGTAGATTGGGAAAGGATGTTGTCGTGGAGTAGAACACCAAGTCCAATCTATTATGTACTGAAACAATAATTTCCTAAGGATGACCTGCAGGTTACTGTTGGTTCACACATCAGCTGTATGACTAGGTCTCTTTTAAAACATATTTTTTTAGAAATTTGATAGTAAGGGTATCTGATGCTAGAGGAGAGAAGTTGAGGTTGACTATGGTCCATGGTTCATCAGTTTCAGAGGCTGACTGCATTGCATTGCACTGCATTGTCACAGTGTGTTTTGTACAGGTATCCAAATGGGAAGCCATATTTTCCCAAAATACTGATCTTAGCATGCATGAAACCCACCTTCCACTGTAATTACCTTTTCTGGTGAGGTAGTAGGAGCCTGAGTTTTCAGAGCTAGTGGTAGTAGGCTCAGTGCCCTTTGGAAACATAAGGTAGGCAAACTTGTTTTCCTAGCATTGGGCAAAACCCCAATGTGTAGAGCTCAGCATATCCCACTTGTTGGTGGGATAACTCTAGTTGCTGGTTTGAAGCACAGAGGTCTTCCTTAGGTCCGTGTTGTACCTGCCAGCTATGCACAGGTGTCTCAATGGGTTTCTATGGTACTGGAATATCATCTTTAGAAAAATTAATGATGTCCTCGGTTGCAGTGCAAACCACTTGAGTAGTTCGTGATATAAAAGCACACAGGAAGACTTCTGGCCTAAATTGGCAATTGCCTCAATTTCTTCCCTAAATTTGATTGCTGAACATCATCTTCATTAATAATCTTTCCTGCAGTGGAAAATTACTTGTTTATTTATCTAAACTATTGTTCTGGTAATACCAGAGGCATTAAGTTGGCTAAGTTCACCAGAAAGGAATTCAAACAATATACCTTTCCTTTAGGGCTCTTCTGATTAGCAGGATACATGAAGATCCCACCATACATCAGTGTACGGTGAACATCAGCTACCATGGAACCCACATACCTGGCACCATATGGGGAACTGCCATCCTGAAAAACATGGAGCAAAGCATTATATTTACCAGGCTAGACAGCTAGTAGCATGGCAAAATGTAATTTTCTTACGAAACTGGAATCAAAGCTGCCTAAATCAATGGCTGCTTATGGATACTGCAAATACTGAAATTAGCCTGAAGCTTAGCCTTTTGTAAGATGTAGAGATCATCTACAGGGTTCTAAAGTACATATTTTAAAGAGCTGCATTCACAGTATGCCAATTTGAATGCACAATTTGGACTCAAACCCCAGCCTGTGAAAAACCAAGGGAGTGAAGATTTCTTCACCTGATCAGAACAAGGCACTCAGTTGATTATTCATCCTTTACTGGCCCCTAAGACAGAGCATGAGGAGGGATGTCATTCTTCACTACATATCCAGATGGTTCCCAGAGGACTCAAACTTTTACCTTCTAGCCTATTTGTCAAGTGGCGAAATTGGTCATAGCGTTCATTCTGCAGCTTAGTCTGGGAGATAGTGATTTATTAATGAATGTATTTTTCCTTGCTCTCAGCTTAGAAAATGATGTTGTTGAAGGATAGATCATTTTAGCAAGAGCAATCAGGGAAGTTTTCATGTTTATGACCAGGTTTGCTGGTCATAAACATGTTAAATATGAAATATAGAAGACAACCAAGTTGTCTTGAACAAATAGAACAGGTCTATGCACAATAGACCAAATAAGCTCCACTCAAGAAAAGGAATGACATGTCACCATACTTTTATGAAGGGAAAATACAAAATACAGATGTAAACAGAGGGACAGCTTTTTAAGAGAAGAGTTCTGCTGGTCTTTTCATATGTCTCAATCTGTCTTCAATAAAGCTGAAGAGTAATTTTCATCTTCCCAGAAAATCACTAGAGACTGGACTTTGTGCACATTTAATACACATACATGTTTTTGTGTAAAAGCTTGAAAAGATTTCAGCATGTTTTTTGTCTGGATCAGTTTTCTAGTAAAAGACTGCAGTACTTCCTACAAAGCTCATCCTGTATTGATATAGATCCAGAAAAATACATTGAGAACTTGTTCACCAATGCCAGCTCTAAGACCTTCAGAAACCATAAGTTAAATCATAAGGTTAGCTGGGGAAAAAAAATCCACAATTGGAAGGAAAACACACACAAAGAGAAAAACATAAGTCTACTTTGAGATCACTTTTTCAAATTGTTCAATGCAACTGTGAAGTTTTGATTATTACTCTTTTAAAATGGGAAAAGATTCTCGTGAAATTACACATTATAATGCAACAGAACACTAGGAAGTTAAGTTTCATGCTGCTAAATATAAGACTTGGATTTCTGATATTGCTGATAATAAAATTAGATAAGAGACCTCTTCCAGGCTATGTAAAAATCCTTGTTCAACTGTGCATGCATTCTTGCTGTACACTATAGGAGAACTATTAAAAATTCAGAAGAAAATAATGCAAACTATGAAAGACATGATGGATAAGACACAGCCTAGGTCTTTTACATTTTTTTTTTTTTTAAATCTGGTCCTATTAATTGTAGGCACAACCGAACAATGCTTTTAAATATTTACCCTCTTGTTTCTCGTGGCTTATGCTCAAATAATTGCATATTTAGGCTTTTAAAGATAGCTCTTCCATCTCACAGCTTTTCGTACTGGTGAATTTGAATTGTAAAAATCTGACATCAGAAAAAACCAAGCTCCTTAGGAGGTATTAAAGAGAGACAAAGGCAAGTTTTCAGTCAAAGTCTGGGAAAGATGAGATTATAGTCTCAAATTACCTTTAAAAATAGAGTCAAAGGGAGAACTTTCTTCTTTGCTTTCAAAAGGTAATGAACAGAGTCTTAAGGCAAGTTTGTTGAGCACTAAGAAAAGCCTTAACATATCAACAAGCAGTCCCTGAAAGAGACTGCTAAGGATTCCTTCTATGACATTATCAAATAAGGGCTCTGCATCCCGCAGATATAAAATTTGCTGATCGTGAGCTGCACAACTGAGCTACCTGTGTACACATCATTAGACGTGCTTGGAATGTGCTAAATTTCCTATCCACATGCAGGTTATTTACATAATTTGTGTGTAAATGGACAGTGTTACTTGAAGGATTCTTTGTGGGTTCCCTTCCAACTCAGGATATTTTAAGCTGATGGGATGCCACTGATGCTTTTAGCTGCTTCTTACCCTGATCACCTGCTAGAAACTCAGTGCTGAGAAAAAAACAGAAAATAAGTTCCTCCATTTTGATAAGGTTATGACTTGAACCACAAACTGAAATGAAATTTTTACTTCCCTTAGCATACAGCTGCCTGAAAGTATACTAAGAATACTAAAAGTATTCCTTTTAGTTAGTGAAATGTTTTTTCTTGTTTCTCCAGTTTTGTTGCTCATGCATTTTTTTTTTATACAGATGAGAAAGTTGATTGGTGTTGCATGCATGCTGGCATGTTGCCCAGGCTTTCTTCTCGAACAAAATAACAGCATGAATGCTAGACAGGTTCACCCCAAATTCTTCGTAATGCCAATCTCTGTGTTTGCTCAATAAGGATTTCTGGTTGTTCAACTGATGTCAATGAAAGAGCTGGAGAACCTTCATGTTCCCTTGGTCAGCACCCATTGTGTTTGAGTAAACTTGTGGCTACTCTTCATTTTACCCCTTATGCTGCTTTTTATTTTTCTCAATGCAAATGAACAAAAATAATTCATAACAGATTGGTCCTGTGATTTTTTCCTTCACATTCTGATAGAAGTCAGTTTTTTGTTTCTTTATTCTACTGATTTCTGACAACCCTGTTCTTCCACAGTAGAACAAGACCAGGTTTTTCTTATATAAGTAGGATGAGTAGGAGAGGCAAGAAATCTATTTTACAGACTACAAGAGCAACACCCTGTATCCCTTACTCCACATACAGATATGGTGAAAAATATGGTGGTTTTACTAGGCTTTTTGTATCACTGAGACACAGCTTGGCTAGTTGGAAGAAGAATGCTGAAATGTACCGTTGGTGGCAAGTTTTTAATGGCATTGCTGAGACAATTCCCTAAGCAGGGAGTCTCCACTGCATAGCTCTCATCGTCAGCAAGCTGTGATGAGACTCAGCTTCTCTTGTAGACTGTAGGAAGCAAAGACAAAAATAGGTGTCATAGCAAAGTGTGACAATGTCCACAGGATGTTTCCAAATTCCACCATTGGCGAACCAGTGCCAGAGAGAAAGTAGGGCCTTGCAGCCATTATGGGAGGAAAAGCCCTTTTTGGGGACCAGTTACAATAATATTTGTGCAGAGACAGTTTCTGGTCCAGCAATGTCCATTAAGCATTGCAGACTGGAGTAAACATGTTGCATTACAGGCAACTTTGCAACAGCAGCTTGCTTTTCAAGCTGGTTAAGCAGCAGCAAGATTTTGTCATGCTTAATAAAAAATTAGCTTTACTCTCATAGCAGAAGAGAAGTGGTTAGACATATATTTCTCCCTACATGATAGTAATAGGAGGCTTAAGTCTGGCCTGCAGAACATCAGCACTTTTCTAGTGTTTTTTATTCAGAATTGATACCTTAGGTAAATGGTGATCTACCAAGAAACTTTGTGGGTCAATGTGGCTTTGTAGTCCAAAGTGTCTGATCTGGGATGCTGCTGTTAGGGGAAATCTCTCTTCTACTCATAAATAGTGGGTTTTTAGCGTTTCATTGTCAATGACAATGATACAGAACATGGGACATGTTGTGGACAGCATTCTATTTTTGTTTGCCTGGTTTATTTTTTCAGTTTTCTGTGGCAATGTCAGAGAGTTGTCTGAACAGCATGTTGACCAAGAACCACAGAAAGGAGTTAACAGAGGTAAGATCACAGGAAAAAAATACAAAAAGTGTGACAAATAGCTGAAACTGATGTCTAGTCTCTTGGCTTCTAGCGTCCAGAAGGATACAGAGTGAATGATCTGCCCCAATAAGGTTTTCCCCCACACCCATGCATCATTTCCTCCTCAAGTCACAGGCAGGGGATATCCAGAAGGTACCCTCACTACCCTTGTGCATGCAGGAGAGAAGGGGATGAACACCAAAGCGGGAAAAGCTCCTGGCTGCTGTAGGGAAGGTAGGAACACCACTAATGTGGCTGCAGCTGGTTAGTCTTACAGATGAGGCCAGAGAGGCTTTCCATGCTACATAGAAATGGCAACACATTTTCTCTCTAGCCCTCCCCACAGTGCAAATATAATGTTTTTTCCAAATCAAGGAACTGAGTTATGCTGTTTCCAAAAAATCAGGTTCAGAACAAGCTTCAGATGTGCAGGGCACTTCCTGGTGTTTTGTGGCCATAACATTTGTGCCTCAGCTATTCTCATACAGACAGCTGTACATCTAAGACCAGCAAAAAATGTGCTTGTTCAGCACCACTGAGGAGATCTCCCCTGCCCCAAAAAACTCATGCACTTTCTGTGCTGCTTGCTTTAAAGCAACAAAAACATCTTCCACCAACCTCTGTTGCATTAGACCAATAGTTTCAACGGGTTTTCCTCAAATGAGAAAAAATAGTTTGCAAAGGAGTTTTTTCCGGTATGTCCTAACTTAAGGATTTAGTGAGTCACATGATAGAGCTGTCCTTACTGATCCTGTGGTGAAATACTTCTGTCTGGTCTTTCCAGTGACTTTGAAATCTCCCCAGTCTTCTTCTAGTTGCCCGGGGTTGATGCATTTGTTTAAGAGTTGTGCTTCAAACAACACTTGGGTGTGTTGCAAAAACACAAATTAATAAATCCAGTCTTAATGCATGATACTGAATACATAGCCAAGCATAATGTGAGCAGAATGAGAAGCACAGATGTCTTTCACTTTCCCAGCTGGATTAGGTTTCAGGAAGTATGAAAGTTGTGTCATGGGCTTCTGCTTCTCTCACAGCTGAACGCAGACTTTCAAGTCTCAAAGTAACCTCAAATATTCAAAGTTAATGTATTTAAAATGCTGTGATGTGACACTCTCCGTAGCTACAATGTGGGTAATATGAAAAAGAGGTTCTGATATTTAGTCAGTCTTGCAGCTATAGCCAATGCTGTAAATCCAGATTTTCAGCTCAGAAGGAGCTTATCACAGTACTACAGTTTAAATGCTTACTCATTATATTTCCCTTGTATGGCACCCAGAAATTTTTTATTGGATCCATTTTTTTAACATGAACCATACATAAGCATTCTTGATAGCTATTAGCTTTAAAAGAACCTGATTTTTTCTAATAGGAAGAGCTTTAAAACCACTTTGCTGACCAATTTAAGTTCCAAGTTGATCCACGTCACCATATTTCATTATTAATTACTTGTCACATAGCCACACTTTCTAGAGAGCTTCCAGCTTCCCACATGGAAAGCTTGTGTTCTGTCCTCCTAGCACTGATGCTAGGAGGCCATGCAGAGCTGTATTTATCCAAGGAAGTTCATCAGACCTGGGATGTCTCTCTTTTAACAACCAAATATAGTGAAATTGTGCCCCACACCATTTGTTTAGGTTTTTTCCCCAGCCTATAGGTAGGTTAATGCTCCATATGATGCAAGTAGACTGTGCAAGACTGATACTGCATTTCTCAGATGCAGGCATGTGCAGGAAAGAGAAGATGATGCCACCCAGAGTGCTGCAAACATTTTCTGTGCAGCATGTGGAATCTAGCCCAACTGCCCAGCTGCACAGGTGGCTGAGCTGCACAAACGACTGAACTGCACATTCAGATAAAGATAGAAAACAAGGATATGCCCAAATTTGGCCTACCTACACAGTAATCTTTGTTGAAAAATCTGGTTCTTCAGCACATTTCGCTTCACATAAACAAGCTATGATTTTAATTACCAAAATCAGAGTTATAAAAGATGTCAGGATGCAAAAAACAAACAAGATCTGTTGGATACATATCCAAAATGGACCAGGTGGTATAAAAGGGTTACATGGGCCTGAACTCAGGAAGACATTCAAATCCTTTTCCGTCAGCCAGGACTGCATGGAATGCAGTGCTTGCCAGTGCATAGTACACTGGGTACAGTGCTAATATTTTCTTACCTCAGGGAATTTCTTCTTTTGCAAATATTCTGTCATTGCAGGATCAAAATACTTCGCATAACCTTCATTGAGACTGTATACCTTCCCCTTCTTCTTGATTTTAATATCTCTGTCCACCAAAATAAATTCACCAAGACCCTGCAGGAGAGGATAAATGAGATGTTAGCAAGCAGCAGAAAATTTCATTGACTTTCTGTAACAGTTGTCACACTAGAGATGGCAGAAATGCTAGCACAGCTTGATCCTTTCAGCACCAGGCTGGTGTATAACCTCACAGTATTTCAAAAAAAGCAGAAAGCAGAGAATTTGTGTTAAGTTAATGAAAACTTGTCATGTTGGAACTATAAACAAAAACAAATTGGTATAGTTAGAGTATCAAAAGAACACCAATCAGCCCTGAGAAGAGATGGATCATGAATCTCTGTCCTCAAATCACAAGGCTGCAAATTAAGAAATAGCACTGTCTTCTGATTTTTGAACTCTTCTTGCCTTTCTTGTCTAATATCTTAATGTGGTCAGCTACCCCCAGGTGTTGCTGCCAGTGGTTTGATTTCAACTTCCACCTTCTCTTTCTCTGTCTCCAACCAGAGCAGCTCATCTCCCTGTTCTTTCCACTTGAAGTGAGACTATTTACACAAGTTCAAAGAAGTTTTGGCAAAAATGCATCCTTTTATTAAAAAACCAACAAAGCAAACACCAGAAATAAAATCCCTATGTTATTGCCCACATTTAATGCTGGTTTTAAAAATTATTGGTCTTCCTGCATTCCCACAGTAAGAGTTGTTGGATTCCTGGGCTGGGCACCGAGGAGTGGCACACATCCAATTGGACTGGCACTGTTGTGCTTTTGCTAATTTTTGGTACACAGCTGAGGCGACAGCCATAAAGCTGTACCTCACTCAGAAAATGAAACATCACTGTGCATGAGCTATCAAAAAAATGGTCCTTGCCTCAGGCTAAACAGTGAACATTCTGATGTTCTTCTTCAGACAGAAAAATCAAGAACAAAATAAACATATTCCTTTAAGGGGAGGCAAAAACACTGTTCAAATTAAATTTTCTTAGGTGTTGGTTTGAATGAACATTGCTTCAAACACAGAATTGAGAATTTAAATTAATTTCTCTTCTAATGAGTAGGAGAAAACTCAAGCAGGTATTGCAACCAACACGCCCATGTATTATTAAATATTTGTAAAGAGACAGTGGGATACTCCAGGACATGAAAGAAAGAATTGCATAAAGTGGCTAGATTACAGAGTCAAGAATTAACAAAAATAAGTAAAACCAAACACAAAAGAGTTCTTAAAGATAGTGGCAATGTGATTAACACGACTGTACCGGATCAAGCATGAAGCAGTCCACTCCTTGCCCTGTGGAGAGGGCAACCAGTGTTGCACTACCATACAGGGCATAGCCTGCAGCAACAATCTTGCGTCCAGGCTGTAAAGCATCTTTTTCAGAGGGCTCATCATCTGTTTCCTGAGGAAAAATTACCGTTGGACCGAAGGTTAAATTCTGATAATGAACAATAAAAACAGTGTTCCAACAATAACGCGTGACAGATTTCATTTTTCTGCCTATGCAGACCTTTGAAACAACCAAAACAGAGATTGTTCCCCCTCGTTCATGGCAAGTTTGGTACAGGTACATGTGCCTGCTGGGACAGGACGCTGAGAGTTTGTTATTTTATATGTGTCATGCAATCAATGTGATACCCGCCACAAAGCTGATCCTTTAGCATTAGCCCAGGATAAAAATTCAGGATCATCAGAAATATGAGACAGAGCAGAGGTACTAATTTTCCTGCAAATATAACATAAGCTATCATACTGACACCCCTCAGAGGAAATAACTGAGAGATAAATGCTATAATTAACATTACAGACAAAATGCTTCTAGTAATACAGAAAAAAAGGGTAGATGGCGCAGCGTGATATAACCAAGTTTGTGCATTTGTGTCTGCTAGTGGTGAGATGCATAACTGAAGAGATATAAATGTTCATATATTATATACAAGTGTTCATCATATTATATTCAAAGTAACAAATGAATTTGATTATGCATGTGTGCAGGTATGCATTTATAACTCTACACAGAACACTCAGGTGGCATTTTAATTCATGCTTTTAATCAATTTATAACACTTGTATTTTGATTTTGCACTTTTTTTTTCACTGAACAACAGTAGCCCGAGTAGACCTGGTGAAAATATTTCCAGCCAGCTCTAGGGGTGTGCCTCAGCCACAGCTTACAAGAGTTTGTCTGGTGGAGTAAGGATGGACAGCTAACAGTATTTAGGAAGGCTGGCTCCAGCCTTCACCTCCTGCTACTACAAAATGGGTAGGGATTACTTGATATCAACGTTTATTTAAAAGTTTTGCCAGTTGTGGTGGCTCTTGTGCAGATGTTTTGATGGTGGTCCATCAGGAATTGAAACCCCCCTTTCTTCAGGCCCTGGCATAGTATTTTATCGTTTCACATTCAGACCATTTCTCAGTGATTGCACAGGCTTATTTAGATTGAGTAGCAGCTAAATAGAAACAGCAGGTCTAGCCCTGGTTAAAATATCTGGTAAAAAATAATAAAAATCTGTGAAGACTGCCTTGTGTAGAAAATAAAATATTTGCTCATCAGGGTCCTAACAAGGTGATACCATTCATCATTGTATGCCAACACCTTGAGGAAAACTGAGATGTGGGACACCAAATTGACACCTTTCTTGCTATATGAAGACAGTAATTTCACATCAAAATGTTTTCATTTTCAGCTGAAAGAGGTTGTTACTTTTGTTACTTCACTCACAGTTTTTAACTGTATTTTGCTAAAAACTTTTTATTGTTATTTTGCCAAAATCTTTTTATTGTTATTTTGCCAAGTTCTTCCGTGGAAAAAAAAATCCAGTTGACAACCAGCTCTTCATGGGAGCTGAAATACAACATGTATATATATGGTACTCAGTCCCTTGAAATTATGTCAAGCTTCTTATTCTGAGAGGTTATAATGCAGATAATGAAGGAAGACTAGTTTAAATTTTGGTTTGCATATTTCAGAGCTGTGAATATTGACTAATATTAGCTAATACTTCGTGAAACAATCTTTATAGGATCAACTATTATGCTTTACATAGCATCATCTCCTTCAAAAATGTATCCCTATAGCACATACATCTCACCATCCAAAGCAATGGTTGTCTGTAGTAGACTAATTATTTGCAATATCAAAGGCAGAATTAAACATGTATTTACACAGTTTCAAACATATTATAGTTGTCAAAGTGTTTTGTATGCTTTTGTCATTAAAGAAAAAAAAAATTTGCATAAATACAGCAAAGAGGTTTGTTTTCCAGAATATGATGTATATACAATACATGTAACTTCCAGTTATGTATGGTACCATTTTAAAATATATTTTTTCTGAGATAAGCTTTTCATTCCTATTTCTTAAACTCATTTTCTATGTTAATATGGCTGAGAAATTATATATTTGTTGACTATTCCGAAAAAAACCAGAAGAACATCTCCTTCAGCATATAGTCAATAGAGCTGAATTCACTTGGTTTTTTGTCCTTATTCACAACTTCCAAAACCTTCCAAAGGCTAGCTTCCAAAAATCAGGAGAAAAGCTCAGTCTGAAGCAAACATTTTGCAGAGCTAGTTAGAACGTGAAAAAGCTACAGATCAGCTGACATTGCAGTGTTAGGACTGCTAGGAATTTTGTCCCGCCAAGTACCATGTGCTGTTAAACAAACCAGGGAATTAAGCTGGCCAGTACACTGTGATTGCTGAGTGTTTTCACTTCTTTCTGGTGCACAGATGGATTTCCTGTCCATTATATTTTGACTATGATGGTGGTAGTGAAATATCTTTAGAGGTCTTTATGCAAAACAATGAAATAGGCAGGTGGACTGCAAATAATGAGATATCGTGTCTCTGTAACTCATTATTGGCGTGAAGCAGATGAAACAAGGGCTGCAGAGTTTGGTGATATGGGTACCCTCAGGTGATATATGAATTTGAAATTTTTTGTGTATGTGATTTGCCTGACATCACATGAGGGAGTTCTCATCAGCACTGGGAGCAGCACTAAAAATTATTTGATTTCTAGGTTTTCCTTTGTTTCACATGTTTCATGAGTATATTTTGTGCTTATACTGAATTCTTACACCTTCTCTTTGAGGGACCATGTGAAGAGGAGGACATTGTACCATTCATTCATGACAATGAATGGTAGCAAATTAAATAGATCAGAGGCATTAGGCAAAGTCACAAATTAAAAACAGAGTGAAACAAGGCAAGAGAGTTTCACAGCATATTTGTGCTGGACAACTCAAAAGTTGTAGATTCAGCTCAGTGGCATAAAAATCAGGAAAGAACCCAAGCAAAAATATGTCTTTGTCACCACATCCTGACACTTTATCAACTGAGGGCCCCTCAGTGGCAGCAGCTGTCGAGGTTTGATCCCCTGCTGGTCCTGCAAGGCTTCTCCCTCGGCCCCACATTTCTGGTGTTTCTGCTTTTCAACCCCACCACCCTTGCTTCAGAAAACAAAGGCTAGGTGGAAAATTAAATAAACCTGAGATAGCACTTATTTCTTGGTGGCTTTCACTAAGAAACTGATATAGTGCTTTTCTGGTGGGAGGAAATGATCCCTCCCACCCTGGTGGAGGCTCTGGACTGGGAGCACCCAGAAAACTGTTTTCAGGATTAAAAACAGATATGTTCTCCAAATCTGGCCTTTCTATAAACATGCATATCTGTTTTGCCTTTTTTTTTCCCCCTAAAATGTTTCTTCTCTGGAGAGTTTACCTTTGGAAATGAAGTTAAGCTGAGATATGGTGAGGAAATCAGGTTCTAAGGCTCATCTTTGGAACTACAGTTGTTCTAACTTTCAAAAATGTTATTGATGAACTTTAAATGGTTAATGTATAACATGAACCATTATGAAGAAATTATGTTTTCTTTCTTAAGTGGTACTTCTCCACTGAAATAAACAGCTCACTTTTATTCTTTCACACTCCCTCTTAGTAACAATTAATAAAGCACTTATTATTACTTAATAATTTCAAAGGGCTTGAAGTTGGTAGTGTTTAAAGGTAATAGTGGTGCTATGATATTAGATTGTCTGAGAGGAAGGCACATTAATCAACATGTGCTTTGTAATTAGCATTTTAATGGAAAGTGCTATTTAAATGAAAGCCTGTAAATTTAACATTGTTTCTAACTCTCCGGAGAAAATTGAATTTTTTCTTGCACAATTGTTCTTTTAATTGACAAATGCTGCTTCATCCTAAAACCAGAATTTTCATTTGGATCTGAACTATTTGTATAAAGCAATGTAATTTCCTTTTTATGAAGCACTGAAAGGTATCTACCCACATGGAAACCAGTAATTTAGAAACACTATTTACAACAAATATGTCAATATACAATACAACAACTGTGAAAGGATCAGAAAATTATTTGAAATCTTGAGCATTTGGAAATTTGGAAGATGTTCTTATTCTGAAGTAGAATCCTGGGGAAGACTGGGCAGTCCATTGTCTTTACACATATTACAGGTGAGTTAAAGATGGCAGAGAAATCTAATTTGTATTTCAGCCTTCTAAGCTACATTAATCACACTGAGCACTTGCCTTTATAGTCACACAGAGTAAGTTAACACAACATTTTTAGAGAGAAAGACAATATTTATTATTTGTAAGATGGTTTTTATCACCTTTAAGAATAGCGGACAATGCAGCTAATGCCTACCGCAAATATTGAGAACTGCTGCTGTAATTTAGGATATCTTTTGAGAGATAAATGAAAAGGTTGGGGATCCCTTTCCTTAACATAAGAGCACATTTAATGAATTTCATCAACACAGTTACGATCTTTTCCCTGTAAAAAGCAAGATACTGCATGGTACTGGAGGTAGTCCCCAGGATTCTCTTTCCAAAATCATACCCAGCCACCATCTCAGTGTTGTCCGGCCTGAGCTACATCTGTGGTGTGGGTTTGCATTAACCATTAACAGTGTGGACAGCCAAATTCCAGGACTTGGCTTGTGCCATTACCATCTTGAGATTGTGCTATAACTGATTAACTAGTAGATGCATATTCTCAAGAGTGATGACTACTGTATTGCCTGCAAGAAATTTAAAAACTAAGGACCAGCCAGTGGAAAACTATGAGTTAAAAGGTGAGAGAAACTTTAAAAACATATCTTCATTTGCTTGAAGTGTAGCATCTGCAAAGACTTCTTTGAAGTCACAAATATTGTAAAATCCTGTTTCACAATATCAGTGGCTGAGGGTCTCCCATAGTCCTATGACCGTGAGCTCAGGCTTTGGGAAAAACACCAACTGCTGGGAGATTAGCAAACCGGTCACAAGACTTGGCATGACTGTAACTATTAGCATTTGTAATTGTCTGTGTAGCTGCTGCTCCGTGCAGCCCCACGGCAGAAGACATGCTACCAGAGCCCCGATGGATGCAGGTGATTGCCTCCTCCAGCCCCTGTCATCACCTGCTGCCGAGCTCCCATCCCGAACAGGCACAGCAGCTGGCCCTGAGAGGCCATGGTGCTGTGACCAGGATCCAGCCCAGGGTGCCAGCCCCCCGAGTCAGTGTCCAGGAGGACAGAAACTGCAATTTGTCAGCAGTAACCCTGAGTCAAGCACCACTGCAGGACCTAACCAGCTGCCCTGGAGATCAGATGGTTTTAGCTAAGTGCCTATGTGTGTGGAGGAGCAAAGCGCTGTCACCTAATAGTTTCATGGGGCTGGGTGTCTTCTTCCCGTGAATTCAGGCAGCATTTTAGCACACGCGAATCTGAAGGGTTCGTCTACTCTTTCTAAGGCTCTCTTCTTCCCAAAGACATCTAAAGGACCTAGGAAAGAAACTAGGTGGTGAACCCAAGACATTTTGCTTTCACCAAGTGAATCGTGCCATGTGTGTTTCTCTTACCTTTTTGTAGATAGCAAATATTGTTCCTATCGGTGCCAAGCAGTCTATATTGGATGAACCATCAAGGGGGTCAAAGCACACCACATATTTACCCTAAAACAGAAGTGGCAACAAAAGCATTAAATTATATTTTGTCTCGTATTATTATTTCCTTGGAAAAAAATCCCTGTTTTTATGTCTGCATTCAGCCCTCCAAGCACGCCCGATACAGCTCAGAGGAAGCTGTACTGCTGACCCAGCTGGCCTTGCAGCACAACACCGACGCCCCAGGGGCCGGGCAGAGAAATTGCAGAGGACATGCTTCTGCTCAGACAGCACAAATAGATGAGGGAGAGGAGCAGCACTCTGCTGCCAAGCAGTGCAAGAAATCATTTAAAAGCAAAAGGAGTGATGTATCCTGGGAGCAAGTATCTTCCTCGAATAAATATGTTTTGGTTTGTTACTTTTTGCTGCGAATGAAAGGATTTCCCTGTGTTGTGAGGTTTGAGGGTAAGAAAGCAGAAAGAAAAAATCTTCAGGAAAGGGCAGGTTACAGTGTGAGCAGTAACTTGCTGCAATAGGATCCCCTCCTGGGGGAAACTTGATGAAGTAGTCAGGTGTTTCCTTTGGACATGTAACATAAAACTCAGTTCTGCCAACCTCTCATCTCATTTTATCTTGCTAAATACTAACGTAATTCAAAACCGTTGCACTGGTGGTCAGGGAATGTAATAGTACACTTACACCTCGGATTTGGGGTGTGTTAACAAGCTTAAAGATAATTATTTTTTCCCCTTCACAAAACTTTAATAATAATTTTACTCTCCACATCTCTTTTAGCTGCTGAAATCATGCCACCCACTCCAGTTATTAATCAAAACAAGACAGAAATGGTGCAAATTTTCTGAATTCCCCCGGGAAGGGTTGGGTTTGGGGGCCAGGGCCAGGTTTCATACTTGAAGCAAGAGTGCCACCTGGTGCTGCCGGAGCCGATAACCCCCCTGAAAGCAGGAGCTGCACAGACCCGCCTTTCTTTCGGGGTGATGATGGCCTCCTTGTTCTCCTCCGTGACCAGGACGCAGGTGCTGTAGGAGGACTGGAGCATATTAATCACCAGGGAGTTGGATAATACATCCAGCTTCTTCACCTCGTCACCTGTCACATTCACAGTGCCAGCTATACCATACCTACAGAATAGTAAAATTGTCAAGAAACCAGAGGGAGGACAATATTACAGGATTTTAGGAAAAAAAAACGAGAGGTCAAGGTGGTTTCTTCCTCTTATCTTCATACACCTTTATCTCATCTTTGGATTAAATAGCTAAGATGCATTTTAAGACTGAAAATAAAAGCATGCATGAGAAAGGACAATGGTATAATTTTGGGGCTTTACCAGGGTGCTTTTTCTCCTGTGTGGATCTTCTCCAGGCCAGAAGCAGAGCCTACAGCACAGGTGGTAAGTACCAGGCTTCTCTAGCAGCCCCACAAAGCAGCTGGCTGCAGTTTTGAGGAAGCAGGAAGTGCAGTGAGCATCTGCATTATTTACTGCCACTGAGAAAGGCTGAGGCTGCTCAGAGTTCTGTGGTGGTCCTTTAACCCACATTCAGTCAGTCACCAGCCCGCCCTAAATCAGGAACTTTAAAGACATCCCCAGGGAATTTGCCATATGGAACTGTATCTCAGGATCAAGGTCTGTTTTATTTGGTGATCCTCAGCTGAGTTAGAATCATGCTTCTTTTCCCTAACCCAATTTTAGCAATATGCTAATAACATAGTACAGTAATATATTTATATTTTTATATATATGTATATGTTTATGAGATTCGCAGTTGAAGAAGCACTGTTTAGACCTACTGTGCATATTCTGGGCAGCTTAGAAACACAAAAACTGTACAGGGGAAATATACAGATTTTTTATTTACTAGGGGCAGGAAACCATTGCTAGGGAGGAGAAAGGGGGCAAGTAATTAGTCCCTACGATGATGCTGGTCAGAGGCAGGCTTCAGTTTGGAGTGGAGTAGGTCATATCTCTTATTCAAAGCTGCCTGTGCTTTCCAGAAGTATTGAGTGTTTGGGACATTCTACTTTTGAGTGCACAAGCTTAAGATTTTGGAAAGGACCATGATTTTCAGGGAGTGGTAAGTACATATTCTCCAGTGAGTGTGTTTTCAGGCACAATCCCAGCTCAGGTCCATGACTTAGAAATAAGTCCTCCTCCACTTTGGAATTGAAAATTTGTCAAAAATTCATGCTTAGCTCTTTTACATTAAAGAAGACATTTCACAGCCTCCTCTTCAACTGCACAAATGTAGATGGATGCAAGCCACTTTCACAGTGGTTGAAAGTTTGCCATGGGAAATCCTGAAGTTTCATGCGGAGTTTTGGTAATTTGAATGGTGCGAGTCTTTTTGTGTGTCTGGACATTTTAGATATTTCTGAGTCAACATCTGAAGCTTTTTGTTTGCAGAAAGAAACATTTGCTCCTTAACATGATGGATGGGGTTTTTTTTTCTGAAGGGGAAGAAAGATATATGGTTATTCCACCTCTAGCCTATCAAATGGTTCCTCTGCTGTTACGAACTATTTCAGAGATTGCCTATTCAAAGGTAAAAATTTTGTAAGAGAAACTGTTCCTCCACATCAGGGAGGCAAAATAGCTCAATTTCACCTAGTAAGAACAGAGACAAAACACAGTTTAAGAGTAAGGGCGTAGGAGCCTGATGCTGTGGTTAACTTTGTCTCATGTCCTCTCTACACACCTGCCTGGAGAGCGAGGCTGAGAGTTCTCAGACACTGAATTCATGATTTGCAAAGATGATTGAGGACTTGGACCAAATAATCAACAGAAGCACAAAAACCCTTAGTGTCACACATTTTGGTGTTCCTATGGCAGAAGAAAACCCCAAAACCCAGAACAAATTATAAATGTTGACTTTCTTTCACAAACGTATCACTGGTCTCCTTCATGCATGCAGGTATATGTACATACTCAGGCCTGTTCAGAAACATATCTCTCAATACATATCAAAACTTTTCTATTTTAAATGCACAATTTTATTAGGACATTCAATATCTTTGAACTCCTTAAGAACACCATTAAAAGACTTAGATTGTTGTCTATTTCCCTTGTCAGTGTGGAACAGCTCAGTACATTCCAGGATTTGCTAAGGCCATTTTTTATTTCATCTGCTAGATGCCAAATTATTATGTTTGTTTTTCATATAGGGCCTTTTGAGACTCCCCAGCTGTAGCCCTGATTAAGGGATCCTGCTTGAGGAAGGAAAGAGAAATGCACCCAGGTCTGGCAGTGTATGGCATTTCTCACAGGGCTGTTGTTTTAGAGCATTGCTTATACAGCAGACAGGCAGAAAATCAGCTTCCCAAGATAAGCCAAGCCCTGATTTGCACAGTTCAACACAGGACTTGGATGTTAGTAGAAAATATCACAGTGAGATATTCTGCATTAAAAATATCATGGTGTGATATTCGGCAAATTCGCAGAAGATTTAAAAATAGATTCGTATCAAGAAGTACGAGAGATAACAAGGTGAGCAGTGTATTGAAGTTCTGAGTTACATTTTTAGAAAAAAATATTACAGAACAGCAGTTAGCTTAAGTGTCTATCTTGCACCCAGTATTAAGATGCTCCAGAAAAAGAGCTCTCCTGCTTCCCACTCTTGATAATCCAGGCTCTGACCTCACTCAGCTTAAAAAAGACACTGGCAAAGTATTTATGAATCCCTGCCCACTCCCCAACCTTGATGTGCAAGAAGCTGTCTCTCTACCTCCTCTTCCTCCGTGTAGCGCAAGGTAGGACTCACATGTGGGCAAGGCCTGCCTTTCTGACAGCAGAGGAAATGGCCTTTATGGCAGTCAGCATGGAGTTGAGCAGCTGTGTCAGCTCCCCTGTCGCTCCTTTTACACGGCGTCCCTTCTCCATGACAAAGCGCGTCAGTGTCAGCATATCTGTTTCGAAGGGGCTTTTGTCGGTCATTTTTGCTGGGAACCAGAGCTCCTGTCTTCCTGGCTGGACAAAATGCTCTCTTGCTGTGTTGAGATCCCGGGTAGCTGTTTTATGTTGAGGCGAAGCTGTTGGCTGTGTTGCTGGTCAGAATTTATTAAGATGTTTCTGAGACCATGTGATGGAGTGCTCAGAATAACTGCACCCCAGGCTGGCTCCATGGCTCTGCTGGGATGCGGGAAAGGAGCCTGAGACAGGACTACAGCTGAGCAGCCACTGCTCTTCTGGTCCCCCCATGCACCAAAATTAGCACTGTGCAGATCTAGTTACATATTCTCACTGTACGTTAGAATGATTATAATGCAAAACTCTCGCTGGCTGCGCAGTTGGAAATGGCTTTCCTGCAGATCCTGCTCGGCAATGCGCTCAGCATAGCCAAGGCAAGGAACAATTTACATGGCACCAGAAATGAAGGCAGCAGGCACCACTAGCTGTGTGTGCCACAGTGTCCCACAGCCTTGACACTCCAGACAGTGAAGTTCTCTTCCCAGAATCCCTGTCTGTTCACTCTCTTTTGGCCTCCACCCTAGAGAAGGGTTTTGAAGGGGTGCATGCAGACACACATTTATTAATGTGTTTTATGTTGCTAGTTGGTCTGCTACAGTTCCATTTTAGTGATTTCATTCCTGGCCTGGGCTGTTTGTTTATTATAGTGCCTGAGTGAATGAGAAGTATTGGTGAGCTGTGGCTTGACTAGTTAAAAGTAATTATGTTTTCAATAACTCACAAATTAAGCTTCAATGATTTAAGCATGTCAATGTCATTACACACAAAATAAAATTTAATGTTGGCTTTCATATTGTAGTGGACCATGTAAATATAGGTATGTCCAAAATTGCAATTATGCTGCCAGTAACTCATAACAAGCAATATACTTGGAGCACATGATGCCAATGGGAAGGTAGAGAGAAACTCTCTATGTATTAGATTGGGCATTAGACACATGCTATCCAGAACACTGGAGTTACAAATTTTAATTACAGCACTGTCTTCCCACTCTGACAAGGCAGTAAGAACAACTATAGGCTGTAGCCTCCATTTTACTTACTAGCAGCACTCTTATTTTTAAGCAGAAGATCTGGAAAGCCCACCAGCAAAACAAGAACATTTGGAGTTACAGAAGAAAAGTTTCATTAAGTTCCACTGTTATTCCTTGAACCCAAATGGCTCCATTAAAATCTTGCCAGGAAGACAGAAGCAAAATGCAGTAACAAAACATAGTAATTGCAGATGAAGACAAAAAGATTTGACTCCCCTTGGCGTTCCTGTTTTAGTCTTAAAAATTTTCTTCAGATTTTCCTGGAAGTGCCTCTTCATCTATGAACAACAGATGAAACTTGGACAGTTTTAAAGAGATCTGAATGCTAAGGTTTTTTACTTTAAAATCAGCCTCAAACAAGGATTTTAGAGACTGACTGCACTGAACACAAGCAACAAGTAGAAAGACAGAGTTCGGCGCTTCCATCCTGGGTGCTTATCTTTGGGGATGTTTTTCCAGTCCTGTTCTAGGGCAGAGAAAGGACTGGTGAGCAGAACTGCTCAGCTGGAGCAACAGGCAGGTTTTCCACAACATCCTCTAAGGCAATGGTTGAAGAAGAAGGAAATCTTGAAGATTTCTCTTTTCTACTACTGTGATATAATTAAACGTACATGATACCATTCACATCACAGGACAGAGCATGTTTTGCCTGGGCAGGAGACTTTCTTCCTTGGAACAGACTTTGTAGAAAAACAAAAATAATGTGTGTAGGGAGCTCTGGGATAGCACATGGTAGGATTAATTAAAAAATTAAAAGGGGTGGACAGGTTTCATGTTATACATGCAAAAATATCTGCTGGCTCAAAGTACAGCCATTAAGTTCTGCACATTATTTCATTATCATGGCAACTGTCAGCCTGACCAGTACTAAAATGCTTTTAATGCAAAATGTCTCTGCTGTGTAGCTGGAATACCAAAAGCATAACAAATCAAATTAGTAAATAAGGAATGAGGCAGGGGTTGGCCTATGACTTCTAACGTTTGTCAAAACATCACATGCAGATCTGTTGATTCCAAGTGATCTTTTACACCGGTCAAAAAGACAAAGTTCAGATCATCTTCTAACAGAAAGTTTGTTTTGGAGTTAGTGGTTCAAAGGCTGTTTTCAGAGCTAACAAGTCTCTTATTTACCTCTTGTTTTTTTCTTTTTTTTTTTTAAATCTGCAAATGTATTTTACAGGTACTGGATTTTTTTAGTATATATAAAGCACAATGCTTTGAGCTGCTCAAATAACAGTCCTTCAATAAGAAATTAACTTACACTATTATGTAAAGAACACAGACTCTTCAACCAAGCTTTCCATAAATATTGCAGTCAACAGTGTAGCAAAAAGAGAAATAAAAGAATAAAACTTGGATAGAGGAACACAATTGGATCACATGAAAGTTTCATCCTGTTTTGACTGTGATCCCACTGAACCCAATGATTATAATGATTGATTATAATAAATAACCCAAATGATTATAATGAATGATTAGGCTATACAAATAATTACCATTTTGGGGAGGTGGGAAGAAATCAGATTGTGTCAAAAATGTATGATGGTTGTCTATAAGCCTGAGAACCTCTCAGTACAAGGGGTTGGAATAGCATAGGAAGGTTAAAAAAACAAACACCTCAATTTGACAGAACTGTGGGAGATTTGCCCTCTGATATAAAGAGCTCTTGGGGATGATTCACACTTGCACTGCTGTACGTGCCAGTCCTGAGCCTTAAAGGTGACACCTTTTCTAATTGACATGAAATGTTAGTCATTTGGATGGCGCCAGCTGAAACTGGAACCAGTGACCTTTCACCAAAGGCCACAGTGCAGCCTCTGAGGAGGGCAGGGGTAGTACTGCCACGGGGGCTGACAGCAGACCCTGTGACAAACCCACTCTCCTGCTCTGCGTTGACAGGTAGGAGAGCTCTGGAAAGGGGATGTGGAAGGAGAATGCCAGATAGCTCTCCCCTCTGGTGGCTAGCCAGGGATATTGCTTAAATGTGGGCTTACATATCACAGATTAGAAGATAAAGTCAGCTCACAATGGGTGAAATGCTAACTATAATATGTCAGCCTACAGGCAAAACCAAAACACTGAGAACTGACCTAGCAAACACGGGCAGTATTGACTTTCCTCCTATAACCTTTTCATGCTGCCAGTCATGGTGTATTAAAATTAGATACACGCAGTCCAGGATTCTTGTCAAGCTTGAGGGCAGAATACAGACAAGGAATTACAGTAACTAGGCAAACATCAGTGCTGTGGATACTGTCTGCCAAGCCATGCTAAGAGACCATTGAGGCGCTGTAGTCGAAATTGACTGTTGTCAGCACTCTCACAGTCCTTTAAGGGCTCAGGTCCCTGAAAGCCATCTCCACTAGCAAAGCCTCAATAGAATTAACATTTTCAGTCCCTCACAGAAACATCCTACCCATAATCAATTTGGAGAACAGATGCCTACATGCAACTGTCTAAGGATTGCCAGTACGCCTCCAAGGGCCCCAGCATGACCTGTCAGAAGGAGGATCCCCTGGTTTTTATCTGTGTGAGCCCTCACAGAGTATGCCCTTGCACCATGGGTCCCCCACACTCCTTTGTTGTTTCCCAAGAAGAACCATGCTGAGTCAGGCTATCTGCACTGATACCTGCAAAGCCCTCAGGCAGGCAGGTTTATAGCTCATGGTGCCCACAGGCCACCCAGACCATTAACTGAGTCAATGTTCAATGCCAGTCTACCCGCAGCAACACCCATGTCATCCTTACTTTGAGTTTGGTGATGGTAAGTGGGCAGTGAGAAATGGCAAAGAATGGCTGATTTTAATTTGATTCAAAAAGCTTGTGTGACAGCCATAAACTGTATCCAGCCAGGAGGACAGTCCCTCTAGCTCCCAAGCACTAGTGTGCTCTTCCCAGCAGCACGCTCTGAATGAGTGTATTAAATGTCAGTATGCTTTGTGGGGATCTTTGTACCTCCCTTCTGCTTGCAAAGCAGAATCCTCTTCCGTGGTAATCCACAATCCCAAAATAACACAAAGAACATCTGGTGGGGTGTTGCTAGCAACACACAGGTTCATGTTTTCATCAAGTAAGCAGGTTAATTTTTGGCAAAGATAGACAGCTCATCACAGCAGAATCTGTCTATGTACAAGCTGTCTATACCTGCTCCTCATCCCAATAAAACCCCTCCACCCTAACATGTCAGTTTCCACCCTTGTGTAGCTGGATCTTATTGAGTGGCGACCAGCAATATTAATATCACGCATCAGAAATAATATACACTAATGCACATGTTTCACAAATCTTAATTCTTGGTTAAAGTAAACCCAGACTGAAGTATACTGTGCAAATTCTAGGGCCTAGACCCTGGCCTAGGAATGGTCACTCACTGTAAGAGGCAGCTTAGTCTTCCTCCCAAGACTTTTAAAAGATGCCAGAGACAGATAATACTGCTGTAGTCTGTACAGACTGTAGTCTGTAACTTGTCTGAGAAAGATAAGTCTCTTCCTCCTAGATACTGAATGCAACACAGTATTTCCTCGCAGCACTTGTGGCTCTTGTGTACTCACAAATGATAAATGAAAAAGAAAACATACTTTTACATTGCTTAAATTTTTTAATGCTTCTTTTAATGCAATCTTTTAATGCCTTTCATTGCACAATGCAATTGCACAAGATCTCACTTTAAAAAAATCTTATGAAAATATGGCTCATTTGCTCTTTTGCTACAGAAGTCAGACAGCTCAATTTTGCAGTATGGCAGTGTGTTCTTTGGTTCAGCTGTAAGACGTTTTATCCCCTGTGCACAGTGACTCCAGAAAGCTTTCTTTACTTAGCTGAATGCTTCTTGACTACCTCAAGGTACTCCTTCACGTCATCAGGAGACCCCAAGACAACAGGCACTCTTTGGTGGATATCCTCAGGTACTATATCTAGTATTGCTTGATGACCAGTTGTTGCTATTCCCCCAGCCTTCTCAATAACGAAAGCCATAGGATTGCATTCGTAGAGCAGTCTCAGCTAGAACACAGAAGTCAAAATGGCAGAGGTCAGGCCAGGCAATGCCAAAAAGCACGAAATGTGAATATACTTGGCATTTGATTTTAAACCAATCAATATCCTAAGTACTCTTTATTTCACATGAACATTGACTCAATAATGAAATTGAGTGGATTTTTCTTTTAAACAAATCACAGTGAACACTGGATTTGCCCAATCTGAGTGCTTTCTCCATAGCTCATGTTTGCATTGTGCTATTTACGTAGAGATAAAGCTTGTATGTTAAGTCACAACCACTAACAAGGCAGAACACATAGAACTGTGTGAAAAGAAAGAAAAACACTGGCTCTGAGTGTGCCACTATTTTCCTCTAATGAGTAACTGTATCTTATCTGCAACCTGAAGCAATAATTTACAGACAATTACAAAACAGATGAAAGGTCTTTGCTGGATAAACAGTCCCCTCGTCAGCTTTTAAGCGTGTGATCTTCCCTGACTGACCATTGTCCTGGCAGAGGCAGCCAGGCACAATTCCTCCAGATGAAGTCCTGTTACCATTTACAAGATGCAGATGGTTTTCTCTCTGGCAGAGTTTCTCCTAATGGGCCAACTACATTTAGGCTTCTTAAAAACTAGCTTGTACTAGGAATCTTAGAGAGATGTGGATTGTTTGCAATCCCTGGTATGTTCCATAATCTGGACATGTTTGCAGATACAGAAAAGTCATTGCAGTTGAAACGGGTGAGCAGCAGCCCTAAAACAGGTGTCTGACAACAGGTTCCTGTCACTTGTGACAGCGTTCAAGGGATGGCCATATCCCCTCTTACATGAAATACAAGCTGCCAAGTTACAAAACACAGGTTCTGCAATCAAAATATTTATCTTGGTAGTGATATGGCTACATAATGTAACATTTTCTATAACTGGGAATATTCAGGCTTACCTTTCCTTTGGGACTTTTGGAGTTAGCAGGATACAGAAAGATTCCTCCATACACCAGAGTGCGATGCACATCTGCCACCATAGATCCTATGTACCTTCCACCATACGGTGAGCTGCCATCCTACAGAATGACATTTCAATAAAAGTAACTGTAGAGCACAACATGTTAACCTTTGCCACACCCCCTCTTAGCAGTCCTAACATCTAATGTCTCCATATTGTGCTTCATTGAAAATACTCAAAGTAGTTTTGGAGAGTATGTCAGTGTCCTCATTTTCTAACCAGGAAAATCCAAGGAAAAGGAGTGAGAGAAGACTTCAGCATTGATGAGCAGCAGTACCAACAACACAAAATATATCCCAGCTCTCCATCAGCTCTAACACTCAGAACACACTGCATTTCTAGTAGCAAAAAATCAAGTGCTAGGAATTGGTATTGGGGCTTTGTCTTTTTTAGCAGAAAAAAGATCAAAGAGCAAAAGAAGTGATCTCTCCTACTAATTCCAACAATTTTTGCCAGCTTCTGTCATTTTTTTGTCAGGAAAACGTTAATAGTTGACTTCTAGTATTATTTTCTTATTCTAGTCCCTGCAGTACATTTTAATATCCAAATAAACAGCACCTTAAGCCTGGAAAGATGTCAGATGAAAACATCAATCTTCTGTCAAAGCAAGATCAGGAAGTGAGGAAGGGACACTAACACTTAACAATACCAGGTGTTTACATTTCATTGTCAGTGTAATAACTGCAGTGATGAAGCGTGTAAGGCATGAGAATCTTTTATGGGCATTTCCTGGAGCTTTGGGCCTCCAGAAACCAAGAAGCTGCACAACCACAGAGCAGGCCTTGAAACTACACTAGATTTCCAAGTGAGAGACACCCTTGGGACACAGCTCGTGTTACCAGTGAGCAATGACCCACTGCCATCTCCACTCTGCCCTCCAGCTACTCAGATGTTGCAGTGAGAAAGCAGCAATACAACACATGTTGATCAAATTTCTTCATCACCAGATAAGATTTCCTCTTGGCTTGATTACCAAATGCCCAGTTTTGCCTCCAGCACCATTACTCAGGCCCTCACTCAGGAAGAAAGATTGGACAAAAGAAAAAAGAAAAAATGACGAAAGGAAAAAGAAATGCAAAAAAGGTGCAGTGCATAACTGGCAAATGCTGAAACATCTGGCTACATCAACTGCTGCATCAATCAAGTTATATTTTAAATAGACAAGAAAGAAAACCAAGCTCTGAACAGTGCATGAGAAAATGATTGATGATAAAGCGGGAAATCATGAACGTCATCTGAAAGTTTCTTGGAAACCAGATCTTTTACCTCAGGAAATTTCTTCTTTTTGAGATACTCTGTGATTGCAGGATCAAAATATTTAGCATAGCCTTCATTCAGACTGTAGATATTTCCCTTCTTTTTGATTTTCACATCCCTGTCCACTAAAATGAATTCTCCAATTGCCTAAAAATAATAAAGAAAAAATACTTGTTAACATTAATTGCTCACTTACAAACCAAGGAAAAATCCAAGAATATACACAATTTAATAAAAATTTACTACCACTGTCAATTTTTTTAATAATTCAGTACCTACATAAAACTGGTCTTTGCAGTCTATATGCAAAGTATTTTGTTTATCTGTAACAGACAGAGTATGAATCTTGGGGTCATGTATGCTTCTTCATCCTCCCATTACAAGCACTCTCTCTTTTCCATGTCCAAAAATGCTGTTGTCTGTAAATCTGTTCATCTCTCCACTCTTTTGCTAGACTTACAATCAACGTACAGCCCTGAGGAGTTTGGAAACTGAGAGTGCTGGCAGAACCAATGCATAAACATCTTCAAATAGCTGTAGATATTAACAAATTCCAGTTCCTTTTAGCTTGGGCTGACTGGAAGCCTTTGACCAAGGGCTCATCTGTTTAGTTTCCCATAAACATATTTCCAAGTTAGTGCTAAGAGTAAACAAAATTACATGCATGCATGCTCAAAGCTAAATCTGTTACTTGAATATGGTCAAAAATACATGCATTAAGCTGCTACAATAAACAAAGAGGACCAAGTTATACTTCTGGCAGCTTGATCACTGCCGGTTATTTAAGACTTGCAGGTGGCACAGCCTGACTGATCACAAAGAGACAGGCAACTAAAGCAAACTACTTTCTGCTATGATCAACACAACTTGTTTTGAAACTCATATAGTAAATGCATGCTAGAACATCACATCATGCACACACATCACTTACTCTTTTACACATCGTGGTGGAATCTGAAAACACAGAAGAAGGTTAAATATTTCTGTTCCTCTGGTTTACTAAGATCGTAGCATTAAGGAAAAGACAAATAAGACCTAAAGGACATTTTAAGTCTTACTAAGACTTAAAGTGCTGCAGAAAACAGCTCATTTTAAGTATCATATGATTACACATGCTGTGTGTTTGCTCTGCTGACTTGGCTGTCTTCCTGTTGTTGAGTCACACATGGCACTGCTGCAGGAGGCAGGCAGAATGCAAGTCTCTGGATGTTATATCTGATGGGTTCTAAGTATATTTATACTTCATTCCTTCATGTCAGCTTGAAAACGGCTCATTTGTTTGATTTTTCTGGGGACAAACAGTTCTTATAGACAGTACCTGGTAATCCCTATTAGAGAAACAGAAACCCAGCAGATATTCTCACCGGATCCAGCATGAAACAGTTGACACCTCCAGCAGAAGTGGCCAGTACCAGCATGGTGGCACTGCCATAGAGAGCATAACCAGCTGCCACAAGATTACGTCCAGGTTGTAAAGCATCTTTCCCAGAAGGTTCACCAGGGGACACCTAGAAAAAGAGTGTAGTCAATTTTACTTCATTTGTATTGCTGGTACATAACTGGATTCTGGGATAGGGACAGTCTTCTGCTCCATATCCATGCATGAAATGGCACAAATGCTTCCATGATCCACAACTGAGATTCTTACCGGATGCACTAATACAAATTATGTATAGGATACAAACACATTGATCTAGAAATGCTTTTCTAACTACGCCTAGTTGGAATGCAGGAAGCAGGAAAGGATTAAGGAGATAATAAAGACCTATGTACCTCCTCATAGGTGATGATGAACACAAGTCAGAGGAAAACTCTGAGGCACAGTTGAAAAGAAATGAAACATGACTCACAGAGTTCAAAGCTGATCAAAAGTACTTGGGATTTTTTTTTTTTGCTTTCTTTTGCTTCATACAAAAATGAAGTTGAAAATAGCTACATTGGGGTGTATAACAACACACAAAGATGATTTGATTAAAACGGACAGTTGGGTGTGTTTTAACTGATTTACTTTTTCCCCCATGTTGTGACCTGTAAGTCTGGTATTTCAAGCTCCTTCAGACAGGGTTTCTGCCTTTCAGAGTAAATTAAGACACTTCAAATACATATGACATGTTTCAGCTCTGGTTTGTGTTTGAAGCCTGTCCTCAGGCTAACAGGACCATTAGTACAGAGAACAAGAAAACCTGAAAGCACATTCCCCAAGCAGACAACAACCACGTGGTATTTAGCCTCAATGCAAATATTCATGAAATCTAAGACATGATTTGTTTCCAAGGGGTAATTTCTTTAGCTGGCTAATTAAATATCAGTTAGGCTTCCATGTACATATAGATATTGCCTTCATCTTCTAAGACACTAATTCAAATCCTTCACAAATATTTTATACATGCATCTCTGAAGTATTAGATTTAACTTAAAGCTTGCCCTGAAAGTCTCTTTCACAAACAAGTTCAGTTAGATTTTATTAAGTTTTCCCATGCAGTTATATGGGAGCTGCAAAAGCTGCACAATAATAACTTTTCCTATCCTACATGAAAGCATTTTACCTTTTTATAGATTGCAAAGATGGTCCCAATGGAAACGAGACAGTCAATGTTCGACGAACCATCTAGAGGGTCTATGCAGACTATGTATTTACCCTAGAGAATACAAAAGAGGGAACAAGATTAACGACCATATTTATCCACTTCCCCCAAATGAAAATATTTCAATAGGTAAACCTTCTCAGAGACTTACACACCAATATAAGCTAAAAGGCTTTTAGAGATTATGAAGGAACTGAATTCAAATGTCAGCAATTCTTCAGCCCAGATTTAATATTTTATTACAACTGTGATTTTTGCCAAAGCAGAAGCTGAGAAATCTTTGAAGTACGTAGCAGATGATAACACAGGAAGTTTTCCTACATGATTTTTAATATGCAAAATAAACGGGGATACTTTTATTGGTTTAGTTTCATCTATGTAATTAAGCCAATCCCGTAATATCTACCATCCAGGCTAGATTGCACTTTCTCTTTAGTAACAAAATAACTTCCTGAATAAAAAGGAACAAAAACAAATGAAGATCAGCCTTTTTCATGTAGAGCTAAAACCAAGACATCTTAAAAATGGACTGTAATGGCTGCCATGCCTAAACTATATATTTTCCTTTATCTGTGCTCTGAAATGGTCAGAGCCATTAGCCAGACTGATCTTACCCTGGGTTTTAGGGGGTTAAATAAAAAGGTCCCTCCCTATTACTGAATTAAGGAATCCTGTAGATATAGGAAATTTCCAGAAGAGGGGGAAAAAGTTGAATTAACTGTACCTTTTAAATATCTTGTTCCCCCTTCATTTTATTAATAGCCATCTTAGTAATAGTGTGTAACAGCAGTGTTTATTTGTTTTTCATTTGATTTTATTCTGCATGTCAGAAACTTTAGGTTCAGCCATGCTCCACTGAGCAAGTAGGAGTTCCTGGAATGCAGTGATAAAAACACTGCATTGGCTCCCATTCAGTTTAGAAAAGCATTAATACTGAGACTCCCAGTGATCTTAGAAAATTTTTCAGAATATTTGCTCAGATCTAAGGAAATCCAATGCCAAGAAAACCAGTTTTGAAGACTTCTCAACAGAGAAAGAACTGCTTAAACAATGCAAATCTTATTATACTTTGTAAGTTATGTTTTTGCTGTTAATTTTTACTAAATATTTACTCCTATTTTCACATGATCAGACCAAAATATTAGCTAGGGAAAAGGAACTATCCCACAACAAGTGCATCCAGGCTTGTGAATATAAATAATAACAAACGTAAAAAATACTTCTGTTTCATTGTTGCCAAGTCTTTCCTGTGCTTCAAGGAGAATCTGCATGAATTAAAAACCTCAAGATCTGACCTGCAGAGAAGTAGTTTGTCAGCGTCCTACTCACAAAGCAATTTTTCAAAAGGGCTTGATTGACTCAGAGCATAGTTCCAGAGATCAGATGGGGATGAATGAAAGGTTTTCTCGACAGTAAGAAAAAGGGGGGAGAAAAAGAAGGTGGGGAGGAACAATACTGGAAAAAAAAATAAAACCAACAAACATGAGTCTGGAGAGCAGAAATGACAGAAAGAACAGATGTTCACTGACACTCTCTCCACCCACTGCCTCCACTTTCATTTGCGACTTTAGGAAAGTATCTGTTTTTTGAAACTTTCTGCTAATTTTTATTTTTTCACATGTGGAGCAATACACCTGTAAAGGCTGATCTGAAACCAAGTAGGGAGAACTTTTAAAGCTACTAACCTGTTTTTCAGTTTCCACTATCACAGCATCCTTGTTTTCTTCTGATACAATAACACATGCACTGAAGGATGACTTGAGCATGTTAATCACCAGGTCATTGGAAAGAATATCCAGCTTTTTCACTTGATCTCCGGTCACATTGGTAGAGCCAGCAATCCCATAGCTAGAGCAATTGCAGGAAAGAGCATTTCATGAGAATGGAGCAGTGCATCTTATAAAGTGTTCTGTTTCTGGCAACCTTACACCTGTAAAACCTCTTGTAAATGTACAGCAGTTTCAGATGATATCTCAGCTCTCTATGCCTGTTTTTTATCTACTGCCCAGTGAATTCTTGCTGAGACCTGTTAACAACAGCTGTGGTGGCAAATCTAGAAGTTGCTGAGGAATACAAAACAAGGAATTGCTTTTCAATAATTTGTAAACTACACATAAACACAGCCAGGCTTTGAAGGCTGGGTTACAACTGTGCTTTTTTGTGAGCTCTTACGATCTACATATTCCTGAATTCTACACTCTACATACCCTAAAAGCTAAGACTTCATTAGAAAACCTATATTTAAAATTTGAATATATACTTTTTACATATGAAAATATAAGTGACTCTGACCACACTAATTATGCTACATCTTCTATATGTAAGACACTCCTGATTAGCAATACGATGTGCAAATTGCAGCAGAAAAAGTCTGCTCACAAATAAATCAACATATTTGTGGTTAATGTTTTCAGTTTTAAGTAGTAAACATTTCCTTGGGAAAAGAACTGAGAAGTACAAATAGGAAACACAAATAAAATGTCGTGAGCTAATCAGAATCAAACCATCTGTCATACGGAAGTACCAGGAGACCTTATGATAAGTGATTTTGTAAGCTTGTAAAACAGAGAATGGGGAAGTTTAGCTCTTAGAAGAGAAAAAACAATAGCCAGCTTGGCACACATTCAGATGACTCTTATGTACTTCAGCTGGAGTTCATTGATTTGGCTGAACACTGGTATTTCAGGTTTTATGTAATAACACTGAACATACTACTTTAGGAATGCATTACATTTCTTCAGATTAATGTATGAGACAAGGAAAAAGACCTGGCATAATTTTCTTTCTTTTTCTCTCTCTCTGCTACTGTGGCTTGAATATTTTTCTGCAACTGTGAAAGTGCTTTTAGAAAAAAATGTACTTTAAACACCAGGCTTATGTGTGGAGGCACAGCAGCAGCATGCTGTTACACCTCATCTTTTAGGGACTTCTGGGAGGGGAAGACAAGGTGTCTGGTGTGAAGCCTGCAGCTGGGAAGGGTCTGTATGTCTTCCACAGCTGTTCTACACCTCCCTTGCTGAGCAGTACCAAGCATATAGTTGAATCTGAGGATGGTCCAAAGAAATGGATTCCAGTGATCCCTGCTCGTTCACATTCCCTAATAGCAAAGCAAAATCTGACCACTGTTCATGAAATGAAGTCCCGCAGTAGGAGAGGTACTGCTCAAGGAGGCTTACAAGTCCAAAGCCTGCTACCCCAGCACTGCTGGAGAGTCAAACCCACTGTCCAGGGGATCATAAGGCAAGTCCATGGGCACAGGTACCAAACCTGTGGGCAGCTGCCAACATACACACATGTAGGAAAAAAAAGGAATAGGGCCTTAGGCTTACAAATCAGGCTTACAGCTGGGAAACCCTGGTCTGTACTGATAGATATAGGAGGCATATGAAAGGGCTAGCACATAACAATTAAAAATTGTCACAGTTACATGCAGTCTGAAGTGAAAACAGAAAAATAGTTCAAACATACATAAAGTGGGAGATTTTTGCCTTTTTTCTTATATTTTCCACTGCATGCTTTGTAGAGGCAAGCTCATCTTCTCTTTGCAACATTTTCCATTAAGAAATGAAATAGCCCATGTCTAAAGCCCTGATCAGCACACAACTGGGCTTATGAATAATATGTAAAATACTTAGGAAGATTAGTTACCTAGAAGCAATTTCAACTATTTCACATTCCAAGAGTTCCAGTTTCCTTCTGATGCATCTCCAGAACAACATCCCTCTGGCTGGCTGACTACAGACACTACTGTTCCTAACCACTGCACTTTCTCAAAGCCTTGCACATCTGAAGTTTCTCTAAACTCTAGTGGCTATGACACAATATGAAAAATCCCACTCTGAATTTGATTAAACACCTCAAAGCATAAAATGGCGCTTTAATACTAAGCAATATGCAATGAACAATAATTCAGCCACATTTTCCTAGGTTTTGTCTTTCACTATGTTTGTTTGTTCTTATGGCTCAACACACCCAAACCTGCTGAAAGTATTCATGAAGTTCTAACAGCAGCAGACATTTCTCAAAGACTGGACACCTTATACTATTGAAAAATTATAGGACCTGTGTCACTTGAAAAAAATCAAGAAACCAAGACACTAAAGGAGTTCCTTTCAGCTCTGTGCAAGAAGATGGGCTGATGCAACCCCACTCACAGGCTTTTCTGGTGAAAGAAACACCCATCCCCATCCTCATCCCGACATCCACCACCCCAGAGGCAGCAGGATGCCCTGGACCCGCGGGGATGCGGGAAGGTGCGGGGTGCATCCCGGGACTCACAGGTTGGCAATGCCCGCTTTACGGACGGCGGTGGAGATGGCTTTGATGGCCGTGCAGAGCGAGTTGAGGAGCTGCGTGAACTCCCCGGTGCTCTTCGCCCGCCTGCCTTCCTCCATCACGAAGCGGGTCATGGTGATGACATTGGTGTCGAAGGTGGAGCGGTCCGTCATGGTTGCGGCGGGGCGAGTGGCGCGGCGGCCGCCGGCGCTGCCACTTGCCCCAGCGGGGCGGAGCGGGGCGGAGCGGGGCGGGGACAGGGGCGGTGGGAGGGCTGGGCATCTGGGAATGACCAAGGGGACCCCACCCCTCCAGCCTGCGACCCTCTAAAATATCCGCGGCAGCGAAAACCCGCTTACTATTTTTTTTTCCTCCCCCGCGCGTCTCAGTCTCATACATTGCGCGGGGAGAGACGAGGGAGGGATGCTTTGGGCATCCGTGACGTGAGCGGCACAGAGCGTCAATCGACACACGAATGCCGGTAGCTCTTAGTGTTTGCAGCGGTCACACTTCAGTGCTAACGGTCCTGAAAACGTGCCCCAAAATTCACCAGTCAGATTGGTTTCACCACCGATTGCAACACTCCGAGTGTGGCATTGCGCGTTACAGGGAACTGCACACAGCCTATTGAGCAGGGTTAGTATCTTCTGCTGCACAGGAATGCTCCTATCCTGAATCATCAGTACAGGAAAAACACACATTTAGTAACCGATTCCATCAAGTATTAACTTACTCTGTGTACAGAGATCATGCTAACCCCACGTGTCCCAGCGCATCCAACGCCGTAAAAAAGCTGCATGGAAACAGCCCCTAGCAGCTGGACCCAATGAGACTTTTACAACAAACTCTCCAAACCTGTTCAATAGAAAGATAAGGGCTGAGTCCGACTTCAAAAGCTAGAAATTAATGCACCTCGCAAAAATACTGCTACAAGGGAATCTAGAACCTCCTGAATCTCATTTCTTTTGCTTACATCGTTCCTGATTTTGCAGCAAAATCAAGCAATATGTTTTGCTGGTAATGTTTGATCAGAAAAATACAAGCACTAGTAAGGGAAACTAGGTTCACCCAACACTTGACTCTAGATACACCCTTTCACACAATAATTTGACAAACACAAATCTGAATACAGGTGTTCTACTCTCTGCAGTCCAGTTTTGTTGTACTAGCCAATATTTTATATTCATGTTATCTAAGGAGATTAATATTTTTTTAAAAATTATTACTTTTCACTAGAATACATTCATGAGTTGAATAAGCACAGTCTCAAAAATTCTAAATTGAAACCACAGATTGAATTAATTCCAAATGGGGTCAAACACAGGGCAAAAATCTTTCACAAGACACATGTCTTTGCATATACGTACATTCTATCTTCATGCAAGGCATATTGCATATCTATGCATTAAATACTTCAAAGGTATGCATAAACATCTTCTCCCAAAAGTTTACACAACTTTGGCCAAGTTTACCCATGCCCAAAAGTACAGACAGTCCTGAAGATATTAGACATGAGTAGTTGTAATGCTGTTCTGAATGGGATACTTCAGTCTTTGGTAAATGGCTACCAGCCCAGTATCATAAAACTGGTCTTTTAGAGGTAGGTGGATTTGGGAAAATTTACTAAACATTGAAGTTAGCTCATTCTTTAAGGGTAAACAATGCTTTACAACCATCTATAGCAGCTATTGCAGTCTCAATAGTAGAGAACAACAAATAGCAAAGACCCAGGAAAATTTTGGATGAGTGCACTTAAACTGGGTAGCAGCAAGCAGGCAGAACAGTCTGGGATTATATGAGTTACAGTAACACACCACAGAGTCTCTGATTAGGGATAATTTGCCTTAAATATGAAGACTCTAACAAGTACATCAGTAACCTGCATCAAGAGCTGTACTTCTGTGTAAAATAGTCAAGATCAGTTCAAAACATACCTAAGGTTTTGATATCTATGTGTAAGGATAACTAATCTTCCATCTTACTCACAAGGCTATGTGTACTCTCTTTGAGTTGATGGTGAGGTTTCATCTCAGAACTTTTGGGGTTTGTGAGATGAGTGGAACAAGAGTTTTACTCCTCCATTCCCACTATGGAAACAACGTAGAAACAAGCACTGTGAACTGAAATTGCAGTCATTGGAAAGGATGCTGGTTTCACACAAGTCCATCCAGATGTGCATTTTCTCTCGGGGGGAGGAGAAGAATTATTTTCAGTGTATATTGTGTGTTCTTAATCTTCTGTATTTGAGGCAAGTCAATATAACATTGAGATTAATCCACTTCCACATGCCTGTCCTTAGAATATATGCATACATTGGTCATTTCTGGAATTCCACTATAGTACAGAGAGGTGACTTGACATTAATTAATTAGTATCTGGTGGTTGAGGGTAAGCAAGCTATACAGCCCTACAGCAACCATGCTGTGTGGTAACTATAAAATCAGTGTAAGATTAAATGTAGGCTTTACATGTTTTGAACCTTTGCCTTTAGAAAGCAGTAGTTAAACATTTGTTGAAAATGAATTTGTGGGTTTGAGAAGGTCAGTGCTGGTTGACTAAACATTGCTGAAACAGCTCACTTCTACACAGAAGAAAACACAGACCTGTTTGCGCACAGATGACGTCAACTTGACACGGTTCACAGCTGTTTTAGAACTGTAAGATTACAAATCCATGTAACTACTTTGAAACAAACTTTTTCTCCAGCACATAAAATCCCAATTGTGTAATTATGTTGAAAATAAGGCAAACAGTGATGAGAAATCCTTCATTACGGAGGTTCCCTCTTTAGATTCAAATGACAGTCAAAAGGACAAGGGGAGTGAAACCCTTCACAAAGGTCTTCCCCCCCCCCACCCCCCCCGAAGTAAGAGTGTCCATGCGGGAAAGCCAGCTTTAGATCCCACTTTGGATGAAGAAGATCTTTCCTTGTGCAGAAGTCTCACAGCTGAAGAGATTTTGTGTTGGTTGGGTGGACAGAGGGTAAGATCCAGCAAGTCACACTGAGATAATTTGTAAGGCAATGTCACTCCACCAGTGCAGATACTCTCTACCTTGTGATGCCATTATGATTAGGGCTGGAGCAGTTTGAAGGGGACGAATGAGGCAGATCCTAGCTACTGCAGGAGATGGATCAGGGGGAAAAGGCTAGCTGCACACAGGAAATCAGGGTGATTTTTAGATGCGCAATTAATCTTTTGCCTTCTTTGTTTCAGAAAGTGCTTAATTTCACCTATGTGAATTTCCCATGCAGGAAAATGTCCACACACAGGCAACAGACTAGAAAGTTGATTTACAACTCTGATAGCAAAGCACTTGACATCTCTGGACACAGATGAAATATAACAAGTGGCATAAACTGGTGTGTAAACTCGGGTAATTATGAGTACAAATTGGCTAAAAAATAATTTCTTCATGTAGTAGACATAAAATGGACTTCATTTGATGTAATGAATCATATTACTATGACTGATTAATAAGTAGAATTGAACTATAAGCTTGATCTTAATTAATGTGAAGGGATTTTCCTGTGCCTGGTGCCCTCTTGTGGGAATGGGAACACTCTCAGCATTTCAATGTGAGACCAGCTCATGTGAGAGTACCTGTGCAGTTTCCTGGAGGGAGCCAAAGCACTTAGTGTGCATCTAGTAGATCCTGGGCAGGAAATCTGTGTGCCTCTGAAATACAAACATCGAAACACAAGTTTTAAATCTCTGTATTTTTTACTTACAGGCAAACAGAACAAAGATATAACATATAAGTATTGCATTTGCTACCACTTCTCACCTCGCAATATGTGTAAGCTAAAAGTATTTTAAGTAATCACACCACGTCTATGTAAAAAAAAAAAAAATTAAAAACCCAAACCCAACCAAAAAACCAGAAACAAACCCCGAAACCACTGTTGAAACCAGATAGATATTTCAGTGCTGAGAGATAATAGAGATAATAGAGATAATAGAGATTTAAAGAGATTAGATATTAAACTAAGAAGGTAATTAAAGTGTAGTTATATTTTACAGTTATAGCAGTTCCCTTTGCAGAAATAAACAATTTCTGTCAATACTGAGTGACATGATGTCATGAGTACATGATACAATTTGTCAATGTAACAACCAACTCAAAAAAAAGAGAGGAAGATTGTTTTTTACATTTAAGCTGTGAATCTGCAAAATTCAAGGCTGAGGAGGAAAAACACTTGGTATAAATGGTCAAACTCCATTCTCAGACCCTAATTGCAGGTTAGATTGCTGAGAGAGGCTTTCCATTACTGCCCTTGCCGATTTATTTGCTAGGGTCAAATACCTATTTATATTGTGGCATTTCCAAGTGTAATCTGTTCAGTTTTTTCAGATCCTGTTCTTCAGGAGGCGTTACATAGACAGTGTCATTGAGGTTCAGCTGTGATGGTCCAGCTCTGCATTTTTTAGCTATGGTAATTTTAAGTGTACTCGATTCAATTCAGAATTTCTAGATAATCTCTGTAAATCAGCACAACTAAAACTGTTTTTCTACATAAAGGTCCAGGAGAGAGAGCAGTTGGCTTCTCTAGGTTTATTGACAGTGTGAGGAGGGTCTGATTTAAGCTCTTCTGGTAATGATATACATAGGACAGAGCATGATGCAGAAATCCAATATAATATCCACAAAAGACTCCTTTTGTTCAAGCCTCTGAAAAATATGGCAAATAAATAAATGAGTGGCTGTTTAGATGGTCATTCCCAGTTCATCTTTATCATAAGTATTCTGTTCCATGCCTGAAGTACAGTGAATAAACCAATTTAAAATTACTGATAATGATTACACTTTAAAACATCATTTTATCCATAGTTTGCATGGTTTGGCACAGCTTCTGAATTCTGAATAAGCATTAGCTAATCCTTATAATCATGTTGTGACATAGGGAGGCAGGTAAAGAAAATCCAAAAAAACACTTTATCCTGTGCCACAGGGAAAAATTGTGCCAGTGTGAAAAGCTGACTGGTTACTTTGGGAATTCACACAGTTTGAGAAAGAATGAAGGAAAATGGGAAAGTGAAGTATTTAACTCAAATATACAATAATTGCATTCGAGTGTATTTTCTTTTGCTCTACTAACTTGATATTTCTTTGGTGATACAACTGTGAACAGTATAGAAGAAAGTGGAGAAGGGACATTCCAAGCATATACTGTGCGAGCTCTGGAGAACCAAATAGAAAGCTCAACACATGCAGCTAGGACATTACTGCAAGGTGGTATGACTTTAATACAGGAATGAGAGGTATGTAGAAAGAATACTTCAAGTTGCTAAAGAGTCCATTTGATTGTGATAGGATTAATAAACAGTAGCTCAAAACCCTCTTACGTTAACTAGTTATTAGAATAACTACAAAATCGAGTTCCAAAGTCAGATTTTATCTTAAGGCTTCCCATCATTGCTGCAAATGGACTTTCCTTACTGATGGCAATAGCAGGAAAAACATTTCCTTCGACAATGACAGTATCACACATGCACGGCCATTTAGTACTTTCTGTGTACAGCTTTTGGCATGTGAGGGATCTAGTCCACAACTGAATCTTGTAGGTGACAGTGCAATACAGAAAAGGCAGTCATCACTCTTGCCTGATATGCATGTTGAGCAACTTTGTCTTGACATTACATGCTTTTGTTCTGATTAAAAGAGCTATGGTAAAAGCAAATTCACCCACATGAGTACATGTATGGGTTTAAATGAAAGGCCTAATTTTAAGACAGCTGGAGTATTCGATTTCATGACTCTCACACATGTGAAAGGGTTGCATAGGCTAAACTCCAGCCCTCGCCTTGCAACAGAATGTGTTGACAGTGTCAAAATCAGGCTTTTGGTCACTGGGAAAAATACTTCTATTTGCTCGACCTCCAGTATACAGGAGTACTGGTTCCCATTTGATTTCAGAATGTAGGTGGGAGAGCTGAGGGGCATATCCAGTTCAGGGTTGATCTCCTGCGATAGCTTGAGATGCTGCTTCAAAGAATGTGTGAGCCTGGCCTGCACCCTCTCTCTTCCGACTCCCTATTTACACGTGTGGACTAGGGGTGCTAGAATGTACATCCTTGTCTGTTGCTGTAGTGGTCCAGCTATTTTTCTGATCAATAACCCAATAGAAAGCCATAACCTAAACACTAGTGCATTGCAAGATATGGCTCTTCCCCCTAGGAGCCTGATACATTTTTAGGCAGGATTCTCTTTCTGTGAATCTAAGGAAAGCACCATGAACACAGAGAGAAGTCAGCAAGGATACCAAGGATATGGCTGGAGAAGCACTTTTTTAGTGTGACTCAGAGGAAATCACAGAATCACAGAACACTTCAGGTTGGAAGGAGACACAGTGAGTCATGTAGACCCCCTTCCTGCTCAAGCAGGACCATCCCACAGCACATGGAACAGGATTGTGTCCAGATGGTTCCTGAATATCTGCACTGAAGGAGACTCCACAGCCTCTCAGGATAATCGTCATAAAATGGTGTCAGAAAAAAATGAAACCAGGTGTGCAGTCATAATCACTTCATTTGTGAAAAAGTTACTTGCTTTATTGCCGGCTTGATCTAGGCAGAGACTGTGCAGTACCCAGGTCCTGCCATGAGATGGCAATGCTTATTTATGACGAACTACTGCAGAACCAGAGCCTGGCAGCTCTCCGGAGGCAGACGCTGGTCTGAGCAGCTTCACGTGCCTCTCCCTTGGAAAGGCGTAGTGAAGCTCTTAGCACTGATGGTGACCAAGTAAAAGAAGGGAACTGAAAGGTTGGGTCTCTCGTCTATGCACAAGAGACTGACACTGTATTTCAAACCTACTGCTAATACAAAATCATAATTTAAATCCTACTGGAAATGGTGCATTCATTATCCTGAGGTCTCTGCTTGTGCTCACTGAATACTTCACACACTCCCATCTGTGCATCAGTCCTCCCAGTCTGATTCCTTTCCGACAGCTTCCAGTCGTTCAGCAGTAAAGGATTAGATCTTCTGCATTAGACATCCTTAAGTACTGCTGTTGGTAATGGCTGCGATTATTATTTCTAGTTACAGTAGTTGTTTGAGGTGAAGGGCATGATTTCATTGAAGTAATTATTGGCACTGTATAGAAAGAGAAGAAAAACACAGTCCTTGTCCTACACAGTCCACAGTCTGAGAATAAGAGAAAACAGAAAAAAGAGGCATATAAGGATATCCCTGGTTTTACAGATGAGCTGCTGCAATGCTTGTATGGACAAAACTTCCACTACCATTCAAAACTTTACTCTCAGTTATTCATGTTTTCCTCTTCACACAGTGCAGTCTAATGTTGATCTGTGAGTGGCATTTTGCTAGCATATGCAGAATAGATCACCTTAAGGAGAAAAAATATTTTAAAAAAAAGAGTTTTGGGAGAAAAAAAATAACCTGCAAGAATTACACATATAGAATTGGAAAAAAAATTAATGCTCAAATTGTGTAAGACTGACAAGTAACACTTGTTAACCCCTAACTCTTCCAGCTTACATGAAGAAAAAAAGGCAAACTGCCCATGTACATTCAGTGCTGTCTTCTGTTTGCAAACCCAGATAGCAGTTTCGGCCATTTACAGGCTGAATACCAAAACCAATTAAGTAGGCTCCATGTGTGTTTTGTGACATGAAACCCTTATAAGACAGAAGGAGTCAAAACACCCTGTCCTCAGCTTCCACCATGTCTGAATTGCAAAGGATGAATAAGTACTGCAAAACTCTAGGCACAGCTGGAAGTTGATTTAGTTTATTTTTACAGGGGAAAGAAGATACCTGTTTTTATCATTGACTAATAGTATTTCTCTTTCATGCCACAGATACAGGCCTTAGCAGGGCATTATACATGTATTTTATTCATTACAGATGTGATAGCTATAGAGCACTCAAGGTAAACTAGACAGTCTAGAGCAGAGGTCTCAAAATGTTTTTTCATTGTGGCCCCATATAAATGAAAAGTTCTTGATATGCACTCCAATATACATATGCTTGTTTACCAAGTGTATACATGTAATACTATACTAATGATAGGCACAGTAATAAAATGCACACAAAATTAATTATTTATTGGTAGAAATACACAGGATTTACACAGGATACGAGGTGTTTCTCCAAGGTGTCTCTCCATATCCATTTAACCTTTATGTATGTGGATGGCTGCAAGCAAAAAGTGTTCGTAGGTGAAAAGGACTTCAAGAGCTATGTCAAGACTGACACCTACACATTAATAGAATCCTAGGTTCTCACAGAGCAGACAGAACAGGTTTTGAGAGATAAAAAGATGTATGTGACTGCTTGTTTATAACGTATTTGAGCCTTAAACCAGTTTCATTCAAGTGTTTTTTAATGGCGTTTTGAGGAATGCTTCAGTTTGAAATTTAATGGAGAAGTGCTTCTAGAAACAAAAGAATGAGATTAAATAATATTAAAAATTAGATATTGAGAAGGGAAAAAGTGGAAAGGGAAGAGATGAGGACAGGCAAACAGGGAAAAAAGAACAGAAGAAAAATATTTTTGCACTACTTCAGAACAGGAACCAGTGTAGCTTATAAAAGGAGATGTTCGCAACAGGTGTGAAAATCTCATGGCAGAAATATACAGATAGTTTTTCCACTGCTAACACTGTCTTTTAAAATAGTTTTTTGCAATCCTGCATGGGAACTTCACTTCCACTGATTTCTGTGATATTACTTGATGTAATACAATCTTCAGCACCTAAACTTGAAAACATTCATATTTAACTATAATTAATCAATGTATGCTTTATTATTGCCTTATTAATACCAGGTTATTATTAAAATACTACAAAGGAAATAATGTTGCATAATTAGAATTTAAAAATGTGGTCTCTGCAACCACTGAGCCATTCTTACTGTTTGACTTTTTCAAACCCAAAAATTATTGGTTAAGTTAATTTAAGAAGTCCCTGCCACTCCTCCCATTTTTTGTCATGCAGAAACTGCCTTCCATAGGGAATGAGTCCCTGGGGTCAATTTCTAATTGACATACCAAAATCCTTAATCAGATGTTTTAGTCAGGAGTTTCAGCATTCAAGTCAAAAGACCTTGAGTTCCCAGTCCTTAGTTCAACCCAGGCAGATCTCCTGTTAACACACTGGCTCCTGAGAGCCCCCAGCATAAAGCTGCTGTGAGATACCTGCTTCCACCTCTCACAGCATCACATGGGAACCTCTCTGGTCTACTCACATAAGCCCAGCTGAACAGTTAGACCTGCTGTGTGGCAGAACGGTACCCCCATGCCAGGTTTTAACAGTGAAAGCTCTTCAAACTGCAAGCCTAGGGCTATTCAAGCTTTTGGGGAACAACTCCTGTTCATCAGTATTTGCTTGAAGCTCTTAGGATCACAGTTCAGCAAGTCACTTGAAAGCTGCAGGGAGCACCAAATCTTAACCCAAATTTTAGCTCAGCCAATAGCCTCTGTATATCATACATCATACCATAGTTGTTCGGCTTATAACCCAGTTCTGACATTTATACAGCGTCATTTGATCCTTTTACACAGAAGCATAAATTGGATGACCCGCAGTTACAGATAAAAATGAAAACAGATATTAGCAACAGATAGACTTCTTGGCTTCCTGCATTCTTCTTAAAGACAAAAGCAGCAAACAAGCCACAGGCTGCTGTGGCAATGAAGAACCTCATTGATTGCTTTTTTGGCAACTTTGAATACTTAATGATACATTTAAAATAAAATAAACCCTGTTGTCACATTAAGCCTTTTTCCCCCTTTCACTAATTAGTTTTCTCTTGTCTACAATCTTAAACAAGTAGTTTTGGACCAGGAAAAGGCCTCTGCTGTTGCACTTTTCTTTTCACCAACAATCTCATAATTTCCAACTAATAACATGTATTTAATTAACTTTAATATATTAACATTAGTGCCAGGGAATGCAGGTGCAGTACACAAAGGCCTGTCTGAATAAGTACAAAATTTCTGAGTGGGCACGAGCTATGGTTATTTCACTTAGTATAAGTGAATTTTGCTGCAGTTATACCCTGTTGATAGAGATTATATCCTCTACTCAAAGTTAAATTATCTTGTCAGCAAATTTGTGTGTCCTGATTTTTACTAATTACACAAGTATTTATCAAGTGTCTTCGTGCTTCCCACTGAACTCCTTTTGTTTGAATGCTTTTAATAAAAGCATTGATATCTAAAATGGCTTGTGGAATGTATGGCACTACTTTTTAATGAAAAGATAGATTGTGGATTCTAAAGGAAGAAATGAAACTCCCATGTGCCACCTTTGTCGCTGGTGTTGTGGAGAGCCTTACAAAGTTGACTGGTACTCCATAGATAGGATGGTAGCAGAAGAATACAGGGCTTCTGCACAATGCTGTCCACAATTCTTTAGCCCATGTTCCATGAGCTACTTATCTTCAGACCCTGGTCACAACTGCCCTTTCCTTCTTAAAATCAAGCTAGGAATGGTTCTTAGAGGTTTTTAGAGGTTCTTAGAGAATTTGAATAACAAAGTACTGATATGCTGGCAGAGCATTACAACAGGGAAAAGGCAGAGGATTTTGCTGCCTGATGGTCTGAATTAAAAAGAGCTCTGAAGAGATGTGAAGTAAAAAGAAAGATATATAGAAGAAAAATAATATTTCTCTAAAATAGAGTGCTTGAATGAAGAATATAAGTCAGTGGAATGTTGAGAATCCCACTCTGACACAATACCAGACCACATCTGTACTAGGATGTATTTAAAAATCTCATTTTGAACACTTGTTTTGGAAATGTAACTCTGTTTTCTAGATCTGAATTTTGACTGCAAGAAGACATGCACTGCAACCGATGGGATAACTCTTACTAATTTTTTGAATGACCTTCAGTGTCTTGCTGGCTGAATAGCACTTGTGTGATATAGTCTCCACCTTCTTCTCTATCAAGAAAATCTGGTAGGTTGCTGTCTTTATCTTTGCTTATAATTTTGTACAGTCCCTAAAAAGCATGCTGTTAAACTTGTCTGAGGTGACAGCTCTCACATCCATTCAGTTTTTGCTTTGGAATCTGTTTCAGATGTTTGCTCATTTGAGGTTTGTGAGGCTTTTTCTTATACTGCCAGCCCTGTTACCTCAGTCTATTGGCCAAGTTCTTGCAAGGTTTCCATCCCTATTAATAAGGAAGACTCCACAGCTCAAACTCCATTAACATCTCTGTAAACTGGGGGAAAAGAGGGGATGCTTGGTCTTCCTCTAAGGTCTCAATCTGCTCTGTAAGTTTAAGATTAAAAAGCTGGTAAAAGTCATTTTACCTGGAGAAGTAAGCACATGCGCTCTTATAGAAAAAAACAAGTAAAACCTTGGCCAAATGAGTGGTTACTGCTTTCACATTTTCCTGCTTTTGGAACTTGTAATTCTATTTTCAATATGTTAATTTCAGTTTACACAACAAAATAAAAGCAGAAGATTGTGGAAACACTGATTGCTTTGAAAAAACAGAGTACAGCTATAGCCAAGAGAAATGTGTTTTACTGTACTAGCAGAGTAAAAGCTATCTGGCAGCTACAATCAACACATGAACTAAGGCAAATAATGGTCTATTTTAAGTTCTACCACCCTGTAGGAACTTAAGGATATCTCATACATGACCATGAAATAAAATATAAGGATTTAGATAAAGCTGCAGGCTTTGAAATGAGGTGTTGTAATGCCTCATAAATCAAGGACTCATGGTTACTATGAATAGTAATGATGCAAGAGCCAGGATATTTGAACAAATTAGTGAGTAAGCATCCATAAATGTTACTCTGTTTCTCTATATTCGTTGAATGTCAAACCAGCAAATGATCAATGGAAAGCTCCACACTCTAAAGTAACCAAAAAACCAAAGGCCACGCTGTGCGATGGACTGCTAGAAATATCCCCTGAGCCATCAGTTTCCCATTTAAATTTTCAGTGGAATTAAAAATGAAGAAAAATGGAAGCAACACTTAGGTGAAATATGGCAATCTTCTATGTTATTACAATTTTTCTTTATCTTACACAATTATAACAGTCGAAAGGTCAGGCTACAAAATGCCAGGAACATCCTCATGGCTGATCTGTCTATCCTGGGAATGCTTAAGAACGACTATATGGGCAGTCATAAAATTTTAAAGAGCTATGGTAAATCTCTCTGCAAATACCGCCTTCATTTTTACAGTGAAGTAGTTCAGTCAAACAAAAACAGGTCACTCATCTCCAGTGATGAGCCCATTTAGGCCCTAAGAGGAACCTTATTTTAAACCCCCTATTCCGATGCCTTTTGCCTTCCCAGTTATCTCTGAAAACATAGCTGCTTAACATGCCAGTTCAGAGGTCTCTTGCTAAAACTCAACTGCAGCCTACTCTTCAGCTGATCAAAACTGATACTTAGGTGCTTAGCAATGAGTAGTAGTTCATACATGGCATGAAATAGGAAAATGAAAACTAGGAGAGGTACTGTCATCATATTCTCCCTGAATTACAACCACATGCAAACTAACAGTTACATTTACAAGAACAGCAGAGGATTAAGTGATGTTTTTCCACTGAAAAGAGTCCTTCTAAGCACCACTCTCTTTTTGGTTAAACTTTCAAGAGTAATTATTCATGAATGAAATGGCACAAAATTGCTGCCAATTTTTACTTTCTTTAGAAAAATACAAATGCATAACAAGAAGGTTTCCTCTTGACTTCCATTGAATTCCCAGGTTATCTGAGAGTTTCAGTTCCCTCCCCAACATTGGTGACATAGATTTATACAAGTACATGACAGAACTGAGACAAGGTGGCTCCCTTTACATTAGCTTTTACAGTCTGTGCCACTTGTCCAGCAGTCAGATCCACAGGAACAGATTTTTATGCAGAAGTGTAGTTCAAATTCTGTCAGCATGACTGTGCACTGACTTAAAAAGATGACCATTAGATTACATACCAGCTGTATTATGGGCACTGGGTAGAAAAGGAAAAGCCAGGGTAAAGTAGTTCCCCTGCTAGAATTTAACTGGAAAGAACTCTGCCTGACTGATCAAGTTCAATTTCCTCACAGCTACCCACCACAGACAACAGTTATCAAATGGACAACCATCTACAAATAACTGCTCTGACACCTGCATCACATGGTCACTTCTAGCTTCCAACACAAAGATGATGTTGGCGGTAGGCACAGATGTTGTGCTATCTGCATGCAACAGCAGAGGTCTGGGTAGGCAAAAAAGCTCTCCTGGCTCTGCAATGCAGACCATCCCTGTGTTGTGGAGAGCGACAAGGCAGCCCATCTGACTCTTAGGGAGACATGGACAGCAGTGAAAGGAGTGTATGAGAGAAAGATAAAAAATCCCAACACAATGTCACATGACAGAACATGGAAAATTCCAGAGCATAAATATAATAGAGATGACAATTTCACTAATTCCCTTATATACTGGAGAATGTATCTCATGAATAACACTAAGCAGTGGAAAAACAGAGGGGCAAGAAGTGTCATGAGGTGCCAAAGTTGTGTATGCATTCAACCATTAACTATAGTGTTTGCAATGATTTGTTTCTGACAACAACATACACTCAGGGGGTTGCAGGATAAGGAATTTTATCACTCTATTCCTGTGCTGCTTGGAAAATGTGAGCTCCATTCTTTACCTTTGTTCAAGTGCCTATCCTGTTAAAATCAACAGAAAGTTATGAGAGGAAACACATCAGGAAAAGGTCTTTATGCCTTTTCCAGTGATATTTTTCTTCCTTGCAGAGGGGAGAATAGATCAGGCCCCCAAAAGTCCAAAGTGTTGCCTAGTTCTATTGGAGACACATCTTTTTTTGTGCTAGAGAAACATGGGTGTGCTCGCCAGAGAGATGTGAGCTCAAACACAGGAGGAAATCTGTTAAACATTATGGGGGACTTAGTAAAACTCAGTTTTGAGTTTTGTCTTCAGGCAGAAAGTTTTGAAATGCTCCTTTGTAAAGTCATTTGTTCAATTTGCCTCCATTAATGAAAGAAGTGTCCCACAGACTTCTGTGGTGCTTATTTTATTTAAAGAATCTAGTGTAGCGGAAACATAAAGGAAAGGAGGAAATGAAGAGATTATGAGTGTCTTTGATTATGGAAGGAGAACAGATGAAAAAATAAATATGTATTATGTCAATAAAGAATGAGCAAACACAGCAGTTTTGAGTCATTATGACAAGAACTTATTTTGTGGTTATTTCTGTATAATAGCATATGTGGGTGATCCCATGATGAACTAATGGCAATATGGTAAGTTCTCTGTACGTGAGAGCTGTCATTTGCTAATATAAACTCAACAGAACAAATTCACCACAGATGTAAGCAGATATTCAGAGCTATAAATCTGGGATTTCCAGAGCTGTGCTTTACTATATTAGGCTTGATTTGGACACAACCAAGTGATTATAATTCTTGCTGGAATAAATATATAGAAAATTTGCATAAGCTAAACCTGATATTTTGAAGATTTGCTCTCTTATTTTCTTACAATATCTGCAGTACAGTAACACCACTTTAGTGCAAAACAAGTTTTATTTTAATGTATTTGTTTATATTGTCACTCTTACAGCAATTAAAACCCAGCTCATTCCTAAAATTATATTCACATAGCATTTGTGAGCCTTCTGTCCCTTTGGAAGGTAAACATCTAGAGACAGCTGGAAAGGCAGTGTTTTTCCATAATTTGAGTCTCTGTAAGGCAGTGCAATATAAATAATTAATAATAAATTAGAATTTCCAGAGTCCCATGACAGCTATTGTCTATTTCCAGCAGGTAGCACAGGATCTGTACCGAGGACACAGTACTGCCTGTATCTTTATGCAAATTGTTATTCAAGTTAGCACTCAGCTAAACCATTACAGATGAAAGTAATTCATTCTCCGAATATTAGTCTTTCAGCATACATTAGTTAGCTCATGATAAATTAATATGATCTTTAGTATACAGTTCTAATAGTTTAAGACAAGGTTGTAAAACAACTTGAGTTATTTTAAGATTTTCTATGTCTGAAATTGTACTCGATTACATTTACTATAAATGTACATACTTACAAACAGATTTAAAAGTGCTATTAATTGTGTGTGATATAAACATGGTTTCTGTTGGTAAGGGATTAACTTTTAAATAGAGACGGATGGGAAATTAATTTAGTAGACATTATGATATAATAATGACGGACACAGAGGCAATGCTAGTGAATTTTTTCTTAGTATGTGAAAATTAAACCGGGAGTGACTTATGGCATAGCCCTCAATAAATTAAATTATCAGCATTGCTTTGCTTCATTTTGTGTTTTGTTTATCTCAAGTGAAATATTACCTTCTGTGCTTTTTTATTTTGTATTAGATTTTTTTTCTAAATCCTGGGGCAACTTAGTTTAATAAAACTATTTGATTATTCTTCTAACTTTCAGTCAAAATGATGGTACTTACTTTTACATCAAGGTTGATTTGCGTAAATATTTATTGAATTTTGCTTGCATTTCTGAACAGTAAAAGCTCGAGGATTTATCAAAATTCATTTTATCAAAGATTTAACATCACAGACAGTAAACATGCAAAAACAGTCTCCTTCCCTACTGAAGTTTTTTCACAAGTTGCTACTGATCATGGCTGTAAACCTGAACATATTCAATGCCATATTTGGCTCTGATCTAGAAATATTGCCTGTGATGTCATTGCCTAGTGCCAGACTTAAAAATCAACCAGTCAAAAATCAATCAGTCAACCACATGGCAAGTTAAGCCACCTTTTCCCTCAAGCACAAACTGGCAGCAACAAACCACTACTCAGAGATGAATCTGCCTACCTAACACCTCCTCACTCATGTCATTCCCACAAGCAGCCAGTTCCCTTATGAGCTCTGACTAGTGAAACAACTTGTCTGTTAAGTAGAGTGCCTAGGAAAAATATGAAATTCTCAAGGGCCATTTTCATATGTATTTATATAATAAAAAAGCTTAAAAACCCCTTAGACTTAGCTGCATCTACTGCATGCCAAAAAAACATGATTACATCAATTCACTTAAGACAAGAAAAGGAATTACGGAGATTTGTCAAACCATCCCAGATTCCCTACAAAATATGCTTGTGTAGCCTACTTTGTTGACCCAATCCTTAAAATGGAGCTTGTGGGAGTAAGAGAAAACTTCCCCCAAGATAAAATTATATCACTGGGACTGCTCACCAGTTCAAAACCAGGCTCTGAGTCTTATCTGCCACCTAAAAAGCCAGATCCCACCCTACACTAGCAGTGAAGTCCAATGGGAGAGATCTACTGTCCTTTGAGAAAAGAGCTAACCGGGTCATCTATCAAAAAGGTAAATTGTCAGATATTATTGAAAGAATATCACAGACTAAAAAAAGCCTGAATGTCAAGAAGACTTACCAAATAACACCCTCTTTCCAGTTTTCTTCATTTTGGTAAGATTATTGAAAGCTTGTACCCTTGCAATATCAGCATAATCATGCAGATCACCCACTCATGCTTTTCATCCATGCATACACCAAAATAGTCTCAGGAAAATTACTAGAACTTTTTATTTCTGGTCCTCATAAATAAATAGGCTTCTCTGGTGATACTTTCAGATATCTCTGCAATCATTATTGTGTGGTATTGGTGGCAAACATATACTTTGCCTGGAGAATATACAAGACAACACACAGAATTCATTCATTGTTAACCTACAGGTTTCGGTCATTGTGGTCACCTTTTTCCTACAAAAAAATTCTGTTTCAAGGTTATTACCATTCTATATTTACATATAATGGACAGTCTCTTCTCAGCTGGGAACACCAGAGAGGCTGTGACTTGCAAATTAGTATTGGGACACAGATACAGGTCTTTTGTTTGCCTCATCAAACTTAGCCACAGAAACTAAGTATCAAAGAAGCACAAGGCTTGTAAATTAAGCAAAGCATGAGCAAGGCAGTGGTAAATCCAGTTACACTTACTGTTCTCAAAAGTAAAACAAATATCCATAAAGAATTTGATAAATCTTTGTCAGGGTTTAACCAGCAAAACCAGCACATTCCTAAACAATTGTTTAAATTTTATTAGCAAAGGCTGAATGATTTGAATTAGACCTAAGGCTATTCTTAAAGTATGTTTATAACGGATGTTGTAATTTTCTTTCTTTCAAATATTAAAACATTTCATATTATCACTGCAGATGGTGAACCATGGTTTAGAATTTGAACAGTTCCTCTTAATTCATGTTTCGCTTGTAATTTTAGCGTCACTTCAGAAAAATGTTTCCAAACTTGCAGCATTTACAAATTAAATGCTATGTGGTTTATATATATACACATAAATATACACATACATACATGTTTATTTATTAATTTATTTATTATAAGCATGTTATAATATTACAAACAGTCTATTTGTTCTGTGCATACTGCCTCTTGGTAGATTATGAATACATCATCACAAGAGACTAACTAATGAGAATAAAACTGTGGAGGTGGTTCTCGCGGAGCTACCCTCCCGGTATGTTCCCTCAGGGACAAAGGATCAGCCAGAACCCTGGGAAGATGAATAGTCATGGTATGTCCCAGGAAACCCCCTGCTGTTTGAAATGGTAAAGCCTCGGGGGCAGATCCCAATGAAGTGACTCCACCTCCCTCCTTTCCATATATAGAAGTTGTTCTAGAAGCTTCGTCTTCCGTTAACTGTCCAGTATTACCTGATTGGTTCGTTGTCTGTTCCTCCTCTGTTGTAATGTGATTGGTTAAGGTATATGTCTATCTCCCCAAACTGTAAACCCATTGGTCTAGGAGTACAAACTCCTCCCCTTACCCCGTCCCTTATAACCGGGGGCACAGAGCTCCTCGGGGCTTTTGAGTGCCATCTTTCCCCCTGCCTATCTCCTTCAATAAACTCCTTCAATCCCACCTCGAGAGCCTGCATCTCTTCCTTGCTGCGACTAGCTCCTCCTGCTGTGTCACTGCATAGAACTCAGCGCCTCTTGATTCAGGGATCTAAGGTCCATGAACCTGGAACTGTGGGCTCTGTGACCAGAGAGGGTCATCGGCCCAGCCTGCCCGCAACATAAAACCTCTAATTCATTGCTAAATTGAGGAAAGTTATCTTTCAACATTTATAGCTGTTAGTAGTAAGAATTAGAAACAGTAAAGTAATTTATGGCATGTAATGCATATATTATGGAATGATGTATTGAGAAGTACGTCCTCTTCTGAAAGCTACAGTGAACACTTTTTGGAAAAAGCATCATATTATTGCTCTTGTGGAAACTGTGATTAGTACATAATTAGAAGACCTTTTTAAGAAATTGTTTTTCAGATTATTCCCTTCCACACAATATAATGTTTTGGTTTGAAAGTATTTGGCCTGTGTCATGCCAAATACTCAGATAAAATGTTAAATCTTCCTCATTTTCAAGTCTATCATTTACTAGATACTTATCAAGTTAGGACAAAACTTATTCTTCAGTCCTGTGAAAGCAATGCTGAATTTTGCTCTTTAAATTAGGTGCTTCAGAATTTTTTCCTCAACTCCCTGGTGCTGAGATGATGGACTGATTGCCCAGAACAGGCACATGGTGTGCCAGAGATCCAATGCACAGTTCATCAACCTCCCCACACACAGTCCTCCAAGTGCTAATGAGAGCGTTTTCACAAACAGTTGATCCAAAATGCCACTTCGAATTCAAAATGGCAACAGCTTTATTTGGCAAAAAGCATACATGTATTTCCCTCATTAAAGCCAGTACAGTGGTATTCATATGTCATCCATCACCCTGATATCTCAATACTTTTAAAATGGTTTGAAATAGAAATCCTGTATTCACTACATGTGCTCTTCCTTGCCCAAAAATGGAGTAAAACGTCAGCTAGAGAGAGAAGTAACTTGATTTGTTCCCAGCTCAGTTCCTAGTGTAGGAATGTGGTGAACATGCTTCAGAAAGCTGAAACAAGAGACATTTTTTTTTTAAACAGAATTCTGAATGGAATCACTTTAATTTGTTGTATTCTCAGTTCAGTTCTGAAATCTTGGTTCCCAGTTTCACTAAGCAGAGGGCAGTTAAGGAAGGGGGAAATGACTTTGTCACACTTCTTTGCTAAGTTACTTCACATTCAGTTTCAATCAGTGCCTTCTCAGACACATGTGTATGTTATTTAAACACTGAGACAGTGCCTACTGGCCTAAAAGAAACAGAGATTTACATAAATCTTTCTGTCAGGCTCTCCAGCTTATGTCCTCACCATTCCTGCATAACGTTTCTTGTAAATTTTGAATCAAATTATGTAGGAAACTGAATGTCATATGACTGCAGATCTGAGCCCTCTAAGTTTTATTTTTTGTATTGTCTTAAAAAACACACAGACTGCAGCCAAATATTTCAGTGCATCCCTGTAGGTTCTTATGGATGTGACAGACACAGCTGATGATACGCAGGAGCACAGCTGGCAAGAGGCTGAAGGCTTCCAGCATAGCTGAGGGGCCAGCAGCTGCATCTTGGACACCCTATGCACCCTGGTGGCCCCAGAGCCTGACAGTGGGCAGGTGGCTCGGAAAACTGGACCTTGTCAGCTTTCTACATCTTCTTGCTTAGAAAAGGGAGGATACACACTGCAAGGTTAAGAGACCTCCAGGTATCAAGTGAAACTTATTTTGGCATTTGTATACTTAAGGAATGCAATTGTATTTCTTTCTGACACATATGGCGCTGGAGGGGTTACAGCACCACAGACCATTGCCTGCAGCCATTCTCCTCCAGTTAGGTGCCAGAAGCTTTACAGTCTACCTGTCATATTATAAAATATTCTCTGGACATTCATTTACTTATATTTAGTTCTACCTGGTAGCGTTTTTTTTGTGTGCCTGGGCTTTTCTTTCATTTTCTTAGCGGCAAGTCAGTTCATATTATTAAGTTATAGGCCTGCAAGTAAATTATGTGTAAGTTTACTTAAAATTTTTGTTTACATTTGGAGATCAGAGAAGGAGTTTTCAATGATGATTCACTCCATTCAACTTCCCTTTGGTGTACTAGCTGGACGGATTCACAATGAACCGATCTCTCCACCAACCATACTGAAACGCACAGTCTCCAGGCAACAAATTATTTTCTTGTGCCGGTTGAGAAAGGTTTTCTGAAGGGGAGATTTTCACTCTCTTTCTCCAATATTTAAATTATTGTATTAAGATCTGATCAGGCCAAACTGGTATCAAAACATGAGGCCAAATGAAGACAACCATTGGTGTTTACGTGGGGCATTTCTCTGCACTGCAGGGTAAGCATCACTACAGCTGAAATAATAGACTGGATAAAAGAAATAATTTTTTTAGGAAAACACAAATTAGATCACAAAACACTTGTTGTGATAGTAAATACACAGAAAAACCACTATATTTAGCAGTCATAACAGTAACTAATACTTAGAAGTGATTAACTGATAGCAATAGTCACTGAATCTACATAAAATTTGATCCCAAGATCAGTAGTCCATTTTTATCTTTATACTTGCTTCCAAAAATATGGATTTAAATGTGGTGTTTTTAAATGTTTCTTTTTACTGTTTCAAAATGGGCAGTTGGATAATTTTTTCCCTATCTCTCCTGGAGCTTCAAGAATGTCTCCACTGTGAAGGTGTGTGAGATCCTTGCTGCCATCCCATTGTTCCTCATGCCTCTTTGTTAAACCCCTTCTCTTGATCCTCAGTGTGTCCATTGTTTTCTTTACATAATAACTCTCTAAAATACAGGATGCTTCTTCCTCTGTGTTGGTAGAGCTTTTAGCTTAACTGGGTTTTAGGCACTATTGTCACAAACTATAACTAACAGTGCAAGGCAAGCCATATGTTCAAAGGAGTTTGAAAGCAGCCAACACCAAGTTTCAAACTGTGACCAAAATTGGGCACATTCTTCATCAAATGCATTTTCAACATAAATTGTCAAATATAGTCTTCAACTAATATTTAACAACACAGCATGCCGTGCCAATGAAGTGCCATAGTCACATGTACTATTTCTTTTCGTGGATCTAAAGAAGAGGTCTGTTTTTAACTTGGGCTCATGCTACTCCTGAAAAGCGCAACCTCGTAGTGTAATTGGAAAAGAATATACACACAAGCTCTAATCTGCTTTGACTTCACAGGATGAAGAAAATACCAGTTATAAGATCATACGAATTACAAAATAATGGGCACAGTAATTAGTATTATCAGCAATGCCAGTTAATGGCAGTATTAGTCATTCTGGAATATAATCTTCGTGTCTTTATGATTAGCATCTTGTGATCAATTAAAAGGTGATTTGTAAATATAGTTTGTTAATTGTGAGCAGTTTACACTCCACTCTAAAAACTGTTAGACTGAGTTTTCTTCTCAGTGTCTGAAGTTGCCTGTATAGAGCAACTGCTCCAAATAATTGCCACTTGCTGTCAGGTTTGGTACCAAAGTACTAGTGATGAATTTTTTAAAGCATTCAGCAACTATTTCCAGTATCTTTTACTTTTAGGATTTAAGTACAATTTGTAAAGGTGTTCAATATGAATAGTCCTGAAATACCACCTGAATAAGCTGTTATAAAAGTACCCCTTTATGTAATCTTTAGTTTGGTGAGAGTCACAGTAGTATTTTTATTCTAAGCTGTCTTTTTAATAACAAATAAAATTCATTAGTGGATCACAGGCAGGTTACTACTTTGCTTATTTAAATGTCAAATAAAACAAGCCTCCAATATTCATGTTTATCAAGCTATCCGTTGTACACTTGACAAGAGCAATCCAGAGTGATTTATAGTAAGCGGGAAGGATGATAATAATGCACCATTCTGTATGCATTTGGACAGCCATAGGAGATGCTATTTGCCAGAGAACAGCTCTTCTTTTAAGATAAAAGTAGATTTTGGGTAAATATGGAGCAAGAAATAGGTTGGTTTATGCTCATGATTATATTCTAGTTAATTTTCTTTAGGCTTTCAGTCTTTCAATGCATTTTCTCAGTCCCTGGAAAAGGCTGTCGTTTGCAAGTAAAAGTGAAAATGGTCAACAGCGATGACAATCCACAGATCTTTAACAAAGTGCAGTTAAAGTAATTTGTACATCACTATTATATCAGTAAAATATATTTATTTTCTACTATTTGCAAAGTAATGTGTATTTAGATTGATTTCGGACTCAGCCTTCCCTTGGTTACTGCAGATAGACCTAGTCAGAAAGTCCTTCCTCAGTACAGGTAGCGTGGATACAATCCTCAAACAGAAGACCCTGTACTGGATCTGGCTGTGTCAGACATATTTTCTATTAAGCTCCTACCAGTGCTAGTATGTTCCAATGATTTTGGAAAGACTGAGATTTCTTGCAGTTTTTGATGCTTCAAAAGCCATTTCAATCAGATCTGCTTTGAATAACTTTGCAATTCACAAGGGCAAGTAGGCATCCAAATCTCATATAAGCTCCTGAGTCCAGTAATTGTGACCCCACATTTTCTGCTAACAGACATTTGCTACTAAAATCAGTAAAAATAAAAGAACTCCTGAACACCAATGTAATATTAAGAAGCAGGCATTCTTTATTCAGATAGATGCATGAAGGGGTATCTCCTCCAGAAATTGTGTGTGCTGAGTACAGAAAAGCTTCCTATTTGTATACTATATTTTACATACATATTCATTGATTTTCCCAGAATAACGTGCATATGATAATCATTTCCCTGAAATCATTGACATGTTCCCTCCCCATGTATTCTTCTCTCCTGATGGTCTCTTTGATGGCCCCTTGAGGTCAGCAACCCAAAATTCATACCTGATGGCCTGGTGAACTGGTAAAAGTTGGCACAAATGAGCTGGTTTCTTTCCGGTTATTCTTTCTACATAAGGAATAAGCATTGTACCGTTTCACAGGCCAGTGGTTTTCGAAGAATAAGCATCATATTAGCCCACGAGGTGCAGACAATTTTTCATCTGATCACACATTCACAAAACTAAGCCAAATCCTTCTTCTCAGGATGATTCTCTAACTACATTCCCAAGTTCCCTGCCTATCATATTTTGTCTAGTGGCAACAGAAGGTCCAGGTTAACAGCAACTGCTTGGTGGTAGGGAAATCTCTTTGCAATTTCCACTGGTTAACAAGGATCTGAATCTAAATTTCCCACCACCCTTGAAAATACTGTGGAAAGTGCAACTGGAGGTTCTGGAATAGACCCTCCCAATTCTTGGCCTCAGTGGTTTTCAATGTTGCACAAGTAATCAAATGTTCATGGGGCTTAGATGAAGCAGAAGGTGAATTCGTCACGTTATTGTTAAGACACTTGACTAAAAAGCCAGGTTTAAATTCCTATTCTATTGAATATTTAATTATCCTTCTGATACCAGGCAAGCTATGGAGAAACTTCCATTCCATCCTACTCCACTCTTCATGCCAGCTTCATGAAGGAGCCTCAGCACATATGGACTGAGTCCGTAACAAGTGGCAAGGCTGATGAAACTAAACACTGAAAGTATTTCATGGTCCTGATTTTAACAGCCAGTGGCCTGCCTACCATTCCTACAGAGTTGCTTCAGTGCTCACAACCACTGGAAATTTTTCATGGCCTATGATTTTACTAGCAGAAGTAACAGAATGACTTCACTGCAAGGTGCATCCTCGGTCTGCCTAGGGAGCCCCCCCAGAAAGGGTCATCTAGAGCATGTTACATAGGAACACATCTATGTGGGTTTTGAATGTCTCCAGAGAGGGAGACCCCACATCTCCTGGGCAGCCTGCTCCAGTGCTCTGTCACCCTCAATGTAAAAAAATTCTTCCTCATGCTGATGTGAAATTTCTTTTATGTTAGTTTATGGCCATTACTCCTCATCCTGTCATTGGGCAGCACTGAAAAGAGTCTGGCACCATCCGCCTGGCACCTGCCTTTGAGATATTTGTATGTATTGCTGAGAGCCCCTCAGTCTTCCCCAGACTAACCAGGCCCAGCTCCTGCAGTGTCTCCTCATGAGAGAGATGCTCCAGACCCCAAACTGTCTTTGTGACCCTCTGCTGGACCCTCTCCAGTAGCNCGGCTGGGGGCCGGCGTGTCCCCGCGTGTCCCCGCGTGTCCCCGCACACGCCCCGGGAGCCGGCACCGGGCGGGGCAGTGGCCGGCGCTGTAAGTGTTCCTTCCTTGTCCGTGGCCCCCCACCCCCGTGCTTCCCGGCGGGCCCGCCGCGCTCAGCCGGACGGGCTGGGGCTGGCACCCCTGTCTCGCAGCGCTNGCTCCTGCAGTGTCTCCTCATGAGAGAGATGCTCCAGACCCCAAACTGTCTTTGTGACCCTCTGCTGGACCCTCTCCAGTAGCTCCTTGCCTCTTTTGTGCCGAGGAGCTCAGAACTGAACACAGCACTCCAGATGTGCCTCACCAGGGCCGAGCTCAGGGACAGCATCGCCTCCCTCAGCCTTCTGGTTTAACTCCCGGCGCACGGCAGGACACCATTGGCCCTCCGGCCACAAGGGCACCGCCGGCTCACGGGGAACTTGTCACCCACCAAATCAGCCTCTAGCCGGCGGTGCGATGCCAGCTGTGCTGGCAGCAGGGGTGTTATCCNTCCCGCCGGCCCGCCAAGCCTCGTGCGAGGGATGCGCTGCTGGAAGTGGCAAAACTTTCCGTCCCTGCCTTCCCTTAGGAACTCAGAGCGGTGGTGGGGGCACAGTGCAAAGCAGTAGGGCTTGTGCAGCCAGCAGTCCCTGCTGTCCTTTTTTTCACACGGCTTGGGTCAATGGCCTTCTCAGGAAACCGGCTTCTGGTTTCCTGAAAGAACTTTAAACGTGGATCTGTTCGACCCTCTCAAAGCTGATTGATGAGCTGTTCCGCTCATTGGCCTCTTTAACACTGGAAACATGCAGGTGAAACTCGTATCGTAGTAAATGGTGTTGTGTGATTCATCTGAGGATTTCAACTTAGTTGTATGCTAGGTCCTTCACTCAGGATAGCGCTTACTTTTACAAGAGTCAAGTTAAATGACTGAGTTGGCTTGCCTGTGTCGACATTGGAAAGAGAAGACTTTTTCTGATTCCAAACTTAAATAATTAGTTCTTTGACATTGTTGGTGGTATTCATTAATGACACATGCATTAAGTTGAAAACAGTCAGTCTCTTTCAGCAAAGATTTTATTTGGGTGCTTCCGATGTATGAATATCATCTGAATGCATGCCCCATACCCTGAGACCCAGTCACACATAACCTTTCCTTGTGTATTTTGAGTGGAAATAAAATCCAAAGTAGTTCTGTGCCAATTTAATGCAGTTCAGCATCTCTATAGAGTCACTCACTTTGTGGGGACTGCTGAAGATCAACTAGTCCCATGCCCCAGTTGAAGCAGTGTTAAGTATAGCTCATTACCCAGGCCCATGCCCACTTTGAAATCATTCTGTAAAATAAAAACCAGAAAATTCTGTCCTTATACAGATGTTGGTCGTGGGGTTTTGTTTTTACGGGGTTGTTTTGTTTTGGTTTTTTTAATAAAGTAATGATAAATTTGTGGGCAGAGACTTGTAAAACATATATTTGGTTTCTGCTTAATTATTTTAGGTACTGTAATACAAATAATTGCTAATGGACTACAGAGAGGTTAAGGGGAATATCAGGATGCTTTTCCTGTCTCCTTTGCCAATAGTTAGCTACGCTTTTTCAGTCTTGGATGTTTTTCTTTGTGAATTAGTATTTTGGGGGCAGAAGAGAACTTCTTTTTTTTTTGTGTGTTTCTCCTCTTATTGAAGTTGAAAAGGAGGAGTTTTCTTTCTTGACTTAAACTTTCAGCTCATTGGAATAGATTTCCCTTGCTGCTAGCTTTCTGCCGTAGTTGGTAAAGAAGGTCTTCCTTTAGGCTTATTATTCCTGTAGTTTTCAGACTTAAAAGGAGACTTCTGGAATGGTACCAATTGTTTTATCAAGGGATATCAGTGATAGAATTAATTTTCACATCAAAACCTCATTACGAAATGTGCTGTTTTACTTGTGACGCTGAGTGAGGTCTGCAAGCTCTCTTCTGTGGATTGTTTTATAGTGGTTTAACAGTAGCAAATGTTTCTGTTAGTTTATTTAAGCCTTACTTTCATCTACAGAACCCATTCTTGCCTTAAAAAGGCTTAAGATGTCTTAGGTATTTGTGTTACGTGTGCGTGGGGGAAAAAAGTTTGTAACAGTCAAAAATAATGTATACATTAGATTTAAATACATCAGTATTTAAAGAGTAAAATTACTGTTGATACTGATGTTCAAAACTGAGTTCTTTGTAAGCTCTTAGTGTCTTACATTGTGTGAAAAATGTATAAACCTGGATTTGGAAGAAGCTGCCATGAAAGCAGTTTAAAGGGAATTAGTTGTAAACCTCTTATAATTATTAAAGAGAATGTTTATCCACAAGGCACTTAATTTTTTTTTTTTTTTTAGTGCTAAGTAGAGGGCATAATAGCTTGTAATTCTAACACCTGCTTGTTGGAAGCAATTGAATTAGCTTTTTTGTACAGATGAAGCAAATCATGCTTAGCTGAAGGTGAAGAGAGGCGAACATGGCTTTATTTTTCTGGTATAAAAAGCTGGTGTTTAAATGTGTAGCATCTGGATATTGGCCAGTGGCATGCAGGGAAAGACTGTGTTTGAAATTCTTCTACACCTTTTGAAGAACACAGTGAGTACATAACACAAACAAGTTGTTCTGTGTGTCAGAGATCCTTGTTTGTAGATTAGGTTATTAGCTTACATTATGAGCTCGCATGCATATGCCAGGCTGTGTGCTCAAGTGATGTGCGTGGAAATAGCTGTCCCTGTTGACTTGTGTTCAAAGCAGATGATTCTGTCAGAATCAGCTGCTGGGAGAAATATCTTCAAAAAGACTTAGCATAAATTGGTAGGGTTTGTCTGACCATCCTTAGTTTGCTAGGAAACTCTACTCTTGTAAATTTCTATTGAGTTACTTTAATGGACTATTATTGCAGGGAATGAGTTTGTTTGCTGTCTGAAAAACAGAAGTTGAGATAGAAATCACCATCTTAGGGATTAATGCCAGATACTTGTTGTCAGCATTTGTGTGTAAGTTTCTGCAACTCTGATTTTGCACAATAAAAAAATAGTGATATGGTTTTTAAAGCATTAACCAGGTAATGTATTCAAATATTTCTAACAACTTTAAGTTGGGAGTTTCCCAGGGCTAGGCAGACATCAAGTACAGAGCTGTAACTGCCTGGATTGGTTGGAAGACCTGTTATCTTGATCTTCTTTCATCCAGCCCTCTCTTTCATTCATTTTTGTTTTCTAAGATTTTGGAAATGCATGAAAAGAGACAGCTACCATTGTGCTCTGAAAGAAGAGGTGTTTTGTGTATGCTTCGTGTTTGGCATATGTCTTCATGAGAAGACTGATGTAGGACTATCTTAGACAACTGGATTTTGTGCCTTTCGCAGTTGGGTAAGCCATGCCAGCGTCACGTGTGAGACAGTCCTTCACTGGCTGACATAGCAGGAGTGCCGTGAAATTAAGCATGTGCTTGGAAAGGGAGTAGATTATTCAGTGCATTCTTGATGGTGCACTTCTAGCTCCTGATACTGTATTATGAAGTCATCTCTAATGACCATGTATCTTCTGTTTTTCAAGGTTGGTTTGTTTGGTTTTTTTTAAGTTTGTAAACCTTTCATTTGCTTCCACCTAGTAGTGCCTCTGATGGACTTTCCAGCAAGGTCAGATAGTTTTCTGATTTTCTCATCTGAATTACTACTGTTAGACTGCAGTAGTTAGCTATCAGCATTCAAAATAACAGCTTCTTGGAATAATGAAATATCAGTATCAGGTACCATAATTGATCACTCTAGTTTTTACTGTGTTATTTACAGGTTTAATTAGACTAGTTTGTATAACAGATATCCTCCTCCCCTTCCTAGTTCACCATTTGAAATTGGTATTCTGGGTAGTTCAGATTGTCCCTGGGTTTTTTTTCATCCACTTTCATCATATCAAGTTATATTTGTAAGTTCGTCCCTTCCCCTATCTCTTAATTCCCTTTTCCTTTTAACTGTAAAAACCAAGACTATGAGTTACAGTGTATTGCCTATAGAAAAGAAACTTTTCTATAGATAATTTAGGAAGCTTAATCTTGTCTACTTTGAAACCATGTTTTATGTTGCCTGGAAATTTTTTTTTCTCATATTCATTTTCAGAGACCTGTGATTCTAATTCAGGCCGATGCTTTTTGTATTGAGTGGAAAAACAATGTTATACAAATAACATTCCCTGAGGAATAATTTCTCCCATTTCTTATTCCTTGTGTCTTTTATGCAATTCTATTATGTGATGGTGATCAAGATTGACTCTATTAATGTTGGCCACCATCTGCTGTTATTGTTTATTCTTTTGTGAACATCTGTCTTCTAAAATATTAAAACATATAACCAAATAATCAGCTTGCTCTATAATTTTATTACTTACAAAGTACATTTGATAAGGAAGATGAATTGAATGTAAGGTCTATTTTTAAAATATACGAGTAATTTTTTACATCTCTGTGTGTGGAAGCAGTGTGACATGAAACACTGTTTGTGAAATGATCACCAGGACTTTGTAGTAGCATTACAATTTCTAATTTTTTTTTCATGCCTGGAGTTCAGCTAGTAAACTTCTTTTTCTAAAAATGAAATGAAAGCCAGGTACTCATATTATGGGCATAATATAACAAAAAAATATTACAGAAGACAATGTTGAATATGAGAAGCATCTCAAAAAAAGATGTCAAAAATAATATATCTTTTCTGTGATGTCAGTACCTTGATATATGTGTAAGATAGTGAAGATCTGAGCAAATCCTCAAAGAATATTTCTCAGAACAGCTTATTTATGAAGCAGGAGTAAAAGATGTACTGTTTGTGTATACAAACCTCAAATATGTGCAGAGAACTTTCAAGGTGTCCAGCAAGGATTTTGCTTCAGAAGGTGAGGTAGCATGTTTCCTGTATTATATCAACACTGTGACTATAGTTTGTTCTCCTAACCTGTTGAGGAAAAATGAAAAGAAATGCAAAATGAATGACAAATGCTAGACTGAATTAGTTACAGGATTGTAGACAGTTGGAGAGTTAAGTTTTTTTCACTCCATCTCAATCTGTGTTCAATTTATGAGAAAAAATGTAGGAAAGAATCCTTCCTTTTTTACCTAGGCTTGACTTACAAATTTATGTAACATTGCAGTTCCTATTGATTCTGCTTAGGATTTTCATAGGCTTGTATTTTAGTCCTTGCAGTAGTAATCATGTTGGTGGGATAATAATACTATGATTTGTGAACATTTTTGGAAAGACTTGATTGAAGAAAAGACACCATAAAATTGTATTTAATCAAATGCAATTGGCATCAAATGGTAAATTAAATCATCATTTACAGCCTGTTCAGTTAAACTCCCCAAACTGTCACAAACTTAACAAAAGACATCACAGTCTAAGCAGAGACAAGAGCACAGGGTTACAAGCTTATTTGATAGTTGCACAGCTACCTTTTTTCTCCTCACCGGTCTTTAGTACCTGTCATAACAACTTTTTGCTACTATGAATGCACACGTACTTTCTCTGTGTATCATCTCAGTCTGTGTATCATCTCAGTGATTTAGTCATGTTGGACCAATGAGAGACAGGCTGTGTGTAGATGGCAAACTTTGAACGAAGGATCAGTAAGTTGTTTTGCATTGTTGAACTAGCAATACTAGTAGATTGAAAGCAAGTATAGAGATACCTAGACTTTAAATAATAATGTAACTATATATATATATATATATACGCACAAATAAATAATTTTTTCCTGTTCAGTTATGGGTTTTGAGAATGGTCCTTTTAAGAAATAAAAACTCATTACCTGATCATTATTCTGGTATTACATTCTGTAGTAATTTTTATCGTCCTCTTTTGTTAAAGCGCATCCTTCTGGTACCATATTTTGCTTGCATCTTTTTTTCACTTGGTTTTATTTCAGGTTTTCTTTAATGTGATTCCTGTTATTTGTTTCATTGTACACAGATTGTGAGCATGGTCATTCAATGCCCCATATTTTACTTTTTTTCTTGGTAATAAAACCGCTGTCTATTTAAATGTCCATTGTCTATTTCAGCATCCATATAAATGGTTAATTCTTGTCTTTTCTTCTTGAACAAAACTGATGATTTCCTGAGGTGGTTAAAATCCAATATTTGCTAAGCCACACAGAGCCTGAAGGAGGAATAGATAACCATCTTGTCTGGGACACGAGTATTTATCCATATATTCAAATGTCATAAAATTAGTAGTGCTGTTCAAGACAATTTACCTGTTCATCTCATGTCAAGTGAATTTTTATGTAACATGACTTTGAGCCCCAATGAACCATTAAATCATATTTCTAGCTCTTAATCAGGTGACTATCACAGATATGTATTAAAATATCTCTACTCAGTTGTTTTAAATTCTGGATAACCTTACTTTGGTTTTCGGTTTTTTTAATTTTTCCCCACTGTAAGTGCTATGTGCTTTTAAGAAGTACATCCTTTTACCATTAAGTTTCTTCTTTATAAAACAGGCTAAATAAAACAGGATTAAAATGCACAACTCTTTTGCAACTCTATTAATATTTGCTTTAAAAAGAAATCTGGAAAATACATTGTGTTAGCACTGATTATATTTCTATAAATTTTGGCCTGATGTGAGTCTGAAGTTGAAAAAGAATAGTTTAAAGGCAGTGTCTTTTGTTCATATTTTATAACGACTTACAATTTTAGAGACTGAATTTTATTGCATATGTGCTCAGCTGATTTACTGCATAAAGGGGTAACACTACCTGCACACAAGAGGGCACACTAAGTCCTCTAAAATGTAATTGCAGAAACTGTTTTTAATTAGGGTAAATTGATGTCTATAGAGAAAATTATGAAAGAACACTTTGAATGTGGTGCAATTTTTAATTTTAGCAAATATTTTATATTAATGTTTTATGTATGGGCCAGAAAACTTAATTAATCTTTAAGTCCTTTTGGTTTAGTTTGGTGAATATTGTGAAATTCTGTGGCTGAAGATTATTATTGTTTGAAGTGACTTAAAGAAAACAAAATATTCTGGGCTTCTATTGAAAGTGTAGAGAACACTCTTTCCTGGGAGTATATGTTGGTATTCTTAAAATGATGTATTTCTGTTCTTCTTTATTTCTTCCTTTCCTTTTCATTTAGTGTTTCAGTTCAGTAACAACAAAAAAGCAGCTATAAAGAATACAAAAAACTATCAATTTTTCCAGTTTTGAAAAATCAGCTCAGTGTAATGTCTTGGAATGCATGGAGGATAGGTGTATTTGCAAGACGTCTCTAACATTTTTTTGCTTGTCTTTTCCCCATGCCCCTCTATAGAGAGGCTGCCTATGTCTCCTGTACACACCCAGTCAGGTAGTGGGGTGTAGCAGGTAATCTCCCGTAATTGCCTCATCCCAAGGCTGGCCTCTCCTCCCTGCACTTGTACCCATGTACAAGTACCCATGGCTCAGTGCTCAGCCACGTGAGTGGCTCTCTGCAGGCCTTGTTCTGGTAATGAAACTACAGCTCTTCAATAGACTTATTAAAAAATTGGTTTCTTTCCAGAGGAGTGAGTTAAGCTAAGTGAATTGTTAGGCAATCAGCTTATGAGTATTTAGTGGGGAAAAAAACATGCTGTGCAGGCTAAAATTGTTCAAATAACAAATTTTGTTGCTTTCTCTTACTAAACAAATGAACTATTAACTAATGAAGAAGTAATAGATGTTTTGCCTTGCCTTTGGAAGAACTCTTACGTCCTACATTAACTTTCTTTAAATTACCTTCGAATGTAATTTTAATATTCATTTGTTTGTAACTTTAAAGCCAAACAAACTCTCAATATCAACTTCAGCATTCTCTAGTGATTCAATTTTTAACTCTGAGAGTATTTTAAATTTATTTCAACATACTTAAATGTAGTTGAGTCTGTCCTGTGTTTTGCTTAGCTGTTGTTAAATCTAGGTATTGCCTCATGCTGGGTTTAAGTCTATCCCAATTTGAACTGCCTCCTAAAGGGAAATCATATTCTGTCCCCAGCTGTATGAGTACATATCCTCACTTTTGTGCTTGCAGTAATCTGTCTAGTCATTGAATGAGGTCAGTGTGGAGAGGTTACAAGTACTTTGGAGTTCAGGGTGTGATTTACTAAGATGGGTTGAAGTAATTAAGTTGAAATTCAGTGTACAAATAAAAAAGTCTTGAAAAGCTCAGAGAATTATGGTGATATTGGCTCAATAGATCTAAATCTGAGATTTAAAGGGTGAGGTTACAAAGAAATGCCATTTCTATTTTGCGAGTACTTACTGTCTTCCTTGCAGAGGCTCTGCTGCTCCTGTGGATTTGTTAAATGGCCAGGCTTTGTAAATGATCTTGCTTTATAAGACGCAAAATGAGCTACTTTGATTCAGACAACAATTTAAACTTTATTTTAATAATCTGCTTATTCCCAACCAGTGCATTTAGTGATCGGAAAGATGGAAGAATGACATCCAGGTGGGGGATAGAAAAGATGAGAAACAAATGAGTGTGACCATATAACTAGGTCCTCTTTATCCATAACTTTAGGAAACATGAACTTAGTGAAACTTAGACGGAAGAAAAAATGTTTACAGGAAAGAATATTTAATTAAATACTATTAAAAATTAAATCATGCTAACTAGTGAGACTGAACAATTCCCTTCTGCAGAAGTGTTTAAAAAGCATATAAGAGTGTTGCACATACCTCTGTGTCATCTGAGGGGCAAGAACTGTGTTATTCCACCAAGGGCTCTTCTGTCAAGGTAATTCATCTCTCAGATAGGTGAGGTATGCAACCAACAGAGAAAGCACAAAAAAACACCAACAAAACACTTTGAGAATATTTTTGATAAATCTGGAGTTTGGATAACGTATATGAAGGGCCAGATGTAGAAGTAACATAATTGCCTGATGAAAATACATTTTGATTGCATGAAGGATAACCTGCCAAAACCCTAATTCATACATACAGGGCGTATTTTAAATAGCTCCCTGCATGTATATGAAAATTATTGCATTTAATGAGTACTGGAAGTCTATTTCAAACAGTGCAAATATTTGGAGTCAGGTTATGAACTTTCTCAATATTTTAAATGAAGCAAACTAGACAAGTGCACACTGTTAATTTGGGCAAATATAAATAGCAGTGGGCAAGAGCTGAGAGTCTCTTGCCTTATCAGTGCTGTGGAGAGTGGTGTAGCAGGAGTGTTAGAATATCTTGCGTTATTTTGTACAGCTAAATATTTCCGTTTAAAGAGCTCTGCCTTCAGTCTCTGTTTTCTCTTAAAATAGATACAAAGGGTATTTTTAAATATCTTATTGCTTGCTCATAACTAACGAAATGTAGTAGTAGTAGTAAGGGTGTGATAAGCCACATACTCCTTTGGAAATGTGCTGTGATAGCTTCTAATGATTATTAGAATGATTAATGATTAAACCAATGAGAACGATTAAACCATTCCTTAGAAAGACCTGATTTTCAACTTTCACAACTTGAGGTGCATGTATATGTTTACTGGAATTTGTAATGTGATAAATTTTACGAATGTCCCTAATGTTAGGGATTGTCAGCAATTGGAAAAACTATCAGGGATGTGGGAAACACCTCATTACTATTACAAAGCTAGCTTTTTATGTGGCTGTTCCTTCCCAAGACTATAGTGGTAGATGGAGTAGCAACTAAATGTTTTTTTACGACATTTTACTTCTAAATACTCAACTTGTATACAGTCTGAAGAAATGTTTTTATCAATTTTATTTCATTATTTTATACAATTTTATAACATTGCAGAGTTAAGCTTCTGCTTTTCAGCAGGTAGAAGAAAATGTCTGCTTCTCTTAAATCCTTGCTAATGGTATTACGTATTTCTGGAAAAGGGCTTTACTTCTGCAGTTCCACTCACATTTTCCCAGTGGGTTTCTTAATGGTATTACGTATTTCTGGAAAAGGGCTTTACTTCTGCAGTTCCACTCACATTTTCCCAGTGGGTTTCTTAATTTTGAGAAGAATTTTTCCTTATCATAGTGATAAGGAAAGCACGCTAATAATGGCTGTGGCCTTTCTGCCTCCAGAGAATGGTAGTATATAGTGGAGATGCAGAATCAAGGAATGACATCCAGTAATAAATGATCAAAACATTTGTACTAATAGCATTTTCTTCCCAGCTTGTCTTAAATGTGGTGTTTCTCTATGTACTGTGTATAAACTGTTGCTGCTGGCAGAAGGGTGCTGAGCGGTGCTTAAGCAAAACTTCTGTGGATGATTTCCTCACTAATTAATAACTGCATAGTGCAAGGGTGTTAGTGGGCGATTGCTTTACAGCACAAGTAACAGATGGTATGGGTGGCATCTCTGATGCTTATTCAGAGTTCCAAGCTTGAACTTCAAAATTCTTTAACTGCTTTTTAACATATACTTTTGGCCATTTATTTATATTATACAAAAAGATATGTCCAAGTCACTGAAACTGAAAGTCTATAATGTGACTAAAAACAGTTTTAAGTTAACCCTCAATAATGGAATATTGAAAAAGAGTTGAATGTTTCTGATATTTCTTAATCTGTACAACGGCACAGTACTACAAGACTGCCTAACCCAAACATTGTTACTGTGCATGACCATGAGATGCTAGAGTACAGGAGACAAAGCAATTTTGTTTATAATTTTTATTCTATTAACAGTGGATTTTTGTGATGTTACTGTGTGAGAGTAAGTCTTTGGAAGCACCTTTGGAAGCTCCAGGCATAGACCAGATAGTACAGAAATTACATTTAAAAAAATCACCAAGGTTTTTGTACATTTTTTTCCTTCTCTGAATTCAGTGTATGTTTGCAGCTGTGTATTGAAAAACCTGCAGTGAGGCTGTTAGCAAATATCTTTGGTTTAGGTAGAAGCAGATGTACTGTGAAATGTCAGAATTTTAATTAATGTAATGTGGACAGAAATTTCCGCTAAGAATGTGTATGCAAAAATTGACAAGAAATTTCAAGGTCATGCATTTCCTTGTACTTTCTCAATATTCTATTGCATATAATATTCTACCTGTTGTTGCATGTTATACCACGTGAAGGCCTTATATTTGGAAATAAAAAGCTCTACAGCCCTTGGGAAGTGAAGTTTGCTTTACCTTCATAATGTAACTCCTACTTCTAAAAAACTAGAATTGGTGACATTATTATAAAATTAGTATTTAAATTAAAAGTATGCATTACTATCATGCCTTAAAGGTTTAGTGTATAAATTTGGTTTCTTTTCCAGTTAGGAGAGCTCTAAATAGGACTGTCTCACATTACTTCTGACACCACTTTGCTTCATGGGATGGAGCTTCCTGTGTGAGTCTTTAGGGGAGAAGTAAAATTATCATTTTTAACAGAAGCATGCTTTGTACAGAAGACAGAGCTTTTTGCTAATTCAATATCAATATGAAATTACCAAAATACAGTACAAAAATACAAAGATTTTAATATGAGTGAGTCCCCAACACCATCAGCATAGAATAGCATAGCAGGTTCTTTGTTGCACAGTTCTAATGATCTGTAGACTCTGTAGAAAAATTAAAATAATTTTCAGGTGCTCAGAAACTGAGAGACCTGGAAACAGCCATTTAAATTCACTCTACTAGTGCTTGGGAGATAGAGAGGCTACATAAAATTTTTGAAAGCTGAGACATCTAACAGTTATATGAGATAAGATTAAACAGACACAGTGTTAGATCTAAATTAAAATTCAGTGTCAGAGTGTATGCAGTAATAGTTGTTACTTGTCTGCATATGTGTTCCTCTACACTTTTGTTGCTCTGTATGTAAACATGATTAGATGTGTCATCTCCACTAAACAGAAGTGTTGATTTGAAACTTTCAACTGTTGAAAACAAATTATCCATTCTATGTGGGTTTTTACCCTCACTGGCCTTTTTTTCAGTTGTCTCTTGAATCTCATGGATTTCATATTTTGGTTTTAATAGTTTCGAAGATAATTTCTAGAGTGTTTTAAATAACAATTCAATTATTTTCTATTTTAAAAAAATTTGGATAGAATTTAGTTGTATGGTACCTTTTAGTCTCCCCTGTTAATAAATATTAAATAAATCTGACAGTTGTGTAAGAGATGCTTTTTTACCATGGTAGCTCAGAACTTGATGTCAGTGAGTGTAATTATCTTAATACTTTTGAGGTAAGAAATTGATCACATCTTCTAGATGCAAAACACAAAAAGAAAGATATAAACATATATAAGTAGTATAGCATAAATATTAATAGTATAGTACTCGTATTTTATAAGGTGTCATTATTGTATCATACATATTTTCAAATTAAAAATGTGTTTGTGCAAAACAGTTTGAATATTAGCTCAGTGTTTGGATTTTCCATACCAAGTCACTTCATTTCTTTTCTCTGTCACCAATAATTAGAAGTAGCTGTGACTAGAGAGAGTCAGAAAAAAATCCAGCTAATGTCAAGTTCAGTCCACAGCATTACATACAGACATCACAAATGTATTGCTCATCTTGCCCAAATTTACTGAGCTATTTCAGTGAAAGAGAACCTTCTGATGTGAGCTTGTTGTCCTGATGTGTTAGCAGAAGTACAGTAGGGTGGTGAAAAATTGAAAGGAAGATTTTCTCAGCTCTGTTCTTCAAAGACAGCCCTTCGAGAGCTGTTTGACTGCTTTCTTGATGAAAGCTATTGAGGAAGGGAGATACTTGCTATGTTTTTGTGCTTTGTGTTGTTGGAAACTAGCTCGCAGAACGAAGCCATATGAATATGTTTCTTAAGGTTAATTCAACTGTGTGACTGGCTCTAAGATGCCTTTCCCAGGAGATAACAGAATGTAAAAGGCCAGAAATGTGAGCATCATAAAAGAATGTAAAACAAGATGAAGCAGTTGCCTAGACAGAACCTTAGCCAATGCTTAGAGATCATGATAAAAGTTTATAACCAATTAGCAGAGTAGATTAAGGTGTGAACTTAAAGCTTTTATCCAATTATATGTACCAGTGTATTACATAAACAGTGCTTTTTGTATATAATAATGCTTGCTTCCTAAAATAAAGTGACATGACACCGATACTTCTATGAAGATGTGTGTTATAGTACGGGTGACCCCCAACTTTGAGTGAAACTAGTTTAGGGAACAGAATAGACAATTGGTTGCCCTGAGTCTTCCACTTACTGATAGTAGCTTGGTAGCATGCCCTGGATTCCTACATAACATACAGCAGGTCTTGGGGGAGTCTGGGTTCTCTGTGCTGACTTTGGGAACTACACAAAAACTGCTTTGGATGGTGAAGTCTATGATGAGGTGTGAAACTGTGAAATAATGCCACAATGGAGTATCTGTTCTCTTAAGGCACTTAGAATCTGGCCAGCCTGCCTGTCATGATGAGTGTCACTGTAATCCCAGGGAGAGAACTGTCCATATTCCATTCTCTGATTTCTATTCCTTGGCTAAAGAGCAGATAAAAAGGACTTAAGTAGGCTAAAAGTGTGTGATTTCAGCTCAGTGGTCATAGCAAAACAGAGAATGCATGACAGTTTAACTTCTGTGATGAACTTCTGCCTGTTGTTGCAACAAACGCTGCATTTTAATATTTTTGTGCCTTTGTAGGTATTTACAGGTTTTCCAGTGAAAAGACGTTTTGTATTCTGTAAGGCACTATTATGAGGAGCGTTGTGAGTTTCCAGCTACTAAAATGTAATTATATACTTTAAGTATTTAATTATAGATTTTAAAAATCTTCATGAGCAATTTCAAAGGAATACTTGGAATGCACTCCTTGTAAATTGGCACATTTTCTTGTAATTTACTATAAGTGCTGATGTGAGAGTGGTTATAATGTGGAAAGTATATTAATCTGTGGACATGAATTTAAATAGGAATTTATTACTGTAAAAATTTAAGGCATATGAGGTGATTTAGAGTTACTCTTGTTACTTAGAATCCCAGTGGAAATATATAACTATCTTTTGATACATTTGAAAAAATGCAACTTTAGAAACAAACAGTGCAGTAACAAAGTAAATTAGATGTTATATAACAATTTTTTTTTCTAAAGTATTATTTTGAGTGAAGGGAGTCAGCAGAAGTTGAATGCAGCAAGAGTTGTTTCTGTCATTTTATAAAATAACTATTTTAATTTGAGTTCTTATCTGAAAAGTACAGTTCTTGTCTGAAAAATTGGTTCTTGACAGGAAGTCCTGAAGCAACCAGATGCCATTCTAGCCTGATGCCATTCTGTGGAGGTGTAATCACCCTTTAGCTGTACTATTTGTAATAAAGGCAACTGGACTTTAAATAGATATTAGAATTAGTGCATTTCAGAAATGGTGGTGAGATTATTTCTTTTTTTTTTTTTTCTTTTAGAATGCAAGAAGTGGAGAAACTACAATTTCAGTATTCTAATCTTATTCAAAATTATTTTTGGCACTGGGAGGCTGTATATTCTCCTTCTGGAGTCATCATATATAAGAATTGTCTAGGGCTTTGTAAAACTGTTGCCCAAGAGACGAACATGGAGACGCAGCTAGACCCTATGAAGGATGACTTGCCTTTAATGGCAAACACTAGCTACATGCTTGTGAAGCACTACGTGTTGGACTTGGACGTGGATTTTAAAAGTAGAGTTATTGAAGGCAGCATAGTTTTATTCTTTGAGACTGGGAGCCAGTACAGGAAAACCAGCAGTACTGACCAAGAATGCTGCCAGTCACAGTTTGATGAAACCTGTAAAATGAGGGCATCTGAACCCTGCCACATTCCTATGATAAATGTGAGTACCTGTTCGTCTAAACCGGAATATAATGATTTTACTGTCAGTGGTAAAGAAGAGGAAGCTACTTCGGATGAAAACAGTAACCATAGCAACAATGAACAGGCTTCTGGGATTTCTAGTTCAAAGGACTGCTGTGACACAGAGAATCATGGAAACAAGGATTTTCTCCTGGTATTGGATTGCTGTGATTTATCTGTGCTAAAGGTTGAAGAGGTAGATGTTGCTGCTGTGCCAGGCATTGAAAAATTTGCAAGGTCTGCCAAGCTAACTGGTGTTTCAAAGGAGCCGGAAAATCTCAGGAATCAGATTATACATGAACTTGTGAATTTACCTGCAGATCACTGGAAGGAACAGCAATACTATTTTACTCACTGCAGCCAGGCACCTGGCTGTGGAGAGCTTCTGTTTACTACTGGCACCTGGAGCTTGGAGATAAGGAAATCAGGAATTCAGACTCCAGCAGACTTTCCTCATGCAATAAGGATATGGTACAAAACCAAACCAGAGGGAAGATCTGTTGCATGGACTACAGACCAGAGTGGCAGGTATGTAACTATTTGCTGAAAGCTTTGTATGCAATAAATTTAAACAGGTACAAGAATGGAGAATCATGTAATTGCTGAGCAACTGTGAAGACGATGAGTACACTCTTCCACAGTTTTCATTTAATCCTTGGTTTAAATCCTTTTGCTGTCCTGTAGAAGAACAGAAAAACTCCCTGCTCATGAAACCCCAATGGACTTCAGGATCTCAGGCCTGTCTAAGTGATTGTGTTTGCTCTTTCTGAGTGGGAGTAAATAACTGGTGTGTATGTGGAATGGACGTGTAGGGAAAGAAAAGGTATGAATGACAGTTTTTTTTTTACTGTAATATTTTGTGCTCTCTTTCCTTCCTGGCTTACACAGCATAAAGCTCAATATACATAACATTTAATACAATTACTTCACAACTAGTCCTTTATCAATATTGTAATCAGCTTAGAAATGCAGTCTTTTCCTGTTTAGTCTCTCCTAATCAACTTTCAAAATCTCCTTCATCCATAATGCTAGGTACATTCATGATAGCCAATGAACTGCAAACTGAAAGAAGAATTTGCATTATATCTAGTGTTTGTGAAAAGTACATGGTATTGTACAGAAATCTTCAATATAAGCCCTTTATAGAAGTGAGACTACAATCCATTCTTGACTTCTACAACTGTAACTGTTTTATTGCAATGTTCAAAGGTGGATTTTAATGGCTTTTGTTTCTTTATGATGTCTGAAAAGCAGGAACGAAGTTGGAAGATAAGGAACAAATTTGACCGAATTGAATACTTGCTTTTCATTCCCAAACAAGAGAGATATGGTTACCTTTTATTTCAGTTATGCTAATATAAATTAAGTCTTCTCATTGGCATCCACATTAGTGAGGAAAATAAGGCCTTTTAATTGTGTTTTTAGTGGTATTCTACTACTAATCAAAAAGCACTATCAAGTCCAGAAATGTCTCAATCCCTTTCATTATTCCTTTCCTTTCCTTTCATTATTCCTTTCCTTTCCTTTCATTATTCCTTTCCTCTCATTTTCCCTTCCCTTCCCTTCCCTTCCCTTCCCTTCCCTTCCCTGTTATTTTTGGTATGAATTTAGGAAATTTAACTGGATATGAAACTGGATATGAAACATACCCTTAGATATGAAACTTCTGAATTTTGACTGCATGCAAAGGTAGGGCAATTGCCCATGATCATGTCTGTGTCTACCTGCCCTACAACTAGTGTTAGCAACACTCAGCTGGTGTAGGACTCCTCCTCTGTGTGCTCTGAACATTTAAATGTTTCTTTTAAGCATCTAAATCATGAGTAGTTTTGACTCTTTATAACCCTTTTGCTGCAAAGCATTGTTCTTACTTTAGTGACATTTCCTGGCAGCTGTACAAAATAGGTGGAATTTTATGGATCAGTAATGGAGCAGGAAAAGCAGGCTTGTCATGGATCAGACAGTTTGATTGTAAAAAATAGTATATACTGATTTATTTTCAGGCTTTTGTAGGGTATTCCAAAAACTAATGCCTGTCAGAAAATAAATTTTCATACCACAGTCATTAGAATCTTTCTTGCTATCTTTTTAAAATCAAATTCTATTTGTGATGAGCCCATAAACATAGTGGTAGAGCTCATTGTGCAAAATAGTGTTGTATCTTTCCTGCCCTTTCTAAAAATAAAGCCCCTTTATAATGTATNATATATATACATATATATAATGTATGAAGTACTATTATACTTTTATATATGTATACTATTATACATTACCTTTATAATGTACGAAGTACTATTACATTGTATTCCCACAGGAGAATTCTTCAAATTGTTCCAAATTATGCATTTGGTGCTTTTTTAGGCAGTTGTCAAATCCTTTGCCAAAGGAGTCTATACTGTGGTTCCAACCCTCAAGAAAAGTAAATAATAAAGTACAAGCATTGTGTGACCTATTCCAATATGTTTCCTCTATTTAACACTAGCACAATGTTTTGAAATGTAGCTTATGCCCAATTTTAGCAAGACTTCCATTTTATTTGTTTTAAAAATGATGTATTATACTGCACCAAAAAAAACAGTTGAAACAAAGCTTTGTGGGATGAGTTTAGGCAAGTTCAGATATGTGTGTACAAATGTTATCACAGCACGGCACACTGCTGGTTTTAGCAGAGAACTGAACACACAGAATTTCAGCACTTCCCTGTCTGAGCTTTTGGGACCAAACAAAAAAGTCAGCCACAGAGCTGACTTATACTAATGGAAAGAGGGAAGGAGGGAAAGTATAAAGGAATAATCAGGAGGCCTACCAGAATACACCTTATGAAAAGGACACTCTTGGCCTTTCTTAACTTGGATGCTGGTTCCTTCCATCCCCCGTATGATGACACAGGTGTGTGTACTGCTGGGTAATAAGGCATATTAGGGAGCTTAGTGTTGTGGAAATAAGTAGACGGGGAAGAAAGTAGATTTGTTTGGGGAGAATAAGATTTGTTTGGAAAATACTATTGAGGTTAGTTTGGAAGGCAGAGATACCTATTACCTGTTGGAAAATATGCCGTGAAAGTAGAAGTTTATTTTTCAGTGGCATGAGTTAGCATCATTCTGGGTTCTTGGAAGCTGAAAATGGAGGAAGGGAATAAAAAACTTGGTTTTCTTCATAGGCAAGATTTGGTAGAATAAGATATTCCAGAACTCTGGTGGGTCACAGGCTAAATCCTAAGAGGCTACTCTCAGCTATGGGGAATTATCTACTGTTATTTTGTATAATTTTGTTCCCAGTAATGCATATTTATATTTGAGCAATTAATGATGCAGTTTGAAGTTTATCAGATTACTCATGCGATATGCAGTGATTTCCAAAAACTGACAAATGGTATGAATAGAAGGGATAAGTAAAACAAAAATAAACAACAAAAGTAGGCAGACTCTGAGTACAGAATCAGTGGATTAGATATTCCTGAAAATCTGGAAGGCAACAAGCAAATATTTGTAAAAAATTTAAATTATCTCCTCTGAATTAGTTGTCCTAACTAAAAGGAAGACCATGAGAAGCATGGGTATTTTTGACTTGCTTTTTTCAACAGCAAAACATGAACAAGAATACCTGTTTTGATGGAATGTGATGACAATCACCAGCATCTTGCAGACATGTAAATTGATAAAGCAGAATAAAAAAGTTGATATGATTTAGGTCCCAGGAAATCCTGCTGCTTCATGGAAATGACAATGTAATTTAGAGAAAGGAGCAGCTGTGAACAGCAGTGTTTTTACAGTGATTGGCCTTATAGTTGGAGGAGGTTACCATCTTACATCCTTAAATTGAGGCAGCCCTTGCAGAAATAAGGGATGTAATTTTTCAAATTCATGATAGAGATAGCGTTTCTGCGCTGGGCATTTTCCCTGATAAAGCCTCAAACAAACCCTAGACAAATCAGGTGGAGATGGCTGAGCCTTAGGGCATGTTCCAGGTGTTTGATGGCAGGTATTTCAAGGTTCAGTATTTCTGTTCAGAGCATGGATTATCAACTGAACATTTATTATTAGCTTTAAGATAGTGCTTAAATTGTTATTATAATTAATAGGCTTACAGGGAGAGGGAGATCTGTCAAGAGCTGGTTTAAACTGATTGTGTTATGTTATATAAATGTATGTGGACTACTGATCATTCAGGATTGCATGAATCAAAGAGAGGTTACTGAACAACAGACAGTCCCCCTAGAGGCAAAACCAAACTACCACAACTAGTGCTTGATTTCTCCAGTAGTCTGGATGGCTGTTCACTGGTAATATTTTTCCTTTAAAATTAAACCATGTTTCTCAGGGTCTTGTTTAGTTAGGACAACTAATTCAGAGGAGATAATTTAAATTTTTTACAAATATTTGTTGCCTTCCAGATTTCCAGGAATATCAAATCCATTCATTTCATGCTCAAGGTTTGCCTACCTTTTTTGTTTTTGTTTATTTTTTATTTGTCATAAAGTGGTCCAGAGGACTGACCAGAGACATGTTTTGTGGGTGCTTGTTTTTCCAGTATAACAAGTAATTAGACAAATAGTCTGAGTTCTCTGCTTATCTTTGATTTTCTGCTTGAAATTTCCTTAACTCTTCCAACTTATCTTGGCAAACATTATGGCTAGCATAAATATTACATAAGTAGGTGATTTGAATATTACAAAGACCATTAAAAGTGAAAGACCAGAGATGGAGAGAATACATAGTAGAAAGAGGAAAGGAACTGTGAAGTTTCTTGCTAGGACAGGTAGAGATAAATGGTAAAAAAGGCAAATATGGGTATCAATTGACAAAAGCAGTCTAAACCTAATTGTTTGCCATTGCTATTCTGTCATGTGCATAGGTTAGCTAGTAATTTTTCTGTATCAAATGGAGAAACTGACCCGTGTCAGGATAAGAATTATATTTCTGGTCTTCTTATGCGCTGGAATTGTGCTACCTGACCCAAAACAAAGACAATTGTCAGCTGCAGTGGATATCCTAGAGTAACAATGCACTATTACCAATTCTGTAAAAAATTAATTACTACTGTAAAAGAAATATAACAAATATCTAATTAAAGTCTGATATAATTATTCTTCTGATTGTTTCTTTGCAAAAATTAGAATTTGTCCAAAGAACTGTCTTTTTTAGCAGACTGACATAATTGCATATATTTAGGTATGAAATAATGAAGTCAAAAAGTATACCTGGACAAAAATGGTATTAAAATGGGTGAGAAGTATAAAGAAGTCCTAGTTGTGAAGAACAGATTATGTACTTGACCAGTCTTTCTTCACTTACCAAACTCAGTTTCTACTTGGGCCTTTATGGTAGAGACTTGTGACCTTCCTGTGTGTGTATTTTAACATTAAAATGTCTTGGGGGAAAAGAAAAGCTGCTGGATTAGGTGACTTTGAACTAAGCCTGTAGGAACAGATTCAATGTTAACACTAAACGTATCTGTTCACTGAATTTCATTTTCCCCATCTGCAGAATGGTGCTGATGTTGTATATAAAACACCTTATGGTCTGCAGGTAAAAATGCTCTCTGAGAGCCAGGTGACATTAATGGTCTTGGTAGCATCTATTCTATGTGATATTTCTATTGTATTTGACACAGTATTACAACATTTAGTCTAGCAGTATTCTGCCAGCCAGTTTTCTCTGTCATTGTGGCATTTCCCTCTATTTCTTCAGGATATGAAAATCCCCTTTACTGCTCTTAAGAGTGGATTGTACCAATGGCAGTGGCAAAACAGCCTTCATAATGCATGGTAAATGATTGGGAAAATATGTGTAGCAGAAATCACTAATCCTACCTTTCCTCTCATTCCTGTGAACTCCACTAGGATCTCTTGTCATACACCAGTGTATTTTGATAAAGGTTTCATGAATGAGAAATCACCCTTTCATCCTCTCTCACCACATATGTGTTTTAGGGTAAATAATAAGCCCTGTAGCTCTTGACTAGCATTCCTAGGAGGAAGCAGGTCCTGCTGGAAGGTAAAAGAACAGATCCTTCATTTTTCTTGTGAACTCACTGCCATGCACTCTTTATTTTTGCAGGAGATAAGCCAATTATTTTATGTAAATCAGAGTTGGTTACAGATTCAATTCTAGGAGTTTAATTCCAAATAAATGAATTAAAAATTTATGCAGATTAGTGGTCTATCACGTTTTGTTGTACATTGTGTTTTACTGTTTAAAAGATAACCATTTGGCTTTCTCTCCACTGCAGTTACCTGAACTTGATACCAAGGTCCTACCCTTATTCACTCTGGTACATGACAGTGGAAGTTAAATTATTTTCTTTTTCTGCTTGTGTGCATTAACAATAGGCCTACTTAAATGGCAGTTTTTCATCCCTGTTTTGCAGGAAGATCAGCTGGCCTGCATGAGTTAAGCCACAGTAACTTGGTTGTACCGAGGACAGCTCTGGATCTAATAGCACAGATAGCACTGACAGGATAAGAGGGCAAAAATATCTTCAGAATATATTTAATCTGTGACTGACAGTATCTCCAAATCCTTTCACTAGTATAGTTTAGACTCGGTTTTAGGGAAGGATTAATTTTAAAGGAAAAACAGTTTGGAGGGGAGTAAACAAAACACTCATATCTCAGCCATTGCAAAATCAGTTTTGCCCTAACAACTTGTCTCCTACTTCCGAAAGTGTTTTAATACTTTTTAAACTCAAGTGATGAAAGCGATTGATCAGAATATTTTTAGCCTCAAGTGTTCACAAAATAATGTGTTATGTTCCCATAATATTTAACTTTAAATATTGTAGGTTTTAAAAAATTCAATGTAGTGAAGTGATGCTTTCAAGATTTTCTTTCTTATACTGGAGAAACCTGTTGGCTGGGGCTTTTTGATACAGTTTATATTTGAAAAAAATAGCTTTTTTATTAAGATAAGTGATGTTGTTATGCAAGTAATAGGAATTAAGATAAAACTGCAAAATGCAACAGAATAAGTGAACCAAGGATCATTACATGCATCCACCAGCAATAGCAAGCTAGAAGGAGTTAATGAAAGGCCTTGTTACCTTCCCAGCTGTAGCTAAGTGCTAATAAGAAATTTATGGTCATGAATTACTGCATCTGAAATTGAAACGAGGCAGTAGACAGCCTGCTGTCAGGGAGAGGATTGTAGCAACTGCAAAAAGGGCAGTGCTACAAGGAAGATTGCTATGTGAGAAGCAAGAAGGAAGCTGAAGCCGATAGGAAAGAAATTTCTTCTTACTATATGCCCTGTGGTTGAAATTCTCAAAGACAGGTGACCTGGGTGTGTTACCTTACTCTAAGATTAAATGTAAAAATGTCAGGATTTATTGAGGCTTGGACTAAGGAAGACTCAAAACTAGATCTACTGCTGAGTTTGCATGAGCCTCCAGGTTGGTAGTCCAGGACATCGGATTCATAACAGTGCAAGCACCACTGGGATGACAGCAGACAGGTGTCACAGGTGTTGATGGAGCCCTGCAATGGCATTATCAGAAGATATTCAGAAGCCTTCTTTGGCCTTACAGGTTCAACTGGAAGCTATTGTATGAGGCTGGAGAAGGAATGGACTTTTCTCGTTTGAAATTATTGTAGTAATCTTGCTTTTTTTGTCTGAAATTACTTAGGTTGTACTTTGAGTGGTTCATGTCACACAGGTTTGGAACCTATGGAGCTGAGGTTAAAGAAAAAAACCACCTCAGTACAACAGCAACTTTGATTTTTGATACAGAACTTAGTTTGGTCTTTCTTATTGTTATTCCAACTTCAATCTCTTCTCCTTCCATCTAGGCCATGTGTTTATACAATGGGATCACCAATAAACAACAGAGCCCTTTTCCCGTGCCAGGAACCACCCATTGCCCTGTCAACATGGCAAGCATCAGTCCGAGCAGCTGCAGGCTTTCTTGTGTTAATGAGTGGTGAAAACTCAGCAGAACCAGTCCAGCTTCCAGAAGGTGAAATGTGTTTTTTATGGCAAATGATTTTCAATACTTTTATAATTAGAAATAAAGCTTAGTAAATACATGACTTGTGAAAAAATGAAGTTTCTAACCTTAAAAGCACTTCCATGTCTCTCTGTAATCTCCATGTCATTCTTTGGAAAAGTTACCTGCTCAAGGCCTGAGGGTAATTTCATAAGTATTCAAAGTATCTACATTTCTGCATTTCGCTGTGTTGCTTACTTTTTCCCCCCTCTCTGAGTTTCCAAAGCTAGATTTCACTTTTCATAAAATGGCTTTGTTTTAATCTGTGTATTTGAGTGTTTTGCAGATGAACTGCCTTATCATGCTCTCAGCAACTTCAGTCCTTAATTATCTTTCTGTTTTAGTTCTGTAGTGCAAGGGGTAGTTCATGTGATTAGAACAGCCATTGTGTCATATTTGTTTCCTGAAATACATCGAATAGCTGAGGAATATCAGGTCAGTGCCCTGAAAATCTGATCTCTTTTTTTTCCCATTGATAAAACATACCTTTTTCAGTGAGGTTAGCAAACAAGCATTTCTTCTGTGTTGGTTATACTTTATTTCTAAACATCTTTCTGCACAGAGAAGGAAGTTTTTAAGGCAGTTCTACATATAAAAAAGTTTGTCTTCCTCATATTAGTTTTGATATCTGTCAAAGTGGATCAATATTTTCTAGCGTAAGTAGTTCTGATGAGAAGCAGCATATATGAAAATGTTAGAAATAAGTTTTTCTGGGGAAAAAACCTTCTGTTTCCCTTTAAATAGGCAGGTTTCTTCTTGAGGGAAAAAAAAAAAAATGAAAGTCTCCTTGATTTGAGAACCACCAGTTAATCCATTTGCATGGAATCTTCTGGTAATATTTGGCCATATGTGAAGCCTCTTTCAAAGCTTCTTTCCGCTGTTGAAATATGGAAAACTGCCATGATGAGCTGTTCAGCTCACTTGGAGAATAATACTTTCCTGTCTCAGCATCAAGAAAGCAAGGACACTCTTGACTTCAGACTAGGATAACAGCTTTGCCATCAGTGTTTAACTAGTTTAATGAGAGACCCTCATTATCTTACTTACATACAGCTGGAAATGGCAAACCAGCAAGCTGTTTGGAATTGTAAAAATTTACAAAACTAATACAGAGGCAAAAAGTAAAAGGAGTAATACAGTGAGTAATGTTTCAAAACTCAAGATTTAAGTGCTAATCTGAAGCCTTGAATAAATTACTAATGAATTTAGGAATACAAATTTGTTAGTTTAATTAATAGGACTTTTGAGAGTTAAAAAGTTCAAAATGTTCTGTTCTTTTAAATAACCTGTCCACATAGATCTTGTTGTTTGGCAGTTATGGAAGGTATATGAAAAGTATTCAACTTAAAATTTTGTCTTTACATACCAAAAAGCCTTTCAGGATAGCTTCAATTTAAATAAATTTGCCAGATTATTTACATACAGTATGCTATTGCTGTGCTACATATTTATAAAATCATATATAACTGTCAGAATGATAAAATTTATTTTTTAAAATGCAATTTATTGGAAAGAATTAGCATTTTGGTAAGCAGTTATGAATACATTTATTCTGAATAGAATTACAAGTTAGCTGAGTATTTTTTTTCCTTTAAATGTCATATTTAAAACTACTGTGCAGGCAGGAAATAAGAGAACAGGGAGCAAAGTTGATTCCTTCATGCTTTTAGAGATCTGCATTCTGCTTCATGGACACACACCTCTACATGTACAGATGCAGTGCATAGCTGGGCTAGGTCTCCTATGCAGATTCCTCAATGGCTACATGTATTTGCAGGTTTTGGTAGGAGTGTATATCCTTCCATATGTGCCATTTTTGTATTCTGCCTTTTACAAAAGTGTGGTTGATCCTATTTGAAATGGAGTGATGTCATGTTTGTTTGAAAATAGAGACAGAATACTTGCACAAGTAAAAATGGTAACTATTTGAGTATGACCTAAAAGTGCTAAAAATACCTTGCATTCTTGATGGAGTACTTAAAGAAGCGAAATTGATCAGAAAAGTGCAATTAATAATGCCCTTTGGGAGAAAGCTCGACAGGGAGCAGCACTACATGTATGTGTAATGTGAGTAATTTAAACATTGGATTTATTTTTCAACACTTGTCAATTTCACTTTCCTTCAGCATATTACTATAACACATAGTAGGTGCAAATACATTTAGTCACAAACACCTTTCTATTTGTTCAATTCATATTCAAGAAGTAGATACTCAGCCACTTAGTGTGAAATTGTCTGGCTTGCTTTTTTTGTGGTTACTCTACTATTATGTAATCCTTGATCTTGTTTTGACGTCTGCCCTGAGAGTGAGGAGTATACTGGTACTGAGAAAAAATATGGTGCTAGAGAAGCCACTGCTACTGCTCTGTGGTTAGCAGAAACAACAGTTGCTTTTGCTTGTGCTCCTCTCACTTTTCGCAAGGCCAGACAAAAGAGTTCAGTACTTGCATTGGTTGATCTCCAGCATGTGTCAAGGACTATAGCAAGGGAGTTAAGAGCTCATCATGCACCACTCATCCCTCTGAGCCAATGCTGAACTAAACGCTCTTGCATCAATGTGAGGGAGCTCTGTGGGAAGTTCTGATTTCAGATGAGATCAAAAAATCCCTGAAAATTACAAAGAGTGCCAGAAAGTTGGAGGGTTCTTAATCCGGGTGCCCCAGCCAAACAGTTATTTTTTCATAGCTACTTATTTAGCTGCAGGTTTAAATGTTAGCACTAGCTCTTACCTTGTATATCAGTTATTGTGTGGGGCTATTTCTCTTTTTCCCTAGAGGCAGTTGAGTTTTGTGGGTTTTAGTAAATGGTAAATACCAGCTATATTTTGTGGTGTTTTTGTTAGTGCAAACTCTTTGATGGAAAATGTACTGGTAAGTAAAAATATTCATAATGTTCTTGCATCTGGCATTAACAGATATAACTCAAGCTTCTTTTTTCAGTTATAATGAACTCTACAGGACTGAAACAATTTTAATGATTTCAAAAATAACTAAATCCATAAAAAATTCTAGGAAGTAATTACATCATTCATCATTATTACTTCAAGTAAAAGAAATAAACGACCTTTAAATTGTTCTTTTGCACAATTATAAATAGATTAAAATTTCCTGCCCTTGTTAAACATTTGCATGGAAAGTTTTTCAGTTTTAACTCATAGAATAGGTGATTGTTGCTTAATGTTTTGTCCAGCTATGACAAAATAGATTTGCTTCGCAGAACTGAAAATAAAAAAGTAAAATTATTTTCAGAATTATGGGTACAGAAAACAACAAAATGTTGTGAACGTACTGTAATTGCATAAAATAATTACGTGTAGGAATCAAGTTGTTTGAAAATTACATTACAAATAGAAGAAGTGGGGTTGATCTACCTCTATTTTTCCCATGGAGTAACCCCAGCCCAAATGGGGTTTTTCCCAATGTATTCTTGCTTAGTCTGAAGATACTTTTATGGTACAAAATGCTGGTTTTTGGTAGGAAAGCCACCTCCCCATTTCAGCTGCACTGTTTTCTGTTACCCTAGAGGTGGAGCTGTCTCCAAGGTAGACACCGAAAAAGCGCAGCTCAAGCCAGAGGACGGGGAGAGAAGCAAAAAGGAATTGAATGAAGCTTGTGATGCCAATTTACGTGCTGGGATAGATCATAGCATACAGATGAAGGAAAACAAAACAAAGCCCTCTGACACGAAGACAGTGTAAGCAAGGAAGTGAAGTTACGGGAGAGATCAGGCTGGGAGACCATCTCACCAGTAGTAAGAGGAGAGGACACGAGGTCAGTGAGTTAGATAAGTTGTCTTTCAAACAGTGCTTCATGGTTCTCTCTATAGAGAGAACTTTCGCTAGCATAAGGACGATTTCAGTCACTGATGAGCAGTTGCGCTGCTCAGCAGGTTTTCCAACCTGAAGGATTCTGTGGTTCTTAATAGAGAGAACTCAGTTGGCAGGGCTGTGCATGTGATTTCAGTCAACAGCTGTAGGATGAATATATAGGTATTTACACAGTTCTAGAGTATGAATGCAGAAGGCATCAAAAAGCACTGCAGGAAATGCATTGAGCCCTGGGTAGGTGTGCAGAGACAGTATAAAATTTGAATCTTGCTCTGGAAGGATCCACAGTTCACATGATTTCTAAAATCCTTGCAAAAGAAAAGGGGCTTTGGTACCTTCACTCTTTTACGTGGGCTCAGCTCTGAATAGCATATGTTCATTGCTAATTTGTGTAAATTTCTGAATGCAGTACATGCTGTTCTTCTCTCTGGACTGCTAATCTGATTGCCATTCCTTTTTGACATTCTGTTCAAGCTGTGCGTGGGATGTTTTTTAGAAAAAACGTCTAGCATCTTGCTTGCTCTATCCTGTCTTACTAGACTGGTTTCTCACTATAACCATCTCTGATCTCTGCCTAGCACAGGCCAACACCCTTTCCTTTTAGACAATCTCCTCAGAATTGTGAGAGCCTTCTCCTTTATACATCATGCCATTTGGAACAGTTTTCTGTGACTGCTTTTGACTTCCATGCTTTTTCAGAACATAGTTGAAAACACATGACAGTTTTTCTACTACAGTTCCTCAAATTTACACTTTTTCCTGCTGTTGATTCTTAAGATTTTACAATTAACATAACTGCATGGAGCATTTTGTAATGCTTTACAGCATTTAGATGCAACACTAAGTGCAGAATCTCTGAGCCTTGTCCTGTATGCATGTAAGTCAGTGGCAAAGCTGCTACTAGCTACAGTGTGTGCAGGCTTGGGCCTCTAGCATGGTGTTTATCAATGAAACTCTGTACATCAGGAGTTTGGTATTTTGAAATAATATATTGTTGCTGTCCTGGATGACCTTTTTCTCTCAAGGTGGCATTTGCTTCTCTTGGCTCATTTTCAGCTTTGTTAAGTTAATGAGAAAAAAAAAAGCACTGTGAAATCTGACAAACACTTATCCTCCTTGTTCTTAATGTGTTTGGAGCAAGTAAGTTCATTCTGCTTATGTACTGACAGGAGGTTGGAAAAATTACAGGAGTAATATACGTTGACCTGACAATACAGACAAAAGGTTTTTGATGATGGATAGCGCCTAAAGTGGAATGGAGTGAAGGAGTATAAGTGGTTTCTAGGGCATATAAGAAGCAAAGGCTTTATCTGCCTCTCAGAAGACTTCACAAACAGTATTGTTTTGTCATACTAAATAGCAGGTGGAAAATTTGTCGAGGCTAAACAAAAGGTTATTTTTCCTTGTCCTTTCTTTGGGCAGCCTGACCTTCTTTGGTCATTAAGGTGGGAAATCAATAGGTGCTTTGCAGCAGTTGTCTATTTCCTTTCCTCTATGCCTTGTGGTCTCCACTCAGTTGTGGTTTTTTCCTTCTTTTTCCTTTTGGTAGTGTTCCATAGGCCTAGTCAGAATACTTTTGAAAAAGAACAAGTAATAAGGTTCTATCAAAATAACTGAAGTGTGTATGTTTCCACCGTTGCCCCAGCTACAGTCATTTGCCCATGATTCATCAGATTGTAACTCATGCTAGGCTCTTTTCAAGACAATTAATCTCTTATAGTGGCATAGTAACTGTATTGTGACCATAAATAAATACGTGGATGTGATTCTAAAACTACATCCTTTCTAAAGGGACAAACGAAAGATCTGAGCAACATTTATATTAATGAAAAGTATGCTGTTCTAAAACATCCTCCACTTTATCAAAATATGTACATACAGTCATCCTGTAGTATACTCCTTGTCTTCCCACACTGTTCCCATAATGATAAAACTTAGCGCATTTTTAACCTTTCAATAGATTCTCGTCATGTTTTAGCACTTTCTGGGTAACATGACCAAATCACTGACTTAGGTAATATCCCGAGTCTAAGCTTTGATTTCTTACTGCCTGGTTGACACATCATGTACCTCAGATAGCCAGGTCCAGTTCACAAGCATTAGTGTTATTTGCTCTAACTTGTGTATCAGTTTGGTATTGCCCTGAACCCAAAGAAAAGGTTTCAGGTTGTGTGAGATAATACAAACAAGGCAAAATCATAAGGTAGAAGATACAAGGCTGAAAGAGTTAAATTTAAATATATTGTGTGGAGGGTGTATATTTAAAGGTGTTACTAGATTTCATGTCTGATGTAATTCTTGGGCAGTAACAGTACAATCATGTTAAGCTGAATTAATAACATCCCACTTATGGATGATTTATTTACAAGTAAAGACATCAGCAGTTAGAGCAATGTTGCAGGCATAAGGAAACAGTACTGAATCCATGGTGGTTACATACAACTGATCTACATGTCTCAGTGGAATTATTTTTGTTTCCTCCACAAAAATACCAGAATGTAAGGTGGGAGGTTTGGCCTAAAATCTCAAGTACATGAAAATGTCAAGTACCTAATGTGTGCTCTAAGACTGATGAGTATGTACAAATGTTCTTTTGTTTACAGGTATCTTGAGCTGGTACTATTATGTGTCTATGCCAATGCCAGCATCCACCTTCACTATTGCTGTGGGGTGCTGGCAGGAAGTTAAACAGCAGTCCTTCAAACAAACAGCTGCTATTGAAACAAACACTGTGCTTTCCTTGCCATCATCACAAGCTGATTTCAGGTTGGTGTTTATAATATTGTTGAAAAATCAGATATATGGGTAGCATTTCCATTTACTCTGTGGAATGTGAAAATGAGTCATATTAGCACAGGAATCAAAATAGAGCTTGTTTAATCTGAACAAAAAAATCTTGACAGGAAAATAATTCCAAAGGCATTATTTCATGGGTACAGGTGTGGTTCTTTTTATGTGAAAACAAGCTGCTTAGTGAGCAATAGTGTTCATAAATCCCACTTCCTCTTGATTTGCATCCTACATCCTTAGTACTCTGCTGCAGCAATGCTAGGTCCTGTCTTGTTTCTTACAATGCCTGACTCCTAAGTTCTTTCATGTTGCTTGACTCAGTCCATTCTGGATACCTAATGCCTCCTCCTACAATATTGCCTACTCACATTTTTCTTCTGCTTCAATCTCATTGCACAGTTAGAGCTGAGCTGTGAAGTGGTTTGCCTGGGGTGATGGGTAATGACCAGGTACATGAAAGAGGTATTACAGTTATCCCATAAATTAGAGTTGGACCAATGATTTGTAGCTGGTTTTGACCAAACTAGTGGAAATGTAGTTATTTTGGATTCATCTTTTCCTCCTCCAGTCTAGTCAATACTCAGAGTTTAGATTATTACATAGTGATGGATGAACAGAACGATGTTTGCCTGAAAGTATGATTTTAAGATAGAAAATAGGTTTCTGAAAAATACTATTAGTTTTCACATGTATTCACCTTAGTTAGCAGGAGTCTCAGACATGTGACTTGATTTCCTCATATATTACTCTCAGCTTTTCAAATTCATATCATAGCATCCGAGCAACTCAGGTTGTAATGGACCTTGAAAGTTCATCCAGTCCATTCTTTTGTGGGAAAAAGCTTAGATGAAGATATCTAACACCCATTGCCCCTTGTTTGGCCACATGGCTCCTTGTGAAGAGGGAGACTGTGCGTTTTGTAGATGCCCTTCAAGTACTGAAATAATGTGATGTGATTCTCTTTCCCCTTCTCTGACAAGGCCTAGCTCCTTCTGTCTTTGCTCACAGGGCAGGTTCTGCAGCCCTTTGTTCATTTTTGTGTCTTCCTTGAATTGTGAGGACCAGAAGGAGACTCAATGCTTCAGGTGCTGCCTGACCAGCTCTGATCAGAGTGTGGTGATCCCATCTGTGGCTCTGCCAGCAATGCCCTTGCAGCTGCAGCCCAGGATCTGATTTGCCTTGGTAGCTGCAGCGTCACACAGTGACTCCTGCTCAACTGATTGTCCACCAGGAGCCTGCGTGTCCCTTTCAGCAAGGCTGCTCCCCAGACACACAGCTCCCAGCCTGTGTGGGGCTCTTTGGTTATGTCATCCCAGAACTTTGCACTTTCCTGCTGCACCTCACACTGCTCTAGCCAGCCCCGCCCTTTCAGCCTGTCCAAGTCTCTGAGATGGCTCTCCCTTCTGATATGTCCACACAGCTAACCTGCTGGTGCTTTCAATTTCATCATCCAGGATATTTGTGAAGATACTGAGCAGTGTGAGGCCCAATATAATTTCTTGGGGAGCTCCGCTAGTGACAGACTGCTAGCCCTAGTGAAAACCATTGATCACCACACTCTAAATATGGCCTGTGAGTTTTGTACACATCTTGCAGACCACCTATCCATTTTTTGTCTTATCAGTTTGTCCGGGAGAAGGCTGTGGGAAACTGTGGTCAATGTTTTCACAAGTCCAGGCAAAAAATTTCCACTATTCTCCCCAAGTCAACTAAATAGTTATTTTATTGTAGAAGGTGATTTGGGTCATAAGTATTTTTTCTGCTATTCAATTTGAAACTTTGCTGAACAAATTCTTGTCTTTTAGTTAGCTGTTTTGAACTAATACTTTGTTAACATTAAGACAGTGGAAGTCTTTATGGATTTGGTAAAACTAGTGAGACTTTGGAACTTGAGGACTTAATATGGATTTTTTTGTTGGAATTCAAAATTAAAGGATTCTGGTGGCTTTCAGCTAGTCTGGTTTAAAATGCTAATTAATATTGAGTATAGAAATTTTCATACTTTACCTAGGATCAGTAAGAAATGCCTATTCTAATTTTAAAATAATTTATAGGTTTGGTGAGCTTCTAGAAATTGTTTTGTGCTTATTTCTTTGCTATTTATAGATTTATAATATGACTGCCTCTACAAAAATAAGCTGTAGATGTTCACTATGTATTCCTCTGAAAAGTACAGCACGTTCCGTAGCAGGAATTTATTGATTTGGTGCAAAGATTATTCTGACCCAGTATTGATAGAATAAATGAAAGTTTCTCCTTTTTTGTAAGTTTTCTGAAAAAGGGGAAATACTGTTGTAATTTTTTGTAGCAAAAATCACTGTAAGTTCTAATCAGTGTGATGGTCATAGTTATGTTTATCTGTGTGATGGGTATTGGATGAGTTAATGGACACAGATAGTATGATGTATCTGCAGCAGTTAGTGTCAGTGGAAGAAATCCATCTAAAGTGTCTTGAGAAAAAAAAAAAGACCCAAAATAATCCAGAAATCCTCTGCAAATGTGGTGTCTATTGCATGTAGACAAAAATGGAGACCTTAAGAGTAAAAGGTTGTTTTGTAGATAATCAGGAAATAAAATCTCTGTCCTTAAAGATATGTTCTTACAGTTATGTCCAGTTAATCTTTATCTGGTAGTTAGCACAACAGAGATTGTTGCTTATTTTAGACAGTGAGACCAGGTAACCAAACCAACATTATTCATAGTAGCAGATACTTCTATAAAGGGTGTGAAATGGGTAGACAAGCAAATGTTAAGCCTGTGTCTCAGATAAGATAATGGAGATAAGATCTAGGGCAGTGGGGAAAAGGAAGCAATTCTGAAGGAAGCTGTTAAAATGTGTAATGTAATTTGTATCCAGGTGCCAGTGAGTTTGACCTAAGGAGGCCGTATTAAAGTAAATATTAAATGGAGCTATGATGTTTATAACTTTTGGTCATTAAGGACTTGGCAATTTTTAAAAAAGATATGGTGCTAGCTTTCATGTTCCTTCCTAATCTCAACTTTGATAATAAAATAAAAAGTGGCATTGTTTTAGAGCAGAAATATACTGGATTAGACCACCATTAGAAAAAAAATTGTGTTGTGACGGATGTGGTTTCTTTACATATGTAGTCAATGGAAGGACTTAGATTCCACTTCTTTGGCAGAAAGACTTATGAAAGGTACTAAAGTTTTAATACTTCAGCAAAATCTCATCCTTTTCTACATGTTATAGTTTTGTTTTCTGTGTCAGCACTCACCTGGAGCATGATCTTCCAAATATAAATGCTTTGGGCAATGCTGAGTGCTTTGCCTGTTGAGGCATAGTAGAACCAGATTACTTAAACTGAAATTTCAAACCAAGGAAGAGGCTATGCACTGTAGAGAAAACAGGCTAACAGGTGAAAACATGAAACTGATTTCTGTTTAGATAAGAGTCTATTTGGGCAGATAACTTATGGTGAAGGTATATGACTCAGTGTTTAGGAAAGATTTGATTTACTCCTCCTTTCTTCCACAAAGCAGAGAACTACAAGGTGAGGTTGGCCTAATGTGGTGTTACAGAATGTCTAATGTGATAGGCCTGAATTGACATCTACTCGGTTTTTTTACATAATAGTAACAAAAAAAAAATTTAGTTGACGTTTCTGGAGGATTTTAGTAACAACAGAAAAAATCCTGCTTGGAATTACATTCTAATTGCACCTAAAATATTTGTGTTAATGTTATGTTAATATGTATAGAATTTTATTTTCATAGCCAAGTTTGAATAGGAATTTTCTGAATAAATATTTTTGTATTCTTATTAGTTCTTTTTACACATATTTTGAAAACTTACTCTTTTGATGCATTTCTGTTACAAAAACAAGGTGTGACTAGTCTCTCTTTTTAGTTATCAGTTCTACTCAGACAGGTATTAATGAGTATTTTAAAGTGTTGCGCATGTTATTAACAGGGTAAGAATGAAAGTGAGCTGGTTCTATGGAAATTAATTCTGTCATTTGGATATCTAGAGAGTATCCTTGTCTTAGCATAGTCAGTTGTGCACATTTCTGCTATTACAGTTTACATTTTGTCTTGTTTGTTTTGTTTTGTTAGATGGCATGAAGAAATCTGTGGTCATGTGGACTATCCCTGCCGTTTCCAAAATCCTGCTGCCAGGTTGCAGGCAGTCATTCCTTATAGAGTCTTTGCTCCTTCGTGCCTTATGGAACGCTGCGAAGAATATTTGCTTCGGCTAATTCCTCAGTGCCTCTCGGCTGCTTACACCACACTGGGTACCCACCCCTTTTCCAGGCTTGATGTTTTGATAGTTCCTGCCAACTTTTCCAGCCTGGGAATGGCTAGGTAAAGAAACTTCTTAGTATCCAATCTGCTGTATTTTGTTAGACTCCTTATCACCTAGTTAACAGTGTCAAGTTGCTGTGAATATAAAGTTGCTGTGCTATTTTTCGTAGAGCAAACTTAAAACTCCTGTTTTGACTTCATGTGAGTGGGTTTGTTTGCATCCTTTATGACCTTTAATTTTAGTTTTAACATGGCTTAGAGAAGGAAAATACAAGCTTATTAGATTTGTAGGTCTGAATTTCTACATTTGCCAAACTGAAGTTCTTTTACTGGTTCTATTGATTTAAATACTTGATACTACTGTCATTGTCTTGTTTTCTTTTGGCATTGATTTTAACCTTATATTTTGACAGAACAGGAGCATATTAAAATCCAAATGTAGTGTTTCTCCATAAATCCTTCTGAAGTTTTATGAAGAAACCTTCTGTATGAGTTTCTAGTAAAACTTATCTTCAGAAGCTGAAGGCATATTGTAATGATTGTATTACCAAGTTTTCATGAAATTGTGAAGGCTCTCAAGCCTGTCCAGGTTTCTCTGGATGGCATCTGTTCCCTCCAGTGTGTTCACAGTACCACTCAGGTTGGTGGTGTCAGCAAACTTGCTGTGTGCACTTGTTCCCACTGTCACTTAAAAATATGTTAAATATTGCCAGTCCCATTACTGACCTGTGAGGACACCACTCGTCACTGATCTCCACTTGGACAATAAGCCATTCTCTGCAACCCTTTAGAGTGTGACCATCCAGCCAATTCCTTATCCACTGAGTGGTCCTTCCATCAAATCCTTGTCTCTCCAGTTTAGACAGTCCAATGCTTTGCATATGTTCAGATAGAAATTGACATCAGTTTCTTTTTCCTTGTCTACCACTGTTGTAACCCCATCTTAGAAGGCCACCAAATTTGTTGGGCATATTTTGTCATCAGTGCAGCCATGTTGGCTGTCACCAATCACCTCTTTTATTTTGCATGCCTTTGCATAGTTTCCAGAAGGGTCTGCTCCATGCTTTTGCTTGTGAAAAACAGAGTTCACTCTCCTGTTGAAATTTAAAAAGTTTAATAAAAGACAATAGGGGACACCAAACAATAAAGCAAAGAAACAGCACTGGGTGCTTGGCCCTGGGCCAAGAAGCACACCTGACATTGAGGGAGTCATCTTAAATACTCTTTGTGTTGCGTCAGCCTTATGCCTATTCATAAGCATTCATGCATATTCAAACTTTTCTCAAAACTATTTTGCATGTTCCAAGAACTATTTTGCATGGCTCCTCCTTGGTCCCGCCTTTTTAGAGCATGCGCTTTTTCGGCTGTGGTTTCTTCTAGCTTTGGCTATCAGTTCGCAGTTTGGGCTTGGGTCCATAGTCCTCACATCTGGTTATAGGCTGATAGTCAGGTATCAGTGGCAGGTCTTCTTTTTGGGTGTTATCCAGTCAAGCAGGTAGTGGGGTTAGTAAAAGAAAGTTTTTCAAACTACTTTTATTAGTTTCTACTACTATATCAAAATCTAGTTCATAACAGAAATTAAAACATTGGTTATATACCTTTATCTTTATGACAAGACTACTTCTGTAAAAAGAATAAAAAACCATACACACAATGAATATCTACGAAAAGCCAACATTATATTAGTATGTATTTATCACATGCTGGACCTTGAGTTTAGGCTGGTTGGCCTGTAGTTCCCCAGATTATTCTTCTGTACATTTCTAAAAATGGGGGGTGTGTTTCTTTTTTTGCAGTCAGTGGAAACTTCACTGATGCCAAAAAGATCGTGGCCCTGCAGGCCATGTTTTTTCCCCATGTTGCATGCACTAGCATAGAGGTTTTTTAAGTTGGGCCCTTGAGGAAGCTGACTTCCTGGATGGAATTCCTTTGTGGTGCCCTTCAGGTGCCCTTGTGCTGACCTGTGACCACTCTCTAGACTCTGGGTATCTTATGAGTGGGGTGGATTGAGGTTCCCCTTCCCCAGCAACTTTAGTTTAAAGCTGTCTTCACCAACCTGGCAAACCTGAAGATGCTCTTACTCTTCTCTGACAGATGGACCCCAACAGCAGGCCAGGTTTCTCAAAGTGAGTCCCATGGTCCAAGTTGCCAAATTCTGGGTGTGGCACCAGTCCTATAGCCCTTTGATTTGCCATCATTGACTGGCTCTTTTAAGCTGTAGATTTTTTTTTTCTACAGCTTTCCTCTTGCAGTCCTCTTTTTGGGTTAAAAGTAGAAAATTATGCTGGCACATTACTAATATTGTATAGTCTTGAGGATAAGTTTACTTGCTTTTTCATTCTATAAAGATCTAGAAAATTTAAAACTTAAGGATTTGGTCACTGCCCTCTGTCATATATGGCATTGTAGATACTTTTTACTGGTTACTGAGTTTTCAGTGATAGTTCATCACTCAAAGCATGAAGTTGCTTGGTGAACCTACCACAAATTATATTCTCTGCTGGTTTGCCTGGTGGTTTGATTTTGAGTGAGGTGTGATACTGTATACCATATTCTTGAAACCATATGATATTTGTAGCATTTTTCTGTGATTTCAAAGGTATGGTTCTAAAGAGTTGACATAGGGCCTTTTGGATCATTGCTATAATTGAGGAAGAAACTGTCCGTTTTACTTAGCTGTGAGATAAGAGCAGTGGTCTGTGGAACCATGAAAGGCAAGACATACAAATAGTATAAAGTGAAAGAGAAAGCAGCTCATGATTTCTGGGCCAAAATTACAGCACACAGTGGGAGAAATCTTTAAGATTCAGTTGTTATGCTATTGCTCTTTGGAAGATTTTCAGTGCTTTCCCTGCATGTACCTTTCCCAGAACTAATAGGGAAAAGTTGCCTGCAGGGAATTCTGTTGCAAAACCATCCGTGATTATCTGAATCAAGACTGCGTGTTCAGAATACTATAATTGTGTTTTCTTTTTGAAGAGTATGTGAAAACCCTGTGCATTTATTCTCCTGTGCTTCTTCTAACCACTGTGAGTTCCAAGCAATCCATACCACTGAATATAAGCAGACGATGAAAGAATGGGGATGCATACTTCCTGATGCCTGTCATTCAACAGTGCATCAAGCTAAACACATTCAAATTTTTCAAAATTTAAATAATTTAAGAACTAATTTAAGCGTTTAAATGTCAAGCTGTATTTAGACAGGAGATTATTAAGTGACTCATAGTAACTCATTTGTTCTTGCTTTGTGTGATTTTTCTGATAAAAGCTTCTATGTATATAGCAAGCTACTTAAATGGTTAATTCTGATGCATGCAATGGTAATTGCCTAAATTGCTTAAGCTCACAACAAGCTGTGTGCAAAACCATGTCCAAACCCACATAAAGAAAGAAAATCTAGCTAATTCCTTGGCTCAGAAAGGTTGCTGTAGTATTTATTTTTTTATCTTCAAGTCTATCTGTAGCAGTGCAAACATAATACAGCATGCCAGAGCATAGAAGCTGTTGTTATGAGAACTCTGATTGGACTCCTGTCTACCAGGGAAGGAAGCAGGCATAAATTTTAGTCATTATCTGAAGTATTAGGGCTTTACAACATTGAGTGCTTTTCTTTGTTCCTCCGTGGATGATACTTACTGTGCTTTTCATATCTCAGAAAGCTTCTCTTTATTTATTTAAATGTTTCCCCAGCATTTTAGATTGGTATCAAATTATGATAGTTCTTGCACAGATTTATCTGATGTGTTTTTTTAAACTGTCTATTTCAGTGGCAGCTACTGTGGGTCAGCAGCATTTCTCTTGAAGTCTGATGCTTTATAAGAAAAACCATAATTGAAAACATCTTCATCTTGTGTTTTCTGTACATATTTTCCTGTGTTTTTTAATTTGCTATGGACTTCTATATGGAAACAGGGTCTTGTCTCTACATAATAATTGCAATCTATTCCTCTTGCTTCCTACAGATCTTTGAAGATGAGGATTTCGTTTTGCACACTCTGTTGTTTTTATTTCAGTTTTAATTCAAGTGATTCAGGATAGCTTCTCCTAAATTCATGCTAGTAAAAGAATGATGTGGCCTACACATCTTTGTTGGTGATACTATGTTGAATTGTACAGAAATTAAATTAATGAAATATTGTGGATCAAATTCAAATAGCTTAAAAGCCCAAGGTTCAATGCTTTCTCTAGCATGTTGAGAACCTCATAAACATATAACAGTAGTTAATTATCTAATTTTAAGTTCTTTCACTAGCAGAAGGGAGTGAATTGGAGTAAAAAGAGTAGGGAAGTGTGTCAGACCACAAGCCCTAGAGCTTCTGATTAGATTGTTCACAGAAGAGATCCCTGACCATACACTGCACTGAAAGGTGCACATCATTCATATTCTGAGAGAACTGAGAGGTTAAAATCAGATTAAAAGTAGCTCTGTGTTTTGATGCTGTTGATGATGATACACTACTCCCTGAGGAATTGTCAACCCCACTGGCATTTAAACATCAGGGGTATTGCACAGTTGCAAATGCTCTCATGTGATCAGTTACTCACATGAACAAAGCAAAATGAAATATTTCAGATTAAAATTAGGGTCTGTGTATTTGCTGGCTGTTTTGGCTTTTCAAATCAGTTCGTTCCCAATCCAGTTTCGTTGATCACATTTGGAAACCTAGTGTTTTCAAATTTCTTCCCACTGACCCAGAACTCAGTTTCCTTTCCTTTTGTCAGAACATGAAGAGACTCTGAATTCCATGCTTTTTTTTATTCTCTGAGGAAAAACATTCTTTCTAATACAGAAACTAATTTTTGGTGCCACCTGAGCCTGTACTTGAGACATTGACTTCTCTTGCAGTGTTTTAACTGCATAAGTTTGTTTCACAGTCACCAGTCTCTCTTGTTTCTGTGGTGTTAGAAACTGCTTAGCAGCTTTCTACTTCTTCAGAGCAAATGTGCTGATGTTTATTTTACTCCACTGAGGACTGTACGCCTTTTTATTCAATTGAAATTCTCTTTTTGAAACAATGGTCTTTAAAGTGGTTTTTTTTGTTTCCAGCACACATTGTTTAAGTAATATAAGACTACTGCTTTTTCTGTTTGAATTAATGTGTTTCAGATGTTCTAGTTTTGTAGTAAGTGCTAGCACAAGGAAATATTCTTACCCAAGTACTATGTATAAATAACCTTTCTAGGCACATCACACAGTGCTGGGATCTAGAAGAGTATGGTGAGGAAAGTGTCCTTTGGTGTATACCATGCTTCTAGTTTTTTCCTAAATTCTTAGAACTAGTAATGACTGTGGGATAAACGGACATGTGGTCTAACCTAATTTATCTGTACTTATGGAAAATTTTGCCCAGCAAAGCTAGTGGAACCAGAACTTCCGAGCAAGACTCCAACATTTTCAAAACAGGATCCTAATGTTAGGTTATTTGAATTCTATTTAGGCTCTGAAATTAGTGGCCTTATTTTCAGCTCTGCTGGACACCTTGAGACCCAAATAGTGTTTGATGACAAGGATGCTTGGAATATTTGTAAATCAGGTCAACTTATATAGCTGACTAAATATGGATTTAGCAACCCATCTTTCAATTCCTATTTATAAAGATCTTATTCACTCTTCTCATGTCATGTTAAAAAATTGTCTTTGTTATATACACCTTTCTTCTTTGAAGAAAGAATATGCCTTTCTTCCAAATATGGTATGTGAGCAAAACTCTTGAGTCTTTCCAGTCTATGTCACCAAGGTTGTTAACTTTTTAAATTTAAAAGGGAGAAGGCTCAAACAGCCTCTTTGATCACTGCGTCTGTAGCCACCATTTGTCTGTTCTGTATGTCTGCAATGTTACGATGACAACTGATAAGCCCATAGAAAATCAGACAGGAATATTGGAAAACATTCAAGTGTCAAAGTTAAATGTAAAACCTTTAATATTGTTCAGTCTTGCAGAACGATGTTTTACTGTTTGATACAACTGTGGAAGCCTTTTGTGAGTCTATACAAATGTAGACACACTTTCTAGCACAAGATTTTCATTTGTGTTAATTTGACAAAATACTCACAAGAATAATGCTTAAACGTTTAGTTTATTTTTTACATGTTCCTAGTTGATTATCCACACAGAAATAACCATATACAAAATTTAAAGCAAAAATTAAAAATATAGTCAAGAAAAACTGAGTCTTAGCTGGGATAGCAGTAGTTCAAAGTATGTGTCTGTACAACACATGCATATGAACTTAGTGACATTTAGATGTTGTGTGAATTGACACATAGAGGTAACCAGGGCAACTACCAAGCTGAAATGCAAAGAGTAGATTTATTCACTGGCCCACTAACAATGTTTGGCAGAGACCCACAGGAGCATGGGCTCAGTTTGGCTTAGTTCATCCTAGTGAAGGGAGACCCACGGGGACATGGGCTCCAGTAGGCTTAGTTCACCCGAGAACACAGCGGGGCGCCTGCTGCCTGCCCCGATATATCTTGTGCACACACAGTTTATCACAAAGCTGTGCTTTTATGATGTCTCTCTCCCAGCAGGAGGCTCAAGTATGTCTGTGAGAGTGTGTTATCTCTACACAGGCATTCTACTTCTCCAAGCAGGCAGAGGGTGAGCAGCACTAGGCGTAATAAATGCAGTTCCACAACACTGATGGTCTCAACATTCCCACCTGCAAGGTTACTTTGAGAGAAACTCTTTCCTTCTTCTTGCCAAGTCTTCTGGTTTTAACCCTTTCCTCACAACTGTTGTTGAAGACATTTGCTGACCCTTAGCTGAAGCCTGAAGTATAATTAGCTACCACTGCAATCACAGTGCTTCATCCACTTTTGGTATTGAAACAGGGTTTGGAGTACTTCAGGCATAATGTATTTCCTTATTAATGTGCCTTGTTGGTCTGTTAACTCACAATGGGTGCCATTTTAACAGAGAAGCCGTATGTCTGTTCTAAAGTAACAGGGGGATTTCTTTTGCATTTCTCATAGTTTTCCATAGAGCTTTCTCAGTGTTTTTGGAAGACAGTGTACAATATTTACCTGTTATAAGATGCTTCTCTTATGGGATAGTATCACAAGATAACATCTCAGTCTGACGTTACTGACCAAAATTAACACAAAAAGGGATGTTTTAGAACATGTGGATTTACTTATGCTTGAAATATGCAACTGTGCATAGTTATCATTTGTAATTGTATGAGATGAATAAAGAATATTGTTTTAGGAGCTTAAAAATCACTTGCTTCTTTTGCTTATGACACATGAATTGTTAAAAGGGCTTTTGGTCATTGAAACTGGAGAGGTAGTGGAGCTCTTTTGATGCTACTGTGGGATAGTAACTGCACGTTTTTAAATTTTATGGCTGGAATTATTGCAGAGCCTGTTAACATCATTATAGTTAAAGGTACCTAAGCATTTCCAGTATAAACTTGTATTTCAGTGGTTTGTAACTGTATAGACTCGTTCCCAGCTGAAAGACGGCATAAAGTAGTTTAACTTAGAAGAAGTGGGTGTGTGTGTTTTACACACATATATGAGAGGCCAGCATATTTCTATGCATATTATATTTGTTATATATTACATAGAATGTGTATATATATGTATATGTATGTCTAATATTATATATCCATCCCTGCCCTCTATATATGTGCATATATATGTATGTAGGTAATACTAATGATTTTATTTTTGTTGTATGAATTGCATGGCATTTATAAAGTAAAAGTATAGTCTTCCCTCAAAAGTGACCTGTTTATAGAGAACTGGAATATTGAGAGATGAAGCAATTAATTATTATTGAACACTGGGTCTGAGATTTTGAAACTAGTTTTCAGAATTCCTCCTCCCTGTGTCCTTTATCTCTAACCCTCAAACATTCTCTCCTGCCAATAGAGATGTATAAGATGAGCTCAGACTTTTGCTTGCAGATCGTAGTAATATAGTCCCTCTACTGTTTAATATTCATAGTCAGCAGCATTAGACTGTTTTACTTAAGTTTCTGAATCATTTAAATAGTAGAGTACTTATAAATGCAGAGATTTTGCATGTATGTGCTGTAACTGATAAGAAAGAAGATAATAAATGCAGCCAATCGTTTTGAAGGCCTAAGCTTAATTTTTAAAGAGCCAAAAGAAAGACAGTGTTCAAAGCAGCCACAGGCTTCTGTCATGCAATTATCTCTGATCTGACTTGCTGTACCAAGTATGTGAAACTTTCTTAGTCTCTCTATATGATAATTACTAGTAGTCTGCATTTTACCAGCCCCACCTGGGAAGAACCTGATCCAGGTAATAGCTTTTAGATTTTAAATGTAGACTGCAAGACTGATGATACTTAAAACAAAAGGAAGTGCAGAGAAAGCATTAAATCCATGCAAATCCTCTGGCATGGATTAAATCCTCTGGCACGAGTTGCCAGGTGCTAATGTCAATCCTTTTTGCTGTAGCCTTGATTTCAAATATAAACAAAGCTCCAGATTAAACAAATTGCTGCCTTTATTTTCCTTTTTCGTAGTTTTGTTTATTTTGTTGCTAGTAGGAGTCTGGTTTAAAGATCCATAACACTTTTCTTGTATGAGTAGTAGTTTGAGTACTTGCTGGTGACTAGCTCAGAGGAGGCTAAGAGAGTTCATGTTCCTAAAAACCATGATGTTGCTGAACAAAAAACTCTGTGCAGTTCAGTTCTTAAGAGCAGTAGTAGAGGAGTGTGAGGAGTAAAGTGATCCATTCCTAAGCTCTGTCTTTGGCTTCTGGTCAGGGAAGCTTTCTGGTTAGTCACAGAGGGTTGGGTAGGCAGTTGGGTTTGCCTCTGCTCAGCTCACCCACTCCTGGCCTGGAGCAGTAGTTTTGTCTACACTTATGGCAGTACGTTGTGCCCAGTTTTGGGCTGCCTGTTTATGACAGAGACACCAACAAAGTGAATCTGGCCTCTGCTAGGATTATTAGCAGGTGGGAGAATATGCTGTATGAGAAGAGACTGATAGAGCTGAATTTGTTCAACCCGGGAAAAGATACTGCTAACTAAGACTAATCACTACCTCCTGCTACCTGAGGGGGTGGATGCAGAAAGAGCAAAACCATGGTCCTCTCAGAGACAAAGGGAATATATGAAGCAACATTCACAACTTGTAGTGATGGATTTCAGACAGATGTAAGGAGCCCCAGTTTTTGTGGTTAAGCACTGAAACAGGTAGTTTGGGAGCTTGAGGAACCTCCGTCTCAGGTTGTCTTCAAGCTTGACTTTTTCCAGAGATTCGAAGTCTTCAGTGCTTTTACCTGTGCTACTCCATTGGTTTTATGTTCAGTTACAAATAACACATCCCCTTCCATATTACCTGTATGACTCCTTCATGTTGCCATGGTACTTTGAGGGCCTTTCAACAATTAGTTTGTTTTCAGGGAAGAATCTGGGGAAGTAGTAGGAATGTATTCTTATTTTGCAGATAACTAATTGATGTATGTAGATGTTACAGGAGATCATTATAAGAAACACACATTTCCTAATTCTCTTTTCCTCTACCATCCCTTGCCAAGGTTAAGTAAGGAACTGCACCCATATCTTTTGAACCCAAACCCAGTGTTCTGACTTTACACCAGCCTTTCCAACCTGTCTTTTTTGGGAGAGTAGGTACTGGGTATCTTCCAAGTTTTAAAGGTATACTCCAAACTTCTGGGCTGCCAGTACTAACAAAAATCTGTCTTTAATTGAAATATCTTTTTACTCTTTGTTTTTCTTAAAAAATACAAGCATTTTCATTATTACCTCTAATCTTGGCAAATGCAAATTTCACATATAGAAGTCTCAGTACATTAAAAATAACAAAAGCTATTGAAAGTCAATGGGATTTTTAGTGGCAGCAGGTCTAATATCCTAACAGACAATTCTAATATTAGTCTTATTGCATCTGATGTCGTCTTACATGGAATGTTTTGGCAATAGACAGATTTTATTCACTTGCTCAGAAGTTGTTTCACAATGTGGTTAAGCCTTTGGAAATGCCTTATTTAATGCCCACAACGTCCTTCTGCAGCATGATTAGTTCAAGAAGACGTGTATATATGCCATTGTGAATGGGGGTAGAGGTGGTTTTGTTTAATGGTGCAAGTTTTTGTCATCTAATATTGATTTCACTAGTTGATTTAGTTGAATAAAGAGATCTATTTCTTATCTCCTTTTTGTTTTGTTTTCCTCTGAGAAATCATTTTACGTGATGTAAATTTATAGTATGGGTAATTTTATTAGTGACTAAGTGTAAATGAGACTGTCATAACCATTTGTCAACTTTTTTATCTCTCTGATGGTGTAAGCTGAACTCAGAGTGAACCAACATCATAGTCTAATATGAGAAAAATGGCTTTAATTTCTTCACTTGTGTGTCTCCCAATTCTTTAAAATAATCCCCACAACAAGCAAGCAAACAAACTCCTCTTGCCCCCTTTTCCTCCATCAGTTCTACAATGAGTGTTTTTGTTTAGCTCTGGGAGAAAAAATGAACCCACGAACCAAAAATCAGTTATGTGTTTTAGAATATGTAATTATTTGAAATAATGTAAAAGTCTAAATGGCTAAACAAGTGCAAATTCTGTTCCTTCTCCATACATATGACATGTGATTTATGATTGAATCAGTTTTAAATTTGTGCTCATATTTTTAATTCAGTTTTCCAGTTAATGTGTCCAAAGAAGCTATTTAATTTTGCCCATACAATTGCAACTTCAGCAACAACGAAATATATGCAGATGATGATTTTTCTTATTTTTAATGTACTACAGTGAATGTCGTTGTCCCTGTAATGTTGGTGTAAATCATGAGTAATTCCATTAAGTTCTGGGTAGATCTGTGCTATGGGCATGAGATCATAATTTGTCTATGATACTTAAAATTTTACAGCTAAATCCTGAAATAATGTAGAGGCAAGTGTTCTTGTAAATATCTGTGCTTTTTAGCTGTTAGTTAAGATGAGGGATTAAACACTGTTCCTAATTTTTATGAGGTATGCTGTGATACTGTTGAAAATAGGAGTTCTTGTGCAAATCATTATTTACACCATGGTTTAGAGCTTGGTACACAAAAAGCAGATTCTGTTGATGGTTTTGTCATCCAATGTATATAAAACTTTTGGGACATTGGAATAGGAATTAATTCTCTTATCTGTAATTTAGATAGGTGCTGTCTTTGTTGGGTGACTGGTCTGTTGTATTCAAAGTCACTTTCTTTGTGACTTTGAATACAGCAAATTGCTATGTTTCTTGTGAACACGGCAATTAAACATCTTTTCCTTGATCCCATTTTGCCTAAAGAAACCAGGAAACAGAGACTGAATTTTCTACTACATGTGTCAGCAGCAGGCTCTTTGGAGAGGGGAGTGAAAGGCTGTGTTGAGACATTTCCACTGTGGTGCTCATAATTTATATCACTGCTTCTTACACATGGAAGAAAAAGGTGGGGGGAAAAAGAAAAGGATGGGAATTATCCTTTCACTGCTTCTCCTTATCTTGATTCCAATATGGATTATGCTTTGTTCTGAATGCATTTGTTTAATGATTTGACAGAGGCCTAATTGCCAATTCTCTCTTGCTTTCAGCTGCAGGTGTATAGAAACTACCAGGATGTAGTTTGGAAAAAGGCACAGCCGTGGTTCTGAAATACGTGTGTTGTGAAGGAGATCAGATAGAGGATTAGCTGAGGGGATAACACAGAATCATTTAGGTTGGAAAAGACCCTTAAAGTCATTGAGTCCAACTGTAACACTGCCAAGTCTACCACTAAACCATGTTCCTAAATGCCACATCTGCATATCTTTTATATAACTCCATGGATAGTGACTCAACCACTTCTCTGGGCTGCCTGTTCTACTGTTTAATAACACTTCTGGTGAATAAATTTTTCCCAATACACAATCTAAACGTCCCTTGGCACAACTTGAGGCCATTTGTTCTTGTCCTGTTGCTTGTTACTTGGAAGAGGAGTCTGATAGAAATGAGTAGTGACATAGGAACCTATGAGAGAACAAGATAGAAAATTTGGCTAGTGAACATAATACAGGCACAGCCATATCAGTAGGTGTGGTTTTGCATGGCTTAGTGAACACCTGCAAATTTTTTGGGATGCTCTCAAATTATGTATTTGACACCTCAGAAGGATAAACTTTATGAACTAATAAAGTTGCTGCAGTACCACTTCGTGAATATTATTTCTGGCTGTTTTAATTTTGTGCAGTTACCAAAAGTCCCAGTAAAGGAGTAGTCTTCCAAAAGTACCTAATTTGAGGAGGGACTGCATAGCACTGTCAAACAATTCCCAGGGAGTGTTTTTCCGTTTGGTCTTGTGAAGGGAAGACCACAGCACTTGTTTTCTGAAAGCTGGTAAACTTCAAACAAGTTTTTTCATTGTTTAAGTTCGTAATTTCTGAAGACTTGGATTACTATCCTGTTGAAGGCTTCTTTTCCCTTTATTGGGAAATATGTGCGTGTTAGGATTGCTCTAGGGGTCTGAGAGTCGTTGGTGGCAGATCTGAGAGTCCTGTCTGAAGTGACAAAAGTAAATGGTTGACAAGGGAGATTAACATGTTCAGAGAACATTGCAGTAATCCTAGTACTGTGTTGGCTGATTTTGTTGGAGTATTTTGTAGCGGTCAATAGTTTGTATCCTGTTTTGTGGGTCTTTTTAAACAAATTAACCTGAAAGTTCTTTTAATTAAGAATAAAATCAAAATTCTGCCCAAAACTCTGAAACAAAGTTACCAAAGACTTCATGTATTTTTACACTGATTTAAAGGGGATTTTTTTCACTTTTACTAGAACGGCTTGTTTGAGTGGATTTCCTATGAACTTGTGCTAAAAAAGCCTGCTTTTCATATTGTTCCTTTTACTTCTCAAAAGTTAAATTCAAAATAGAAGCTGTAATAGGAGGAAATTCAAGTCTAACTTGGTTGTAAAGCAAGTTGAAGAACCACAGAATGTTTTCAAACAGAAAGAGAAATCCTTCTAAGATTTATGTTTCTGCTAGTCTATGAGTCAAGCTTTTTCTGCTGTTTTTGGTATTTTTTCAGAAGTGCAGTTGTTGGGTAATTTCGAGTGAACAACACACAGGGGCTTTTGGATCTTTTGAAATACACAAATATGGAATATTTACTCTGGGGCAGAAATTCAAGGTTTTGGGTTTATCCCAGAAAGCTTGGGAAGGAAGACAAAATAGAGGAAAAAATAGCAAAAACTCAAAATCCAGTCAGGACATCAAGAACATCACTACAAAGTAGCAGAGATTAGGTGTTCCTCTGCAAGTAATAGTTTTTCTTGTAACGATGTATTTCTTCTACATTTCTCCACAAGGCTTCCCACAACTTATCATAGTAATCTTCTGTAATTAGTGGAAAAATTTATTGGTCGTTAAGAATAATTCCTCTTCTATGGCTACCAACAGTGCTTGTAAGATTATTGTTTCGATTTTACTAATATTTTCTTACTGAGTGCTAAGTGGTTGGATAGGAGTTGAATGAGGCTTTCACCACTACACTCCTTTGCAGTGGGGAATTGGATCTTGTGGTTTTCCAGTGGTTTAGGGTTAGTTGCTGTTGCCAAAATTAAGCAGTTTCTCCAGGAAATTTTTATACAAACAGAATCTGGTGATAAAAGCTCTGACTTTATATAAATCAGGAGATAGAAATACCTTTCTCATCACAGTTGGGTTTTGATTTATATTTGGGGTTTTTTTAACTTTGAGACTTTCTGCAAGTACTTTATGATATGCCCATTGTGTCTGACTGGTAACTGTATCTTCCTAGACCTCATTTATAGGTCTTATTTATGCTTGAGCTCTTTGAAAACTTATCTCAAGGTGTCTTTTTTTAATAGCACTGTAACTTTGGATTTTTTTCCACTTTTTTCAGCTGCTGTAAGTCTGTTTTCCCGGTTTCATAACATTCACCCCCTCTAACTCTATGCTATTGTATAGTTAAGTCTCTTTTCCTCATATATTGTAATTTAGTACTAGCTTTGATCGTGACCATTCAGTTGAGTCTTCCTCTGCTTAATGACTTGGATCTTACACTTCCTGTATTTGCTATTCTTCGTATTTCTTTGCTGTCATATCAATCTGTCATTTGGGAGACCTCATTCCTGAGAGACAGTTTTATTGAATTTGTATTGTTCACCAACTCATTTGAACTTGGAATGATCCTTTTCACTTAAACATTTTCCTAACCCCTTTCTTCCTATGCTCACCAACATCTGCTAGCATGGGGCTTTCTCAAGGGCCTAGGTAAAATTTCAGTTACTTTTGATGAGAGGTAATAGCCAAAACTTTTAGTGCACCATAATCATTGCTGCTTTTCTAAGCAAAGTTCTGATATTCCCTTACCACGGGAGGTCTGAGGTTTTTCTTCACTTTTGGCAGCAATGGGCTTCAAGTCATTTTAGGGGCCTTTGCAGGTCTGACTTTGTACTATGATCTTCAGGAGACACTAGCAAGTGTCTAAAGGTATCATTTTCATCTGTAACATGTTCTGTGCTTTTAGAAAAGTTAATCCAGTCTGTTTGGCTGGTGGTACTGTTACAACATTTCAATGCTGATTACCTAAATTTACTTCTGAATCCACTGCTGAGCTGTGATTATGACCTTCAATAAGCTGCTGCTCGTGTTTGGCTAAGAGTGCAGTACTCATTTTTCAACACTGCTACCATCACATGCTGGCAGCTCTGAACCTGTTTTGCCAAGGAATATAATTTCTTCTTTCTATCTGGCTTCTTTCCACTGTGTGTCACTTCCAGCTACTTTACACACTGCTGTAGTACTGTTTTTTTCTTTGAAATTAAATAGCTTTCCACTTCTTTGGTTTGGGCAAGAACATTTGGACATGAGCGTTTAAGTGGTTTACCACACTTCCACAAGAAAGTTTTTGTTTTTAGATGAGAAATTATGTTTGTTTACAAGGCCTGATGGATGGCAGAACTGCTAGGAATAGCTTGGGCAGTCTTACATTTTCAGCAAAGTAAATGTTTTTGGTGGATACTATAGGAAACACTTGGTCCAGTAACTGTGGAAAGATCTTATGATCCTTCTCTGTTATTTCTGGAGTGTGTGTGTTGAGAGGATTGGCTGGCCTTCTCTTTTGATTTTTTGCCTGTAATAAGACAGGAGGGGATGTAGCTAGTAGTGCCTTGGACCTTTTGATTGAAATAAACTCCATGGATTCTGACTTGAGTCACAGATGTTTTGTCATGGAGACTGATAAACTTAAAAATTTAGTTAAGCTAAGTGACTTCTCATAGTAGATTTAAGTCAGTCCAGCTTTTAGGCAGTAAGTACATTATGTACCTGTTTTGCATTGAAATCAGTCTCAAATGCTAAATGTTCACCATGATAGAGTTGAGCTAATTTCTAGTTTACAGATCAGCATGCTTCGACCCAGGCCAGCAACTTTACAAGTGCTTGTAAATGTCTTTGTATTTTTGCCTGTACAAATAGTAGTTTTAAAAATCCCACACTGTTACTGGAGTTGACTGTGTTAACAAGTAATACAGTGCCAATGTATGGGATGAATAAATAGTTTGAGGTAGTCAGTATGGAGACTCCTACATCTAGAGTCTGTACAGTTGGAGAAATGTACTTTCTACTTGATTTAGTCTGGCTCCTTGAGCTAAATATTCCTTCCTAAGCATTGAGGCTGTTCAGAAGAGTGGTTATTTTTTCACACCCTTATGTTCCTGTTGGAATGAAATGGTGCGCAGCTGGAATTCCTCTCTAGTTTCCACAAGAAATAACCCAGGTTGCCTGCACCAAAATCTCTCAGAGAGCTTAAACAGATTGGAGCATGTGAATGACTGATAGACTTTCTTTAGAAATGCACTGTTGGTCTAAATGAAAACACTAATGGAGGCATAAGCATTATCAGCCTCAGCAATAAACTCTCTTACCAAAGTGAGTAGTTAGCATACAAACTATGTGTAATACTGTTTTACTGTACTATTTACATGTAGTAACCATGTAGCAAACACCAGTGGGGATGTCTTACAGGTGGGAAAGGTGGTTTTATCTAAAATAAAGCCTGAAACAAAGTAGGTTTCACTTGCTCGGTGTCACACAAACACCAGAATGAGTACGATGTCCAAGAAGTCTGTCCAACAGTCTGGCACTATGATATTTCTGTCCAGATGTTAGGCTCTGAATCAGTTGCCATGACATGAAGGACACGCTTCAAGTCCTGAAGTCTTCTGGGTTCTTAGCTTGTAGGTTGCCTTTTTGGAGATAACAGTGATAAGTTATTTTCATTATTTCCCCTTTGTGAGTGGTCAGGCTTTGATCACTGCTCTTTGTCTCTGGATTTGGATATCTTTTTGAAGTCAGAGTGACCTGGGGGCTTGATGACCTGCTAAATTGTGTCATTAACACAGGACGTTCTGAGAGCTGTCTTCCTGTGTGTTCCTCTGGGTGCTACCACACCCTAACATTCCCACTCATTCTCTGTTCATGCATACTATTGTAGTTCCCAAGCTCCTGCCAAAAATCAAACAGTAATGAGATGTTATATTCTGTGACTTAGTTTTTGCTCTCTTTATGACATTTTTTCATTAAATTTTTGTTAAAAGTAAACCTTGTCACAGCTTGTGGCTGTGGTGTTAAATTTGGGATAGGAAAACACTGGACAGTTCCCAGCAGCACAGGTAGACCAGTAACAGCTTATAAGGATAACCTACAGGTATTTAAGGCATGTGGAGATACAGAGCCATTCTGACTCCTGTGCCTTTGTCTCAGCAAGATAAAGATGCTGATCAACAGAGTACCCAGACTTACTGTCTGAAGAATATACCACTAAGTCGAACAAGCCTACTCGGGAGCCTATGTGGCCCAAGAAGATCCAGACAATATGGAAGAAACCATAATGGAATGGTGATTCAATAATAACTAGCACAACAACCTGGTTGTGATGAGCCAGTAATGCTTGCAAAGGCTCTTGCTTAACAGCAGTCAAATCAGCTTTTGGGACTGCAAGACTTAAGTATGTTTATGTCCAACTGACTGGATCTCTTGCAGAAGTCAGTGTGTAGATGTAACACCATAGACAAAAGGTGTTGAACTGAAAATGTAATAAAAATCTGCATGTTGATATCATACTCATATCTTAGAAGCATGGAATGATTATACCAAGAGAGGATTTTACCATGACAGCAGGATGTAGCAGAATTAAATTAGTAAAACTCTGAAGCAGTGTTTGTTCCCTGAGAGAAGCTTGATATGATTAAACTTGTGTGCGTTGAAATCAGCAGGAGCTAGACACATCACACGGATTGGGACCAGTGTTTGGTCCAAGTGACTTTGACCCAAGAAACTGGTAACTTAGATTTTTGCCCTAGTATCAGATAGAGGATATAACTGAAGGGGAAATGAGCTTCAAGAACCTGGTAAACCAGAGCTCCTAAATTTTCAGTTTCTTCCCAGCTCCCTCTTTTCTTGTATCATTGTTCTAACAGTGAGTTTACTGAATCAGTCATGGGTGCCATATCATAACCTTCAGAAATTGGTTTCTGGATGAGACTGACTGGTGCTTTGAGAACAGCTGACAGAAGCAGCTTGAAGATATGTGAGCCAGAGGAAGGTTTCAGAAAGTCTGGAGTGAGACATGCATTCCTTTTTGTATGTGTTCTGGCTATTGCTTTGTTTTTTAGCTCTTCATTTTTCGCTTGTGCTGTGTTGTTTGCTGGAAAGCACTTTGCATCAAGGCTGAAATGTTTTCTTTCTGGCCTAAAGACACCATCCTGTCCTGACAGTTGAAGGCTGACTTTCAGCTGCTCACACCTGTGTGACCTCCTGGCTGGACAGTGCAATCCACCTGTATTCAGTGTGCACTGTGTAAAACAGGGAAGTTTTGGTTTTTTTTTCCATAGAATTTAGATTATGTTTTGAGGTCCTCAGTATGTCAGGCATACGGGCACAAAATCCTGGAAGACCATGTGGTGACATGCAACATGGGAAAACTGAGGAACACTGATGTTTATCCAGGGAGTTAAATGTCAGGGAGGTTGCTCCAATTTTGCCACATGAATTCTTCCAGGAAATAGGAGACAGGATGTGCTGTACCACCTTACAGTCAGGAGCAAAAGGAATGTTGTTTCCCATGTTTGGTTATCATAATTATTTAATACTGCATGTATTAATAGACATATGTACATATATAGCTATCGACATAAATTTATAAAAATCCCCCAAACCCTATGAAAACAGGAAACATCTTTGCTTCTGCTTTTTCCCAGGAGGAAGGATCAAAGAGGAAACAATGTACAACAGATGTTAGTCATATGGCTTAATACAGTATGATGTATAAAACCATGCGGAAAACAAATTTGATTCCAGTTTGATTGTTGTTAGTAGATGATCTCAACTGAAATCTGATCAAAATAGTCCAAATTACACAAGTATAAGTCAACAGAATTAGTCCTCCTCATACATCTGATTTATTTGGATGGTAAGGCTTGAAGAAGGCTTTCCAAACTTTGTGTTTACAATACTTAAACCAGTGCTCTTCAGTGATGAGCTTGTGTTTATAGACTGTGTATTTTCAGAACTGATTTTCTCAAACATGTAAAGACTGGTAAAAGACTGAGATGATGAGTCCTGTAGCAGTCTGTTTTTATGACTTGCACTTATTTATTAACGTTGCTTTAAAGCTTCATGAAAGCAAGATTTTATTTTCTACAGTTGACAAAAACCTTTTCAATTGTCAAACTATGAAAAAATGTTTTACCAGTACATGTCTTTGCACTGTATCTCAATTTTTATTACAGCAATACTCAGTTGAAAATTATGTGTATTTTAACAGTCTTTCTTATCAATTATGTGTTTTCATTATGATAGCATTGCATTTTTAGTGCTTAATTCATGTGGAAAGTGCTCTAAAATCTAATGAAAGCTATTAGGACACATTGATAAAAATCTTACACCTTGTGTAACGGAGAATAGACCTGCCAACATGACTTTGTAGGTTACACAGTAGTATTACAAGACCTCCTCTAGAAAGTGACTTTATTAGTAAATTAGAACTCAACAAATAAATACCTTATGCCTAACAATGTCTGGCATAAGAACTTTTAATTAACATCTGTATAACAAGACTGAAATATGCTAAGTATGTTATATTTGCATTCTAAATTGATTATTTATGTAGTATTTCAGGAGTGTAAAGCAGGAATTATGAATACAATTATTGTCACACATAAATCACATTGTCGTGGTCGCAGACCATTAAAAATTGTGAAAGCCAAAAGATTAGGCACTTCTCTTTTTTTCTCTGTGCTTTACTGTTACTTAGAATGAATTTTAAAATAGATTATTTTTATGTTAAATGGACATGACACACGCTGAAGGTGACATAATCTTATAGCTATGTTTTTATAAAAAGAACTCCTGACATCTCTAGATGTACTGCCTCTTCTCTGTCTACTCACATTTAGTCATCATTACTCCCACAGGTTTTCTTAGACTTGTCATAACTTCTCAGTCGCATGAGAAAGTCAACATTCTCCACAATTTGCATTCTTCACATATTAAGTAATACATATTTGGTAGTTTTTTGAAGTATTGCTAGCTGGATGCCTGGCTGAGGCGTGACCACTGTTCTGCTCAGTGCCAAAATACGTTCACTGTTTTTATGAAAGTGCTCAGCCCTCCTCGGATCACTGCACCTGTTTTGTAGCTAGCTAAGAAATTTCATAAATGTAACTGGCCTAAAAAACTTTGATATAATATATCCTGCTGCTTTGAAATACCTGCGTAAATCTCACTAATGCTAATGGACATTGCATGCTTACAAAGAAGGAAAGGATATCCATGTGTCTGAGATTTATATGTGATGTTATTTGTAATTTTTTCTGTATTGTATTCAGGCCTAATTTTTTTTCAGAGGGTTCATACTGATGTCAGTAGGAGGTATGCTTTCATAACTGGAGAGTGCAATTGTTTGTTTTTAACTACATAACATATGGACCAGTGCTTAGAATGCAAGATTATTGGAGCTAGAGAAATATCTAAATAGAGAGGCATGAGTTAATTGGCTAAAAATATACACATAGTTTTAGATATTTTAATCTAATATAGTGTGTCTGAAAATGGATGGCATTCTTAAGATGTCTATCTTGGCACTTGAAAAAATAAAAGAGATGTGAACATTCTCAATCAGTTTATAAATGTGACTTTCCTTTGGATAAAAAATGAACTGAAATGAAACCTTGAATTAAGCTAGTATTAGTTGATGGATAGATGTTCTAGAAAGCTTGCCCTCTACCTTAGATCTTTTGCATAGCCAGATGTAGCCAAGCACAAATCATCCAGATCTGAATGTAATATTGTTGTGCTGTAATCTTGTTGTGAAGTTAATGATACAATATCAGATTTTAAAAAGGGCTGTTATTATATTAAAGTTTTTTTAGTCTGCCAGCTTGTTCCTTTTGATTAGATTTTGCTTTTACTATTTCAAATTGATACAAGAATAAATCCTTCATGTTTATAAACTGTTATCACACTGATCTTTTCTTTTTCTCTTCTTGACTGAAGTTGTGTGACATATTATAAATAATAACTAGCCACTTCCTCGCACCACTTTAGCATTCTGTTTTCCACATGTGTATGGTACTTTGCCCTGTGATTTTTTGAATAATTATTTCTATGTCTTCTTGTGTTGATTGAAAATGAATTTATGATTTGCAATATACAGTGTTTCTACTTCTGTGTGTATTTTTGCATGTACTATCCATACATATAGTTACCACTAATATTATATGTTCAGTGAAAAAGGTTACATTATATGTGTGTAGCGTGTTTTTAAACAGCTAAAACATTTGATCACTTTCTTCCTCCCGAAGTATCAGTGCTTCTGGTAGCTGGACTTTTAGAATAAGTTAAAACTGCAAAAGAAAGAGATTTTCGATTGTTGTTTATTTTGATACAATTTTTAAATCATATAATTTACATATGACCAGTGTGGTCCAAATTATCTGCTTATGTTAATAGGTATGAGATTGTATGGTGGATAACCTATGCATTGTATTGTACTGTATTAGGAATAACCTGAGTAAGTCAGGTGGCTAAATTAAAATCTGACACATTTGCCTACTAAGATTCTCATTTCCAAAGAATTGAGAAAAGTGTGGTTGAGAGAATTTAGTTGTATTCTTTGTATTTGGTATCAAGTGCAGGACCAAGATTTTTCATTTTGTGTGCAAGTTGCTGTCATGAGACTAAACTATGGAATTTTGTTGTTTCAATTGCTTCCTCAACGCCCTGGCTTTTTACCTGACTTGGCTGAGCACTAATCTTGACAGTGCAGGAGTTACTGAAGGTGTTTGCTCTGTGTGGCTGATCTGTGGTGCTGTCATCTGTAAATAGCCTCAGGATCTCCTGGACACTGTGAAGGCTGTGGGTCTCAATACGTTTGTCAGAACAACAGTTAGCTGTCTGTGGATTCATAAATGAGAGTGGAAGTTATGGTAGTGTCTGCCTTCTGAGGGTTCAAGTGAAAAGCCATACAGGTTTGAAATGGGTTACATAGCATCTCTTCTGAGTGACTGTCAGGCCACGTATTCTGTTTAGGAGTGTAATTGCACATGTCCAGCTGAGATGATACAGATTCTTTTGCCTAGAAAATGCTGTATCTTATATACATCTAGGGGTTTTTTGTGCTCTGCACTGGGTGCAGGAGAGCAACGCACATCTTCCAGTCTTTAGTGTCTCTCAGTTCTGGCTTTTGCTTAAGTAAAGCTTCCTGTGGCTTCTAGTCTGTAGTTTTAGCTCTTCTGAGATTTTGAAAGTAAATTTAAAAAAAAGAAAGTTTGTAAACAATCTCAAATTACACATACCTAGACCTTTGTGTGGTATTTTTAAATCTGAGTTTGCAAAACCTATAAATGTGAATAGTATACAAATGCAGTTCTGTTGAATAAAATCTGATTGTGCTCCTGCAAACAATTTTTTTTGTTTATGATTCTCTTTCACTCTTTCCGTAGTAATTAGACAAACAGAAAGTTGAGTTATTTGAAACATTTTAAAACCCAGCTGCCTTTTCCCAAGTGTATGATTCACAGGAAGAAAAAGCCAGTGTTCAGGTGGAAAGAATTGTGCTGATATAGTCTGATGTTACAGTTCTGCAGTTCCGCCAGACAGAGACAAGGAGTCTCAATATAATTTACTTTTCTAGGTCATGAATTACCTGTTGCTGTTCTTGGCTTAGAGAAATGAACCTTGGACATAATGGATCTGACACTGACAGGCTCATTAGAACTTTTCAGTGGATTGAGGAGTGCCACATACTGTCTTTTACAAATAGGCTGTGTTTTTTTTCTAGTCAAATTGTCGGTGTTGGAACATAGTTAAAAATATCTGCTCTCTTAATTTTGTTTGCATAAGTCAGAAAAGTGCAGTGAAGTTCTGGCAAAGGCCAACACCTGATTGTTTCTTGATACAGAATGTTTAAATTGAATGTGACCTGGATCATTCACTGACAACGAATTTGGAAATAAAGTTGGGTTGTTGTTTTTATGGTACTAATTGCAGAGAGCAGTGTGCTGCTCCAGGAGCCTTTGATGAAACTCTATGTGGTAGTTTCTATCACGTGTTCCTTTATGAGATCCCAGGGAATGAGGTGGTTCTTTATTCCTGGGGTGTGCGTTGTAATGTGTTTTGCAAAGATCTGGCAATTTCTTTGTGTCATTTTTGTCTGGGCCCAGTGAAGGAGTGTTTGAAATGGTCTGTGCTTCCGGGTTGTCAGAATGCTGAGGATATCCACCTCCCTGTTGTCATACCCAGATGGTGCAGGCTCTGCTTTTCCACTGTTTGATTCATAGACTTACATAAGAAGGAGTTGGCTGAGTTTCAGCTAGAGATAATTCTCATAGAAAGCTATGAAAAAATTAGTGGTGCATCATCTGATTCCATGATTCCACTGTTGAGAAAAGAATGCTTGCCTTCTTCAGGAAGTTTCATCTTATACTGATTTATTAGACTATGCTAATTCTATGAGAACATAATTGGATACAGTTTTTTTTTCTTTTTTTTTTTTGGTAAGAGGCGCATTTTTACTAATTTGTCTGAGAATTATTGGTCAATGAGTGAATCTTCTTTAGCTCCATTTAGACCCTTCTGTTTTAATTTGGGGTATGGGTAGTCTTGTGTGGATATTGGAGGCGTGCTGGGCTTTTTAATTTACTTCAATTGTAAACTTGTCCAAAGGGACAAATGTTTCAATGCTGCATAGATGTGAATATCAGAAAAAAAATTGTAGTCTGAGGTACATGTATATCACTCTCTCCTACTGACATGGCAAGAGTCATGTACATACATGTGAAGAACTGAACTTGGCTTTAAGCATTTTCTCAAATAGAAATAAAGTATGAACATAACTTGCTTTTATTTTTCTGTATGAGGATCCCTAAAAGGGCTCAGAATAGTCAAGAACAGCTTCTTCACAGAGAAATACTGTGATTCTTTCAAGTGTTAACCTTCTATGTTGCATTTTTTGCTTTACTCTTTTCTCTTTTTCAGATATCTTTGCTGTTGCCTTTTTTGAAGTGTATGCAGGATATGCTTTTGACTGTCAAGAGAGCCTAAGCTGATGAACTGTTTTGAGTCTGATTAGAATCTTGCCCATGGACAGTAGCATGAGCATCAAACCTCTTGTGCAGCCAGTCCTTCTATCTCTAGGGGAGAGCAGCTTGTTAAGAGCTTTGCTTATGCTTTTTGTGTTCATAGCACATTTGTACTGCTGTTTCTGCTCTGGTACTAGGACAACCTCCAATTTCATTCTAACTATGCCAAATTATCAAATAAAGTTACAGCACTGCAGGAAAACAAGAAGCTGGACAGTAATATGTTTGTGATTGAAATTCTTCCAGTTTTTCAATTCTTAGGCTAATATCTGTGTTCTAGAGTTGCCAGCAGTTGTCTACATGAACTGAAGAACTATTTCTTTACATATTTATTGGCTTTATTTTATTTTAATTGAAAGAAAATCCTTCTGAACAAATAAACAAAGCTGATAAAATTTGTAAGTTGGTAGGCCAAGTGATTCCTGGCATTCAGCAGTGGACTGCATTATTTGAGTGATAGCTTAGTTCAACCTTTCTGCATATCACTGCTTCATATCAAGGTAGGAAAAAAGATGTATTTCTTTGGAAAGTTTCTGCTTAAAAACAGTAAGGAATGTAAGCAATTACTTGAAGAAAAGTCTGTTTTGCATATTCTGAATAAATCAGCATTATAGATTGGGGATTTCCTTTACTGGGCTGTTTCATGCCTAAAGAAAGATTTCTCATATATATGCAAGACTTACTGATGTGGGCATCATATGGGGGGGAACATTTTACCCATCAGAAATATTATGCTGCTCCTCCCGCCCTCCCTTCTGCTCCTGTATGCATATACTTAATCGTATGTTTAGTTTTGGAGTAGAATACTACCTGATCTTCCTGAGAGAATTTTGACTGGCAAATGAGAGTTGATTGCAGTCCATGTCCTCTTTGTGAAGTGTGGGTTAAGGCTTCATAAGGAAATCTAAGATCAGAGCATAGGAAAGCTCTCCTAAGAGCTTTGTGCTTGCAGTTGTAAACACAAACACAACACCTCCAGAGTTTCCCAGTGTCTTGGATTAGTTCCTGCTTGTTAGTGTAGCCGAATTGAACTGCAAAGACAATATTACTAACAGCTTGAAGGAAGCAGCTGGAAGTTGAGGATCTTATTGAGGGTAAAGAGCTTTTTTGTTGTCATGTGTGTTACTTCTGCCTCACATCTGGTGCTTGTAACATAGCTGAAAGAGGAAATATATGGGATCTGTAGGATGCTTTAAGACCTATCTTTTCTGGAAGAGGGGATGGGCCCACATAATTTATTAATAAATTCAGACACGTAGATGTTTTAGCCCTTTTGTCATAAAGCTGGGATTTAAAAAGATAAAGGCTTTAACCCTGTCAGGAAATGCTAAGCTTTGTAACAGACCCAGTTTGAGTATAAATGTTAAATATGGTTGGAAAGTCCTGTGCTGCCCTTAGCCACAGTAGTTACATGGTGGCAACCTATATTGTTGTCATATATAGCATTTTTTACTGCTTTTAAAGAAAGGCAGGAAGGTGTTGGTAGTGCATCAAAATACCACGGTGTTCCCCTCACTCTGAGGGTCACAGATGCTGTTTAATATTTACTTATTAGACTGAAAACACTTTGAGAGCATAAAGACACCCATGCTGACACCATCATTCTTGCAAAATGTCTGTGAGCAGGTTAATTTATGTTAATTTGGTGGTTTTAAATGACCTTGCTTCATCTTGCTATCTTTAGCCTTTTTATCCTAAACCACAGGAAAAGCTTTTGTAACACGTACTGTGATTACTTTGAGCATAGTCCTTTGCCTGTGATCACAGTGGAAATTATAGCAATGGTCTGCTCTTTTATATGTAATTCTTTGGGTGTTTTTCAACCTTTCTATTTTAATCTTATTCTTTATTTATTATCTGCCTAGAAACTAGTCTCTTGATCACATAATTTTCAGACTTTTGACATCTGAATGCAGTTCTTAATGGTGGGTGATTTTAATCTTTATAGTGGCAATAAATCTGGCAAACCCCTCAAGCAATTGCATGGATTTCTTGATGTTTTGTTCCCTTTCTAATTACTGCAAAGGTTGCTTGATTTAAAAATGTAGGGCTGGTAACTATTGTTTTTATTACTAATGCTCAAATGTCATAGCAGGGGTTTCAACAGAGCTTGCTTTCAGCTAATCATTATAACCTGCTTATTCTAAGCTTAACTGGTGTGAGTTAGCTCTCTTTGGCAGTAGATTACTTCTGTTTCCTGAGGTGTAGGAAGCCATTCTAATTTCCTCCTTGACATACAAGTACAAGCAGAGACTTCTTATAGAACTGGTTTGATTACTATTTTGTCATGACATGAATATCCACATGCTTGTCTTTGAAATGTTCAATGGAATACATAAGAACATTCATTAAATCACAATGAAAAACATGTTGAAAGGAGAGGGGACATTATAGGACATGTTATGGGGAATCTGGGCAATAGTGATATTAATTAGTTTATCCTTGTAGTGAGACTGTTGCAGCAAAAGCACCGATAAAGACAATAAAATGAGGGATGGTTATTATCATTTACTTGTACTAAACATCTGAAAAAAACTCTTTGCTAACTTTTGCATTTTCTCTGTCCCTGCCAAATATTCAAGGCCTTAATGTTGTATGTAGAGCAGATTTCTCTGATGTGTTGGTGATGTTCAGATTAATCTGCATCCCTCTTGTAGGGAAGAATGTTATTTGAAAGGTACAAGCAGATTTCCATACCTACATGAGTAAATGAATGCTTTTGTTAGAGCTCTTAATATAAATTAAACTACATCAGTTGAACTTTATCATTTCATCTAAGTCTCCTTCCATCTTTTCTAGCCAAATAATTGCAACATTGTTTAATCATTAGAAAAAACAATATTCAAATAATTCAAACCCTCCATGCTTTCCAAAGTGAGTGTACACTGCCATTAAACCCTAAACATTTAATGAGGTTGAAACCCAGATTTTCCTGCCTTATTTTATATTTCAGTGATTGAATTTCTGACAGATTTCTTCTGATTCGACTGACTTAGGACAAGGTAGGTTGTTTGGGGTTTTTTTGAGAAAAGATGAATGGTGGAACTACAGAATTTTTCAGAGTGTTGTCAGAATACAATAGTTTATTCCAGAGAAGCTAGCACCCATTGCTTGTGGGTCATTATTTTCGATTGAAAATTTTAAATAAAATTTTTCATTTTTCCGGGTGCTGATATGTGATATATTACAGAGTGTTGCCATCTGTATTTTCTCTTCACACACTCATGCTTCCCACCAGTTTGTGGCTGTTGGAGATTCGTTTTTGGACTAGTGGGAATCTTGTGATATAGACTGAGTTAAACTGTTGGAATTGGTGGAGGAAAGCAGGCAAGAACAGTTTGTCCTCAAGGAGATCAGAAGGAGAAGTATACTGCTGAGTGTGCTTCCATAGACAAGAAAAGGATGCTGTGTGTTTCCTTTTTCTGCCAGGGTCTGTGGAGGATTTGGGCTAAATTAATTGGGATGAATGGGTTTGGGTGTATGAAAAACCTGCTTGGAGATGGTGGTTAATAAAAGGAATAAAATACCACCTCTGTTTTCTCAGATTTTTTTATATTTCCTTTGTATGTGGTAGCATGAAGGAAATAGATGGTTTAATTTATTTCAATTTAAAGGCCAGTCTGAGTTTTTGCTGAGTGGCAGGCATTTGGTTTGTGATGGCTGTCTGCTCTTTACACAGTATTGTGTAAATTCTACCTCTGCATTACAAAGCTGGTTACCATGTGCTTTGCTATTACAAGTTTATAATGATTTTGACTTCTAAGTCTAGTTTTAAATGTTGAAACATTTTGAACAGTGAAGTAATATTAATTTGATAATTTGACAATTGTGGTATGATGCTGCATTGATATTTATTGAAGTTTCATTTCCCTTTGATTATAGAATAATTTTAGATTTTCAAGTATCTCTAAGATTACTTTGAAAATTGTTCTCCTCTGATTAGATTGTTTGAAGGTAAAAGTTAAGGTAGTGTTTTGAATTTTAAAGAGCCAGTACAGTGAATTTAATTTGTTGTATACAGAGTTAGTTTGTCAAATAAATGTCAGGTAGCTTGCTCTTAAAAGTACTTTTTTTTTTTTTTTTTGTATGATCACCAGCTTGATAATGATAGATACTGAGTTAAAACAGTGAGGTAATTCTGAATAGCCTTGTTAGTCTTCTTGACAATAACTTTGTAGATCACCGAAAGAAAGGGGCATATAGTTTGGTCATTGAACAAATTTTTTAGAGGCCTAAATTAGACCTTAGGATGTTGAAATGCAGAAAGAGTCATTTGTTGTCAGTAATAGAAATGGCTTTGCTACTGTCTTTTACATCTTGCAGATATGTCTTGCAATATTTAATAGACTTCTGTCTTTGCACATAAAATTTTTTACACTTTTCAGGGCTAGCTGAAGCACCATTGTATTTTACTTAGAGTACAGTGCTGAAAAAAAATGCAGCATATCAGAGACAAAATAGTTTGGAAAGAATGCAAAGGTATTTCTAAGTGACTGTAGAACATGACCTTGAACTGTTTGGGGAAATTTTTTTTTCTTCCCCACTGGCTTCAGTAGCATAAAAAAGTAAAATAGTCTTCAGGGCCAGTGCTGCTTTTCTGATCTTGATTTCATGTGATGTAAATGTTACATACTGATGGTACATAGTATGTATGTAAAAGCAATATGTGCAGGTTAGGTCTTGGAAGAAACAGATTTACAGATAAATTCCTCTTTCTGAATCCCATTGCTTAAGTTTGAGTTATCATGCTTTCTTTGTGCCAATTTGATAGACTAAATATGTGCTAAAACAATGTAGAGAAAACTGGTTTTATTCATTCACTTCTCTAGAGCAATGGGAATACTGAATAATTCACTGGCTTGAAAATGTCTGATTTAAAAATTATCTTCCTTTATTGCAAGGAAGGAGTTGAGGATAAAATGAAGTTTACAGTCCATCAGTCTACAGTCTCTGTGAAATCTTAGCTTCACTTAATTTTCTGAAAAGACATCAATTAGCAGAGAAAGTAGAATTCAGCAAATTCTGTTTATGCACTAAACAACTTCTCTTTTGTTAAAAACCACAGTGGACACATCCTTGCATGGTTGGTATATACCAACAGTCTCTGCTTAATTGCTGTTTACTTTTTTCTTAAAATATCTGAGAAGCAGGCCTCTGATTTTGACCAGATGCTGTTGTTTGGTAGTGCCAGATTAGATAGGTTATTTTTCTCTTGAAGCTTAATTTTTTCCTTGGCCAGTTGATCTGAGTTAATATAACAGTGCCCAACAGAGCACAACAGTGCCCAACAGTGCACATGTATACATGCAAGTTCTTTAAGTTCCCAGAAAAGAAAATGTACTGCAGTCACAAAGGTGTTTCTTCTCTTTCTGAGAAGAAACAGCTACATCCTCTTTGTGTGTGTCTGTATAACTAATATTTGCAGTGGATTATCAGTTAATTAAATTTAAATCTGCTGGAGTTATAGCTGTAGACTGATGGCTATTGGCAGGAGCAAGGTCACTGAAGAGCTTTTATCTCCAGAACTTTGAACTGAGCCCAGAAACACATTGAGAGATACTGTTCTTGCAGAGTCAGGCCATGGAGACAGTAAGAGGTTCTTATTTCTCCCTGTGGCTTTGCTAACAGGTGGTGAGGATGCATGATAGACCTAGAGATTTGAATCCATGATATAATCTCAGTATGAAATTTATCTTTTTAGTTGTTGTCTAATCTAAACCCAAAAAGCTATATTACAGTTTAAGTTGTAGTCCAGCAAGTGTGTACAGTATGCCACAGACACAGCTGTACTTGAAGCAAGTTCAAGGAATGTTGTCCCACTTTAAATTCAACTAAAACTAAAAATGTAAAGAAATTACACTATCTGTGGAGATCAACTAGGTTTAGAGCAGAGTTACTAGATTTGGCTGTAAAACTACTAGCTGTTTGGAAGCTTCCATTGGTACCCTCTGAAAAATTATACAGTTTACACAGCTTTTTGGTCATCAGGTTCGTAAATCTAAGCGGATGTGAGTGCCAAATATAATTTGAGGTTTAAAAAAAAAAAAATTGATCAATGCTGACAAGACAGACTAAGTAGAAACAAATTTTAACCATTTGGCAAGATGTAGACCTAAGTGAGTCTTCAGGGAAGTATCCAGCAGGAGCGACTGGTTATCCAAATAGTATTAACTGAATTTATCTGTAAACAAAATTACCTTTGGTCTTGGTAGAAATTTTAGAATGTATTCACATCCTGTGAGTGATCAATATCCACATGCAGATATGAATGCATTGTCTTACAAAAAGAAGTTTCAGTCTGCTAGGAGAACTGTTGTCAGGAGAGTATGTGGGAAGCAATCAAAATTTTTATACTTATTTTAAGATTTGAAATCCATGGTGATTTAAAGAAAAAAACAAAACAACTGAACAAAACCACCTCAAAATTAGTGTATTTTGACATATGTTAGTTTAGTTGCTGTGGTTCTGCAAGGCAGGAAACCATCTCATTGTATTCTTTTGAATTTGGAAAAATACTTACTAAATTCTTATTGATATAATCTGTATTAGCACTTTGCCAAATAATTTGGCATTATCAATTTAACATCTTCAAAACTGATATTATATATTCAAGGTTGACCAGATAAATTCACATGCACAGGTTATAAGGCCACTGTTGGAAATCCACAGAAGAAATGTTGGATGCAATAGATGTTCATAGAATATAAAGGTGTTGCCTTCTTTTTGGCATCTTTGAAAAGAACAGGTAAATGTGTTCTGTGGCAGTGTTCTGAACAACAGGAAAAATATTAGAATTGTCCTTAGGGTGGGCTGAAACAAATCTGGAGATGAACAAAAAGGTAAATTGATAGAAGATGCACCAGAATAAAAAGTTCATTAATACATGATACTTAATATTATAATGAATTCATGCCGTTCTCAGTGACGCTAGCTATTTCCAGTTAGACCATCCCTTGCTGTGTGCTTCAATAATAATAGCTGGATGTCCTTGTGTGATGAATGAAGTAATTCACATGCACACTAGCTACTTCAAGCTAAACTATCCCATTGCTATGTGATTCTACAGTAATCACTGGATGTCCTGTATAATGGATAAAGTAATTCTCAGGCACACTGAAGCTCTTTTTTTGCTGGATATGATGTAATTTAATCTTATTTCTCCATCAGCACAATAAATGGGACTGTGTATGAAAGAGAATCTGTGTTTGTTTGTAAGATTTTACTTGGAAATAATCTTCCAAAAAGGAGGAAAATGAATGCATGGCAAAGAGTTCCATGTTCACAAAAGATTCTGTTTACAGTTTTGTTGAACTTACCATTTATTGTAAGTAGGGTAGATTGTTCTAGTTTTAATAATCATAATGCTGTTCTGCTTTAATATTGCATGATCTGTGGGCTGCCATAAAGTTGTTACAAATTGAAGGGCTGGTATAACATGAAATGAAGCACCTCTTCTGAATGTTCCTTTTGTTCGGTATTTAACAAATTAGTATGTTGACATTTGTCACTGATGGATTTCATTATTTGCTGAAAGGGTTTCAGGGGGTTTGACAGCATGAATGGTTTGTCCTACAGACTTTTGAGAATTGATAAAGGCATCTTTGTCCTTTGTGCAAAAGCACAACAGATATCTTATTGACTGACGCACGCAAAAAAGAAGGCTTGTATAGCTGCTGTGCAGAATAAACTAAGAAAATTAAGCCATTACGTATTCTTCTGTGCTTTTCTCTCTGTTTTTTGCTAACAGCATGTGTCTCCTTAATCAATGTCACCAGAAGCATTGGGTAGTCATTCAGTAAAATGAAAACCTGTATTTTTTTATCAGTTTATATACTGTTTATAGATGACAAAAATAAGAAAGACAGGTAATTTATGATAGTGCAACTAATTAGTTAGATTTCTACATTTCTAAGATGAGTGTGTATTTGTATAAACAGAGGATAAAGACACATTAGAAATAATGCATTTTAGCAGGAATGTTGAAAATTAGAAGAGACTTGATAGTGTTGGATTTGCACCGAACTGCACCATTTTTATAGGTAAAATGAAAGACTTCAGAAAATGGATTAAGAAGTACCAATTTTTAAAAGCAAGAATTGCATTTAAATACTGCATATGGGCAAAAACTAGATTACATGTTAATTAGATAACTATCTTCATCTTTTTATTTGCTCCCACATTCATAATTGGCACAAGGAGCTGAAGTGTAATAGATACCAACTGAAAATTTAAAACAATTGTATCTGTGCCTCTTTTATGATCTGAGAAGCTCTGATTTTTTTTTTTTTAAAGAAGTCTGAGCTTTTACCCAATTATTTATTTTTTCTTAGAAATATCAAGGATTTATAGCTCTTTCTCTTCCAGTAATGTTTGGGATTTCCCAAATGATTTGGGGGTATGTTGGGAGTTTCCTCATTCTGCAGATGAAGTATTTGTGACAGGAATCTGTAAAAACAAGAGACTTTCTTAGGTTTGGTTTTCTTTGTGATGCTCCTTTTTCTGTAACTCATAGAAATTTAATGAGAACCACTTCTGCCTTCAAGCAGATTTCATTTCCTTGTTGTTTTTAGAACAGTCATACCAAAAGGCCTTGCACTGAGAAAAGAATCCTGGAAAACTTGAAGAACAAACAATCCATCTTCCTTTCTTCATTGATTTGCCTTTTTTTGTGGATGAAATTTTTCTTCTATTAATTTAGTGCAGAAAAAAATGACTCTTCTTTTTTATTTTTTTCTTTTTCTCTTGTCCATGTCACCTTTTGAGAGCACTGATGTATAGGCCCTTAGCTTGAGTGACTTTCACTGAATATGGTGAAGCACATATATATTGCTTTCTGTCTCAATGTTTATCATAGCTGGTTAGTTGTACTTTGTCTCTCTGCTCTGTTAATATCTGCCAGAAACTTCATGATATAGTAAAAGGAAATCCAAATTTCCAGTAATAACAATAATGGACCACTACAAATAGTGAAATCCATCCACAATCAAGTAGTATCATCCATCAGTGACAAAATGACATCACTTAGACTGGAGATGAGGAATGTTTTTAGTGACTCTTCATCATATTAATCATTTTTAGCAAGAATACAAGAAGTAGTTTGAAAAGTCAATGAAACAAATGCTATATTCATTTCTATTATAAAACAAGACAATCTTATTTTTTAAGGCTTCCCTTTGGCATATGAGAAGAAAACAAAAAAATACTCAAAACTATTTTATATTTATAAAATGAGAGGTGTGATTACCTCTATTTATATCTCTTTCCATTACTTATTTCTTGCAAAAATAATATGATCAATTAAAATATTTAATTACAATGATCAACATCTATCCATTGCTATTTTCTGTTCACTTTTTTATTTCAGCAAGTATGTAAGAATAAGAGAAATTATCCTAATATAAATCAATGTTAAATGAGAAGAAATTATTATAAACACATGGTTCGAGTAGAGACTTTCCATACTATTATTTGTTACTAAGTATTTTCACATGGTTAATAGTATAACTGTTGGGTTTTTAAAATATTTTCTTCATGTGACCAATTTCTGATATTTGGAAGGACTCAGAAATCTGGTAATAGTTTCATATAAAATCTGGAATGTAGTAAATTTGGAATGTATACCAAATATTGCATTTATATCTGTATATAAAATTCTTAGTGAAATTAGTGGAAATAGGATATTTCCTCTGGTTCCTTAGACATGAACAAAATTTGTTCTTCAGCCTCTGACCTTCTTTTGTGAAGCTTCCTATGTGAGCAAGAGTAAAGATGTTTTATCATCATTGTGATCTAACAGCTGTCTTACATTAAAAAAAAAAAAAACAAAATACCCCTTATCCTAAGATACTTTGCAGAGCCATCTGGATTAAAAAGACTTTTATTTTTTTCATCTTTATTTCTTGCTCTTTAATTGAAGTACTGTAGACTGACTTCCAAACAATCTGTTTTTTAAGAAAAACCCAACCAAATGCAGTTGTGTAGCTTTTAAGTCTTGTTTGGAAATGTCTGCCCTGAAACAGTGCAGTTTTATACTATGAATATACAGTAAGGGGTCTGGAAACTGGTGTCACAAATTATTTTTAATGTTTGCAGTGTCAATATTTTTTGAGAAGCAGTTGGAAATGAAATGTGAAGGTTAAAAACTGGGGTCCATAAAGTACAGAGTCAGCTTTGTTGCTTTTTTTAAAAATAGTGAAACAGGTGTTTGTATTTATTAAAGTCACTTTATTTTCACTTAGCTATAAATCAGTTAATTAAATCAATTAAATATGAAAAAGTTATTGTGTGATATACAACATGAAAAGCTGTAGTTCCTCAAGGTATTTCTCTTGGAAAGCTGGCTGTAAGATTTTTGCCAGTATTGTAGCCATTTGTTACTAGGAGGTATTGTTTAATTGATTTTTATAATAGAATGCATTTACTTTGTGGTTTTTTTGGGCAGGAGGTTTCAAACAAATCTGTATAAAAAATCGTGATGGGAGCTTGAGGTTTTGCATTAGTAAAGAAAATCTAGAGAGTTCCAAAATATGTTCGTGCAGATATTGTGCTAGTACTGTTCTTTGTATCACTGCGAATGTAGGTTGAAGGCAACTGATGAGAGTTTGCACAAAATATTTTTAAAGAGCTGTCATTTAATTCTTTAACTTTCTCAAATTCCAGTAATCTCAAAATGTATATCTCAATTTTATTATTTTCCTATGAAAATATTTAAGAGAATTTCCCTGTTCCTTTCTACATATTTAAGAAGGGATTTTTTAGAAGTACAATAATTGTCTCACCCATTTATTATCTGATTTTTTTTTTCTAAATAGAAAAATCAAAATATTATTTTAAAAAATGTATATAAAACTGCTATCTATAATGGTGATTTTTGGTGCTACTTTTGACTTCAGAAACATCATTTCCCAGGTGACAATGGTCTTACCTCTGTTATTTCAACAACTGTATAAGAAAATCTGTGTGCAAATCTCTGTGTGTTAATAGGGAAAGATTTCTACTTCAAAAGGAATGGAACAACTTTTTAGAAAAGAGCGTCATGTTCCCATCTTAAATGCATATTTAAGTTCTTGCACATACATTTGGCTAGGGTTTGTGCTGTGTGTCTCATCTGATTATGTGTGAGCAGCCAAAGATAGCACACTGTTGCAGACTGTGCAAAGCAGCACTTGCATCTAACTCATGAGTCTAGAGAAAGTTTTGAAAAATTGCTGTCAGAGATTTGGCTTCTCAGATGGTCAGATTACTGTTCAGAGTGTTAGGACTCATTGGAAACCTGTTTGTTAAAGAGACCATCTATTAAGGACGTCTACATGGGTGGATTTGAATGATTGGAACATCAGGACTCTTCGGCCTTTCACACCAACAGTTTCTTTCCCTTTGAGGCTCAGTTTTTCCTTTATATGCTTTCATGCCATAAATACACAGTTGAGATTTCCCTTTACTGCAGTTTAACTGGGAGAGGGAACTTGTTCCTTCTTCCAGTTGAGTGATGTGAATATCTAAGTTATGAGCATGGGATTCTGGTCAGAATAATGCTCTTTTGCTTTAGAAGTGTAACCAAGTGTATACTTGTCAAAAACAAGTCATTAACTTCTTTTTCTCTTAGAGCCATTGGGAACTTGTCCAGCTTCCTGGGAAGGACTGGTGGGGTTATTATTTATTTTGTTAACTGGGAGAGTTTTCCCATCTTTCTAACCACATCCAGCTTGCCTGTTCTGGCCTGCTTTAGAAACTCTTGGACCCTACTTGCTAGAGGCCCTTACAAGCTGCACAGGACTCGTCAGGTCTTGATGTAATTTCTGAGGTGAATCATCTTTATCCTTTTCTAATGTATGAATGGATTTCTTTCCTTTTCAAATAGAACCAAAGAAATGGATATCAAGCCTTATAATTTGTTCCTAGTAAATAAAAAAGATTGTAGCAAGGCCAAATTTCTTTTCTTGTTAAAAAAAAAAAGTGGTTTTGGGACTTGCAGTTTAATTACCAGTCCAGTTATCTTATTTTTCACTTACCCGCTTTCGTGAATTATTGAGTGTTTCAGGAAAAATGCTGTTAAGTAACAATGTGCAATTAGTAAGATTCATAACATTTTCCCAGCACAGAGAGTACATCAGCCTGTTCAAGTGAGTCCAGAGGGTCACCAAGGTGATTACAGGGGTAAGGCACCTCCTTTATGTGTACAGAATAAGAGAAGGCTTTGGATTTCAACCTTCCAATACTTGAAGGGAGCCTACAAGAAAAATGGAGAGAGACTTTTTACAAGAGCAGGTAGGGACAGGACAAGAGGGATTGGCTTCCGAGTCAAAGATAGAAGGTTTATGTTAGATGCTAGGAAAAAATTCTTTACTGTGCGGATGATGAGGCTCTGGAACAGGTTTCCCTGAGAAGCTGTGGGCTGCCCTATCCTTGGAGGTGTTCAAGACCAGTCTGGATGGGACCCTGAGCAATCTGGTCTAGGGGAAAATGTTCCTGCCCACCACAGCAGAGTTGGAACTACATGGTCCTTTCTGACACAGGAATTCTATGATTCTATGAAAATTGCTTATCCTAGATGATATTAAAAGGTAGATTTGGCTGGTATCAGTATAGGTGGAGCAGGGGTTTGGAATTCAAACAGGTATTGAAAATATAGACTCTGTGTTTTAAACAAATACATAGACTCAAAATTCTTCCCAAACTAATAGGTGCTGAGACACCTATCTTCCAGAGACATGTTCAGTCTTTGATAAAATTACTCTTAAGAAAGACAAGAACTTTTCACTGGTCTGAATTTGGAGATAGAACTGTTTGTTAAAGGCAAATAAAATAAAAGGAATAATTTAAGGTGTTCTCAGGAAAGGAAGTTGCTGGCTGTACTCAGACTCTAAAATTAAATTCTGCTGCAGCACATAATCTTATTTTTAGCCTTGTAGGAAGTTGTACTCATATTCTTTGGCCAAAATTTAACTCATACGTTTTTCTCTCTGAAGTGATTTGTAATCCTTCTGTAAAAGAGAATATTGTCCAAATGTGGCATTTCTGGTTTTTACATGATTGGAGAAAGCAGAAAATACAATCTTTATTGTATATTTATCTACAGTGGACTTAAAATGCAAACTGTTCTGTGTGCCTATTTATGAGGCATGAAGTTACTCTTGTTATGCCTAGCCAAGTGGCCGAAATGTTGCCACCAGTATGTCTGGAATGTTATTTACTTGGTCTGTTTCTGCAGTTTTTCTTTGTGGCATTGTACACTCCACAGTTGGGGGTTACTTACTTACAACTGACCAAAGTAATACCCTCAAAGTCATGGTTATTTTTCTTATCAGAGGCTTTATAACAAAAGATTTGTCATGTTGGGCAGCTTCTGTGCTCACACTTTCCCCCAACTCTCTCTCCCCTCATCCTCTTAATCAAAATTGCTTTTGGCAATGATTTAGAGAGCTGCTGTTTTTACTTGCTTTTTTTTTGTTCCTTGATTCCTTGATTTAGTACTTTAATTTCTTACATTGTTTCTTACAATGCCGTCTGATTGAAATGTACTAACTTGCTTGACTGAGTAACTACTATTTTTTTATAAGGAGATGGTTTTTGAGTATGTTTTTTTATCTAACTGTGTATCATATTTTATGGTCACAGTTCCAGACATTCAACTGGTTGTAAGAAAACTGTGGGTGTTTTAACATTTTGAACGGAAGGGTAGGATGGGTGGGGAAGCTCTTTGGAATGCTGACGAATAATATTTGACTCTTGGAAATGTCTTACGGCCATACAATCCCCTCCCATGCTTGAAAGGCTAGACTTAAAGACCTTTGGTCTTGAAGGTGTTATCCTTGAGCTTTATTTCCTTTCTAACTGACTGGAGCGAGAAAAGAGTTGAAATATGGATTATGGATACCATGGGTTAATGCAGGAAAACTCTGTGGATGGTGGTCTTGGTATGTGTTGTTGCTACTCCCATCCATGACATGGTGCCCCATTAACCCCTTGCATATTAGTCAGAGGCCTTAACTCTGCTGCTTTTATTTCCTAGATATACTTAGTTTCAGAAGTTGTATAGGTTTTGATATGTTAAGGTCTGTAATATCTATAAACATAGCAGAAATTGTCTTACAGTAGCACATGAGTTGGGAACTGCAGTAACTTGCAGTTCAGTGTATTTTCAATAGCAGAGTGACAATTCACAACAGTTTTCCTCTGCAATTTTTTCTTATAGTACATGAATACAAAGCAGAGTAGATAAAAGATTGGGTTGTTCCCCTCCTGTAGATAAAAGACTGGGTTGTTCCCCTGCTGTTGTGAAAAGCAGATATTTTACTGTTTCTCATTTCTATGGTTGTAGTAAAAAAACTCCTTCCTCTGCATGTGCAGAAATTATCAACTCTTATCGTGAGATGATATCTTCTTAGCTTGTTTTAAGTTTTGACAAGCACATGTGCTTTACTATACATGACTCTTTTTATTTTTGGACAGTGATTTGTTTTCTTCATTATATGTTTCTGCTTTACTTTTTTCCATCTTTGATCGTTTAACTGATAAATACTTATTGCCAATATTAACACCTCTTCATATTTTATTGTCCTGTCTTATATATAAATGCTTCCATTGAAAAAAATCACTATTGTAATGTGAAAAATATAAAACTTTGGTTTAAGTTACTTCTTACGATTAATAGCTGTTTGATGGTTGAGTACAATACAACTGCTGGGTGTAATTTTAGTTTCATTCTCTGCCAACCAACAGTAGAGTACTACTTAATTCCTACAAATGCCTGAGCTATAAACTATTAGTCATGACCTAGCATGCATACACTAATAAGAAGCTAACAGGTTAATAAAGCCTTCCTGAAGGGAGCCTTCAAGAAAGGTGGAGAGAGACTATTTACGGATCATGTAGTGACAGAAAAGGGAGAATGGCTTCAAACTGAAAGACAGTAGGTTTAGATTAGATATTGGGAGAAAGTTCTTCCCTGTGAGGATGGTGAGGCACTGGAACAGGTTCCCCAGAGAAGCTGTGGATGCCCCATCCGTGGAAGTGTTCAAGGCCAGTTTGGACAGGTCTCTGAGCAACCAGGACTAAGGAAAGGTGTCCCTGTCCATGGCAGGAGAGTTGAAATTAGAGGGTATTTAAGGTACCTTCCAATCCTGCCATTCTTTGGTTCTGTTATTATTATGGCAGTGCAATACACATTGTAACACATGAGTAATGGATTCTGTCCCTCATTTCTCTTGTGCAGCCCACACATCATCTTTCTGTCACAGAGTGTACTACCAGGAGGAAGGCATCTCGTTGGAACACGTCTCTGCCATGAAATTGCTCATGCTTGGTTTGGACTGGCCATTGGTGCTCGTGACTGGACTGAAGAGTGGATAAGTGAAGGATTTGCCACTTTTTTAGAAGATATATTCTGGGCAAGGGCACAGCAGGTAAGGTGTTGCTTCAAAATTAAATTAGTGTGGAAATCAAAATTATGTACCAGGTGTAAATTAGACATGAAATAAACCTCCTGTGCTATGAAATAAAGTATTCTAAAATGGCATTGGAATTTTCATGCTAGCTTGGTTAAAAAAAAAAAGTGATCCATAATGAATACAAATCTTAACAGAGGTGGAGGTCAGAGCAAATGGGAATGGAAACATCTTTGTTAATGATTACTTCCAACAAATTTGCTATTCAGTTATTAAAATTAAACAGTCAAATAATTCTCTGCATTCTTTCAATTTCTGTTGTGTACCAGAAACTGCAAAAATCAACTGGCCTACTACATATTGTAATATTCCAGGTTCGTAATCAAAATTGTTTGGTTTTGTCCAATGTATGGCCAAGAAGTGTACCTCAAAGCAGAATGGAAGATGATTTTAAGGAGGTCACAGTGGTTCTTACACTTTTTTTCCTCTTCTGCTGCCCAGCAAGTTATTCTCCTGTCAGAGGCTTAGAAATCAATGCCTGCCTTAAGGTGAAAAGTTCATAAGCCGCATATCAGCTAGTAAAGTGTTTTTCTGATGCAATTCTTACTTCTGTAGTATATCTGCTACTTCAAGCATTTTGTTTGTCAGTCATTTCTTCCTGTGTCTCTGTGAGGTTCTACCCCTTTAGTCTGCAGATCTCCACCTGAGGAAAATTGTGGTAGAACTGGGAACCGACATAATACACTCTTCTGAACCTCCATTTTATTAGGTGTCTGTAGCACCAAACAAAAGAGAAGGCCTTGTCATGAACCGTATTTCTGGAAAAAGTAAGAGAGAGGCTGTCCAAACACTTGGTTTTTCCCTTTTGGTTCTAAAACTGGTTTGTGACCTCACACTGGGCATCACTACACTGCTGTGAGCTGTTCACATTAATTCCTTGCTTTTGTGAGTCACTTGAAAGCATTTTGATTGTAGTAGACATCTTCCTTGGAGCTGAATGTAAAGGAGAAAGCGACTGAACGGTGTGATTAGTTCCCTTGTTCATGTGTAAGGCATACCTTCTTAACATTATTGAGTAGCTTTGTTGCTGTGCAATCATAGAGTTTAAGGATTATGAGTGTATTCCACAGTGCCTGAGAATAATTGCAGTTGTGACTGAATGTAATACAGAGTAATATTAGCTGCTTTTGCTTTTCACAATCTCCCATCTATTCTTACAATAGAGAAACATAAATGAGTAATTATTTCTTGGCTGGCAACCTGGCATTTATTTAATAAGTAGGAATCTCTGTTAATATTACATAAATGGGGAAAAATACAACAGGGAGCTTTCATGAGTATGGCAGAAGTAGTAGGAAAGAGGAATGAAGTCAGTATGTAATGTAGGTCTTTACTCTCAAGTTGGGAAGAGTAAAGATGCAATCAAAACCACTATGCCAGGTATTTGTACTATATATTCAGTTCATTTCTTGCCATTCACTAAAGGGAAAACAGCATGCCCATTTCTCTCTTCAATCAGAACTATTTAACTGACTATTGATTTGATGTGCACAGTGAGGCTTTTGTTTTCCTCAGTACTGCTATTAACTCTCATGCAGCAACTGTAATTTTTTTATCATGATATTGGTACTGTGTCCTGCCTCTTCTGCACATTAAAGAGAAACAAACCAAGTTTCTTGTTCTGAAAATTATTGTTTTCTGTTGGGAAACGGCAATTAGTGATCTATGGTTTTGTGTACTAAGCAGCTGTCACACGATGAAATAAAAGGGCAACGGGAATTGAAAGCTTTACTTCGCTGGCGCCGACTCAGAGATGAGGTGCAAAACTCAGAAGAAGAGCTGCAAGTTTTAAGGTAACAATATGACAGCATCATCTTTGCTTATGCATGCTCATTCTCTCCTGTTTTCCACATTTTCACCCTTCAGAAGATATACATCTAAATCATGGGATTAAATTCACTGCATTTCCTTATTTCCTTCTAATGAAAAAAAGAAAATGCAAGTTAAACTGAGTAGGTTATACATCTTCACTATAATGCAATTGCTTCTCCCTTTGTTATAGAAAGCTTTCAGAAACCATGGGATTTAGTTTGATGTGAAATGTCTCTAAGCACTTTACAAGAGCCTCTATTTAGGAAAAAAATAGAAGGCCATTTCCTGAACAAAGTTCACTGTTGGAAGCTGTAACAGATTCATTTTCTGTGGCTGAAGACAAACACATGCAGTCATATGGTATCCAATTGGAAGCTAAATGGAGCGTTAAAAAACAAAAAGTATTATGAACTATACAAATCTACTTTTCCACTAGAAAATATGAATAATTCCATTTAAAATAGATTTTTGGTCTTTAGGTATCAGATGCTAAACTAAAGAGTCCTTTGTAGATAGCTAAACACAGTCTTCCTTTGCTAGTGGTTAAAAATCTGGGTTGTACTGATTGGTGGGTTAGGAATTTTCCATAGCCTTTGATCTTGAGTGTCCATCTAACTCAAGATCACTGAGCCTGTACTGCTTGTCTCCTCACAGTCTTTGACCAAAATAACAAGTTTACTAAACCTCTTTCAAATTATCAATGATTTCTGACCAAATCATGGAAGTACAGGGACAGATTTCAAACAATTAGGTAGTCCATTCTCCTGATCTGTAATACAGGCAGTACACACAGACCATCCTAAGTGGTCCTTACTAACATGATCTTAGAAGGCTCCAATAAAAATCTTTGCATAAGAGAGACAATCATTATTAGTGTCTCAATAAGACAGCTAAGTTCATGCTTTCTAAAGCACAAGAGACATATTGTTTATTGCAAACAAAATAGATTTTTTCTTTTCTTTCACCAAGTAGAAGTGAAGAACAATTTTATATCAATCGTCTAGATTATCGACTTTTAAATGCTTTTGGAAGACTCTTGCCAATTTGTTCATTTAAGTTCTTCCCTTCTTCTTGTGCTTGCCCAATAGAACCTAAAAGGCATTCATATTTGGGCACTCTAAAGAGTATTCACCAACACAGAAATTCCTCTCCAAGGTCTCATGTAATCCAAAAGCATATCACGATCTGTGTGACTGTAGTCTATCATTTATCTGTTTCACTTTATGTTTATTTATGAATTGTGTACCCTATGTGTAAGCAGAGTCAATGAAGTTGCACATTTATGTAAATGTTCAAGTGTGAAATTTGATGATGGTTGTAAATGTGAAAGCATGATTTATTGCTAGTTGTTATACAGCTGTGGCCAAAACAACTACCAATTTACATGCTGGGTTTTTTGTTTGTTTTAATTTTTTTTTTTTTTAAATACTGGTTCTTGTGATATAACGTTTATCTGGATATGTGTTCTCCATTTTCAACATTGTGGCATCACATTTGTTGTCTTTTGTGTGAATTATGTAGCTGTTACTTTTAATCAAATGTTATGTGGTATAAATTTTCAAAGTAATTTTCTAAGGACCTCAAACCTTTGTAGTTTGACACTCAGGAAGGATTGCTTAATTTTGAAATTGAAACTTAAGCTTTCTATTGACTTGCACATTTAATAGACATAATAATAAGCGTGTTGCTTACCTTTTGGATAGTAATATTCCTAATGCCAATACAAAGGAGTGACAAATTAATTTCTCATTTGAAAAATGTCTCCAAATGCACTTCAGGCAAGGAACATGATGCCAGCTTGTGATTCTGGCAGTTTCTCCTTCTCTGGTATCTCTAGTTCCTTGTGATTGCATTTAAGGGTTTCCTACTGGTTTCAGTCAGATACAAATATTTTCTACTGTTTTTCTGGCATGGACATGAATAGGTTCTCTCTTTGCGTATTTACTGGATTTTTTCTTTTCTTCATCCTTCTGAAAGTATGTGCTTGTGCTTTCCAAAGCTGGCATATAAGAGAAAATTTCAGTCCTGACTCTTGCTCTGGGTTGTGAGTCTGTACTGAGGCTTGGGCTGGTTCAAACTTGTGTTTTTATACAGAATATTAAAAGCAAATTATAACTGTTCATTGCTTCTTGCCAATCATTGCAGGAAAAAAAAATCAACTGACCCACTCTTCCCAAGCATAAGCTTATTCTTCAATTACAGTTTTGTTCTCTGCTGGACTATTGTATGGTTTTCTGTGCTTTCTCCTGACAGCTGGAAAAATCTGCCCCAAACTTATCAGCTGGTCCCATTAACTTTTGATTCAGGAAATGAATACCTGTTTAGACTAGGTGAAAGCCACTCAGCAAACTGATAATCAGCCTGATGTTTCTTCTTATTATGCATACTTGGTATCATGTTATAGTAAGTAGTATGTCATAATCTACCTGTAAAATAGGAGGTCAGGTAAGAAAGGAATTGGGTAAGTGTCTTCTCAATAGGCAGCAGCTCTGAAAGGCAGCACCAGCACATCTTAGTATTGAAGAAGGAGCTTGTGACACTGTAGTGACATCATCACATGATAAGACTTCCAATGGAACGGTGCCTATTTTCTCATAGAATGTGAATTAAACCTGCAGGGATAAAAGCACCTGTGAAATATGTCTTGGCACTTGTTCTGCTGGTAATAACACCAGCACTCTCATCCAGTCTCTCATGTTAAGAAAGCAAAGAAGACTAGGTAAGTCCATTCTGTTCTGCAGGATAAAGCTGATTTTGAGATTTGTTTCATCTCATGGCCCTTATGGCTGAACTTCAGCTTGTGGTTATTCATTAATGCAATCCAATGTTGATATCTGCCTCTAAATTAGGCTCTGAGTTCCACTTGTGTCAGGTCCATTTCTGTCCTGAGACAATGCTTTCTGACTGCTCTATAGCTGTTTGAAGAGTTTTATTCTATTTGATAGAAAATGTGCTTTCAGATGGTCTCTTACAGTCTCTGCATAAGTTTTCATGACCACCTGGCACGTCAGAGCATTTCATGTCCAAGGACATCCCAGTGAATTGTACTTTTACTAGTACAATATACTCATCTTCCCAGCAAACAGAAAGCAGCATCTTCTACTTGCTTCAGAAATTTTTGAGTATCTAAAATGTGCCAGATGGCATCTTGAATATCAGTGTCATAAACTTTGTCTCTCTAATTTCAGTGTCTTGTAAATACAGTAAGCATTGCTTTAAAATAGTACACTGAAGTACTGGCAGCAGAGAACAGGGTTACATTCTAAATAGTTACACTCTTTTACAGACATTTTCAAGAGTATATATATATATATATCTACAGCCTTTGCAGAAGAATGTATTTGTTTTCTGTATGGAATTCTTCAGTACCATCATCCAGATGCAATACTCCTTTCTAGTCAGTCCTAGGGTCGACACAGGCACAAAGTCAGAGAGGAAGGAAGTATGGTTTCCTAATTTAGAATAATTGTGATTATGAGAAAGATTTCAATTTAATGTGGATTTTGTAGCCTGTGCTCAAACTCCATTTTTCAAAGTCGGTAGACTGGGCTATTTATTAAGAGGGAAATGAAACAGTTTTTGCTTTTTATGTATGCAGAGAACAGTGAAAAGTCATGTATGGAATGTCAGCGAGCCTTCCTTCCAGGAGACTGATCCAGAAGGGAAATAGCTGGATTTCTGCTCTCCTACAGTGGGTCTGCAAAGTTTACATAGTCGAGAGAACTAGAGTTGCCACAGACTAAGAAAAAAGTTAATGGTAGCTTTCTTTTAATGTTGAGGGAACATCTTACTGGAAAGATATTTGTGAACTATAACATGGAAGAGGACTGTGTTAGAAACACAGCATAAAATTTTATCTGGTTTTCCTTACTTTCTATTTTATTTCAAACAGTTACATTTTATCCAATTTTTATTCCATATAGTGGATTTTGTGTGTACAGGCCCTAATTTGTAATGTCTAAAAAACGCCCAGTTTAGGACTCTGGACAAAACTGTAATAAGAAACTGTTACACGGATACGAAAAAGGAAGAATGTTTTCCCCAAGTGAGACATAGATATGGAAAAAAAAATTATTACAAGGGTTAGTTTCTGAAATCACTCCTGCATGAGTGATGTGGTTTGAAGAATCCTGCATTGCTGTGGTCTGTATTTCCCCTATTCTGTAGAAATGTAGGGAAGGATGATTGGTTTCCAAGACTGATCATTTCAAAATCCACATTTAGAACTGCAGAGGTTGTTTCAGTCACAGGATTAGGCTCCTGAGACAAATATCTGTTCTCAGGCTACTGTTAGTTGGGATGTTTCCTGAATGGAAGAAAAAAAACTAGAGGGTCTTCAGTATTACGCCTGTGAAGGCACTTCTTACAAGTGAAGAAAAAATGTTTGCATAGCTTTTCTTTAGTTTCAATCTATACTCTTTAAGAGCCTGGAAGTCCGGCAGTCTTTACTGTTGCAGATTTGTTGCATACCAGATGTTATATTACATTTTAAAATCAGGCAGTAAATAGTAGTTTTTCTAGACATTATTGTCTAAACCTCAGACCTGTGTGTGAAATGCTTCCTCTTTTAAAATTTTAACAATTTTTCTTCCAACCCAAATGGTAAAATGAAAATCAGGATACATTCTTCAGCAGTGTGTCTCATGCAGATGAAAGAGGTTATTCTTGCAAGGATAATCATATAAGCTGTCAAGCCAAAGTTCAGGAAAAAAAAAGAGAAAACTCTAGTTGAATGTANCTGTTCTTTTTGTTTGTTTCTCTTTCTTTGTAACATGTGCGCACTGGAGAATGACATGCAACATGATGTCATACTGGCCATAAAAAGGCTACACCAACCTACTGGTGAATTTTAGTAGAATTGACTTTAGTAGAAAATTCACTTGTTTGACTGTTTAAGTCAAGTTACATAGTTCAGGTAAAGAAAAGGACTGAACTAGTCACGGGTGTTTGAAATTACTATGCCATTCATAATGCTTTTGACTATCAGAACCTGCAATGTATACCTGATTTCTTTACTTATCCAAAATGTAACTAGCGGGTTTCTATTTTAGGCCCAAAAGGGAGAACACAGGCGAATTGAGTGAGTCTGGAGCCTCTGTTGTCAAATATGGTCTTAAAGCAGAAAAAATCTTCATGCAGGTTCACTATTTGAAGGTGAGTGTTGTCAGCCGATTTTAATTGAAATTGCTTTGTGAATATGATAAAGACTTCTGTCTTCTAGACATCAGCAAATTCATAGCTTCTGCCTTAATTTTTTGCAGGGCTATTTTCTTCTACGGTCTCTCGCAAGGACAATAGGAGAGGCCTCATACCTTGCATCTTTACGGAAATTTGTCCTTAAGTTCCATGGGCAGCTCGTCCTCTCTCAGGTATTGTGCTTGGGCTTGTTCCTCACCTTCTGGAAATAAAAGGACCAAACCTTTGGATTGGCTACCTAAATCATCACTTCTGGTTGTAGTGTAAAGAGAGAGGCAATAGTCATTTGGTAGTATAGGTAAAATTCCTACCTGCTAGAGGGGAGAACATTTTTTTCACAGTGACCCTTCACTCAGACACCCTCCTAGTATCAGATAATACAAACAATGGGTGATTTTTTTTTTAACATGATACTTCAAAGGGTCAATGTTCATAGGTACTGATGTTCTTAAAGATAGGGTCATTTGCCATACTGCAATTGCCTCCTGTAATCTTTTACCTTGTGGGCTTTGGTTGTGATCAGTCAGTCTTTTCCCTGATTCCTCTCTGTTTCTGAAAGAGAACAAATTATACTTCTGGATTTGTTTTCTTCCACTCTGCATGATGTTTCATTCAATGCTTCTAATTTCACCATGTTTCTTATAAGGACAAACTCAGCTAGGGTTATATGTAGAAATTTACCTCCCACTAGGTCTTTTTGTAAAAGTCGTGTAACTACTGGCTCTAGTTTGTTTTGATTTAGGAAATTACATAGCTCTCTGAGCCCAGAGTTCTAGGAATCCTGTCACTGGTGATGAATCCAGCTTGCACAAACAGCACTGCAGCTTCTTGCTTCAGTCATGTTGTGAAAACAACCATTCATGGGGGTGTTTGTGAACTAGGTCACTGAACTCATTGTGGTAAAAAACAGGCCTGAAACAAAACCCATGACACAGCAAATATTTAGCATTGCTAGAAGAGCAGTGTGATGACAGTGAGGGGCAAGGAAAGAGAGAAGAGAAAAGGGTATGAGTGACTTTCTGAAACCAGTTTCTTTGCTGAAATCTGTCTTTACTGGAGTTATAGTTGAAATCTTTGAGGATATTCAGGATGGTGATAAATGTCCCCTTGAAACACAGAGTAAGAGCCTCTGATTTTGTGAAACTGGTTTCACAAAACACTTGCTGTTTCTTCCAGCCGTAGTGATTCTATTCTTGCATGCCCACTGTTTTGAATCTCACTCTTACTGGTTGAGATGTATGTCCAGGTATCTCACAAATAGCTTACAGACCTGTGATTTCTTTTGTATATCAAGTCACCCAGAAGTTAGGAGCAGTGGCTCCTGACACAGCAGTTCTGCTCTGTGGAAGAATATTTGGGGTGTTAAGGGAGTTAACCCTGCTGCAGCTGTTTCCTGTGCCATGTTATTGAGACCATGAGCAGTTACATTTGGCATAGCGTGGAAAACGCCGGTGACTATATGAGTCTCGTCATTATGTTGTCCAAAATCATAAAAACGATAATTCACTATTACACAGCCGGAAGAAAAGTTACAAAAGTCATGAGGTTGCTAACAAGAAGAAGAAGAAGAAGCCCAGTGGTAAGAACGGTGCTTAGATTTTGGTGAAAAAATGTTAGCTTGTTTCTCCTGGTTGATGGGTGAGTTGTGTCAATAGACTGTTTGGATGCTGCAAAATGTTCAGCAGATTGTACTACTAATCATGGTAGCTAGGCAGCACATACACTAGAGACTCCCTTTGTCTAGCTATGAAATGGTCAGTTTGTAGTGTACCTACTCCAGTCTCAGATCAAATACTATGCATCCAAAAACATCCATTTTGGTTATTGGATAAAAACTGCTCAGGGTTTTGTTACTGAATTATTGAAGCAGAAGTTAAACTTTTGTTTCTTAGGCTACTTTTTATTTGGGTATGTGTAATATGCCCGTAACTATATGCTTAATGTATGTAAAGAAAAAGAAAGGGTACTTTCCTTCATTTGCAAATACCATTTGATATGGTGGAGAAAGAGTGTTGTACATTAAAACTTCTATTGTTTGCTTTTGTTTTAGCTTGTTTTACATCAGCCTAAATCAAGCTCCTAATGAAGTTCTTGGGAAGGGAATTTTAACACCATACTGGATTTTTGGTCACTAAAAAATGCAAATGGGATAGGGCTTTATCCAATTCAAATGCATCTTCTGTCTTTGTAAGAAATCTTTAAGATTGTGTTTATGTTGGGATCTTGTATAGGTAGATAAGGAATCACAGCAGGAATTGCAAATATAGAAGCAATGAAGTTAAGTTAGTACAAGGTTTCTTATTCAAGATCCTTCTTGAACAAACATGCTGTCAGTGTTTAAATGAATAAAAGATTTAAAATAAATAGAAGTACAAATGGTAAGTTTAAATACTATAGTGCTGTACTTTCACCTTGTCCAAAATAACTGTAAAAGTTCCCAGATTTAGGAATTGTGGGAATCAGGGAAAATAAAACAGTGAAAAATTGCCCATGTTATGAATACTGGTCTTGTTTTCAGCGGTCTGTAGTTTTCCTAGATGGGAGCTGCAGGTGCAAGGAAATTACTTCAGAGGTGGAACATTATTCAGTTTGCCTTTTTCCTTCATTTTGATTGCATGCACAGTATGTTTTTAATAGTAGCTTTTCTTTATTTTAGTTGAGTTAGCAACAGATGAGTAAAGCAAATCTGGAATCTTTGGGAAGGGTTTAAAAAATATCTTCCATCTTTCTTTTTAGAAGAGAATTCACTTACAAATTGCTTTGAGTGAACTTTTAAAAAATAATTGGAGTGTGTTTGACTATAAATGAGAAGAACGAAGTGCAAGATGCTGATTTTCCTAACAGAGTTGAAGCTGTTGTTCTGTTCCATCTTGAAACAAGAACATCTTAGAAACAGAATTGTTTGCAAGCTTTAATTTTCATGTAGCTCTGTCTGTTATAATGGGCAAAAAATTGACTTTTGACTAAAGGTAGTCAGTGGTTCCATCACCTGGGACTTACACTGGTATGTTGTCTGGCTAATGTTTGCTGCTTCATGGTAGAACATGTAGTGGGGGAGCCTTGCTTACTCTTGATAGGTTGTCATCTTTGGAGGTGCATTCTGGGATTGTCGCCAAAAGCAAGGAAGATGTCTAGGGAAGGAATTCCAAATAAACAGGAACATGAGAAGGGTTTCCCACCCAGAAGGAACAAATTAATATTTACTGCTTAGTTATGTCATTTAAAAATTGCATGGTTTTTGGGAATAGTTTAACTTTGAGTGGGTAATTCCTGCAAGAAACTGGATGTCAGTGTAGTCAAAGTTTATTTGTTGTCAAATGAAAGTCCGTTTGGATCTATCACTTTTAGTCATGACATCAGTATTGTTTCTATGTACCCCATTATATTACAGTCAGAGAATTTGAACAAAAGTATCTGTTGGTTGTAGAGTACTTGAAATGTCTGGATTTGAGATTTTCACATGAAGACATAATATGGCTTTTAATATTGAGTGTTCTTTATTTGATATCAATATGTGTGATCACAGAGAAGTACTTGCCTGATGCTCCAAAACAGTTCAAGAGTAGAAACTTGCTGGCCGTTGCTCAAGACAAAAATCGGAGTAATGAAACATCCTTAGGCATGAAGTAAAAGGTCTTATAACCCCACATATATCTAGTTAGTGCTTTAAGTAGCCTTCATTTCCAGGTACTTGTTTCAACCTGCTTCTCAGTTTTTGAGTCCTCACTCTTCTTTGCTTTTGACTCAGACATGGTACATCCATTAAGAGTGCGAAGGAAATTACTCCTTGATGTCAAATTCATAGTCTGTATCCAGATTAGATCTGCCCAGCAGGAGCCCAGTGCTAAAGTTGTGGTTAAAGTTATTGACTTCAGTGAGAACTATAGTGAGAGCAGACAAGAGTCACCAGGGAATGTAATTATGAGGGGCTAGCAGATCCTTAGCAAATGTGTTGAATTAATTTTTCAAAGACTTTTTCAGTTTGGCCAAATGCCAATAAAATTCCACAAACTGAAGAAAACAGATTCTTTATATAGCAAAAAGTTGTTTTCTAGCCTCTGGTCTCTAGCTGGGTAAGAACAACAGGGGTAACTAAGGAAGTGAGATTATTTAATCATATGACTATTAAGCAGTTAGTTAATATTGCAGCACTGTGGTAGCATGGGGTTTCTAACTAATATTTTCTTTATGCCTTCTTTGAATTACTTGCACAAAAACTATAATTTGTTTTATGATCTGATCCATAATTTATTTATGATTACCCTGGTCATCTGCAAGTCTTTGCTTCAAAGTGTAAAATAACTAGAGCATCTTAAAGAAGTGGCATCAAAGCTTAAAACCCCCCATATTGTCATCTGACTTTTCTCTTGGACACTTCCAAACCATTTCATCTGTGGAGGAAAAAAATGTAGCCTGAGGGTAAAATTTCACTCAAGATGGTTAAAGTTTGGTAAAATTATAAACAACTGAAGAGTCAGACCTATAATGAGATGTGTCATGAAGACTTGATAATAGGCAAATGTTAAAAGCCATGCTAATATGAGGTAAGTGATAATTTGTTTTCCTACTCTGTTTTGGAGCATCAAAGTAGGAGCAGTTAAGGTACAATAGATTAATCCTAATTTTAAGAAAGTGTGTAGAATTATGGTTACTGCCTTTTTCTTAATAGATATTTGTAAAAATGAAGACGGCTTTAATCACAAAGGAGATACTTCATTTCATAGTATAGTATACAGATTATAAAACCATTCCTAGTACCAGAGGTATCTTTAAGTGCACTGTGGGATTGATTATGAAAAGTTGATGGAATCCAACCAGGCAATCTCACTGCATTAATGTATACACCATGCAGATAGTGTGAAGGACAACTACTTCAGTTTTACTAGTCACACACTTTTGAAATATCTCTAATTATGATATTTTCAGATTCTTTATTTGCATGTAAACTTACTCTGTATGTCTAGCAAAACTTCCACTAGTGTAAGGAGACAGTAGTTCTCTGTTTACATACAGAATAATGGTACAAAACTGCAAGTAGTTGTATGAAATAAGGGGATTTCACACTTTATCATCATGTCTGCAATACACTGTAGTTGGTACAAAGTAACTCCTGTCACAGTTAATGATGTCATTCTTGCCACAGCAACACTGAGCCCAGCACTGTGTAATTTACTTTTTGTCATAAGCCAATTCTACAGCCACTGCAACACAGCCTGAATCTCACTTATAATCTAAAGAAGGAAGGCTTAACTGTGCTACCAGTAGTTTCAATTGTGCAATCAAACTCACTTTGATTCCCTAACAATGTCATACTCATACAGAGAAGCAGCATCTTTTGTTGACTGCCATGGTAAGGTCCATAAATAAAAGATTTCTGCCTTTTAGGAAACATTCTTCAAGACCTTAGAGAGAAACGATTTACAGTCAGAAGTCAGACAGTAGTTATATGCTGAAGTACATTATTAGCCCATGAAACTTGTCTCCACAAAGATTAGTATTAATAAAGCAGATGCATTGGTTTTATGGAACGGCATATAGAGGAACCATTCATATTAATAAATCCTATTCTTATGAGATTGTTCAAAGGAGTGTATTGTCAAAGTGCTTGTCATTAAAATTAGTTTTTGTAGAACATAGGGTGCCAGAGAACCTATTAGTGATACCAGGTGTAACTTAAGAGACCGTATCATACTGGTCTTAAGTGCAGGTGATAGTAATGCTCTTCCGTTGGCATTGCATCATCTTTGTAAAACCATGAAAGAAATTCTAGCTACCTTTAATTTGAAGAATTTACTCCTTAGGTGAGGTGGTTATCAGCAGCACTGTGAATTTTGTCATGGAATGAGGAGTGGGTGTGATCTAATCAAGCACGTGCACTAAGGAAGAAAAAGCTTTATGTACTTATGCAATTAAGGACAGCATGATAGCATAAGCACAATGACGAGAGTGTAAGCATCCTTAATTTTGGTGTTTCTTAACTTTTGAGTATGTGAATATGCAGCCTTTAACAGTTTTAAATATAGTTTGTGTGTTTGTATTATAGATAAAATAAAAGTAGGAATGTGGGATTGTGGTAAAATAGTCCACAGGCTTTTCAAGCCCATTTTCTTTCAATGTTGACACTTCTTGCTTGAGTGGGTTGGAAAACTGACAAATATAACGTATGTTGTATAAATAACTAAGCCATGTATCACCATAACGGATATATAAACTTCTTTTTTATCGTTCTGTTATCTGTAGTCTGTAATCTCTCACTAGCAATGCAGACACAGGGTTAAGGCATCATAAACATACTAACTGTGCTGCTTTGTTCATTTTCCAGGATTTTCTTAGCATGCTGTTGGAAGACATCCCTAAACAAAAAGGGTAAGAACAGGGCTAGAAAAGCTGAAGAAATATGTAGAAATAAGATTTTAATATGTGCTAACCAGAAATAGTAATAGTGCTAGCCTGAAAATTCTCATTATATATATATATATATACACAAAAAATGATGAAACTTGCTGTGGTTTTGCTCTCCCCAAGCAGTACCTTGAACTTGCATGTTAGGTCAGAAGTGATGTCCTGTATTCACTATGCAATCTGAAGTGCCAGGCATAGCTGCCTGCTCAAATTAACCTATAATTCTCCTGCCAGGTGCTTTTGGCACATGGCACCCTAGAGCAAGGATGCCAGAATCTGAGAATCTTGGATACCAGAGAAGATGGATTTTTTTGGAGAAGTTGTCTGGTACCACCTCTTCCCTGAAATACATTGCACTACGTGAGAAAAGATGGAAAACATGAATAGAAATCCAGCATTAATTGCCTGACACATCCTTCAAAATCCTCCTGCATGTGACTATGACTGGTTGAAGATGATACAGACAGTCTTTAGCAGCACTTTGAGTCTGTCCTTGCTTATATGTTGGCTTGCTCTGTGCTATTGCAGACTGTGCTACAAATACAGATTCTTTTGTGGTGGAGCTTTACATGTTATAGTTTTTAAAAATATTTACTATGTATTGAAAAATATAATTTTGCAGGCCAGAATTCCAAAAATGTTCATAACTCTGGGTGAGTGGTTTGGAGAAAAAAATAGAAGATGATATTAATAGAAGTCAAATGTATTGAGTTTTTAAGTGAAACTTTTCTGTTCCTAGTGGTTGAGGAAGAGAGAAGCTAGTTATCATTGAAAAAATGTGTTTTGTGGCATCTCAAGTTTAGTTTGTGTGCTGTTAAATTCTCCAATGATGTAGTGGATTATTGTCTATATAATGCAATATAGTTTCCAGCCCAAATAAAATTAGGAATATAATGTGGAATATATGTGAAAGTGAATTTTTTAATGGTATGATTATACATTGTTTTGTTTAAAAATTTTCTTGTTTTCCTTCCTTTTTTTAAACTTCTGTTTCTCTGAACTTCAAACCCAGTGCAAAATTTTGTTTGTGTAAACATCTGTTTTTCTGCCTGAAAACATACCAGTATAATTAAACTTTCAGTGAGACTAATGCAAAAGAAATATGGCTCCATTTGTGATGCATCACATTACAAAATGTATGAAAGAAATTTCAGATGTATGGTAGTTCACTTTACAGTCAGATATGTAGCATATCTGAACAATCTATTGCCAAAATTTCTTTGCAGGTATCTGCAGCAATACGAGGAATAAGAGAGTATCTTGGTATACAGAAGGACTTTATTTTTTATCTGCTGGAAGGATTTTTTTTGTTGTTCTTGAATGCATTCTGTTGCTAGTACAGAAATCATCACCTGAGGTAAAAGAAAATGGAGGAAAGATAAAAATTAAATATTTTTAGAGATCGTCTGTTGATGAGTGCCTTTTTGCACAAAGTTTGATGTAGGAATGAAGTGAATTTCAATATTAGAGCAAAAGTTCTTTGTAGCACACAAAACCTCCCAGACGTGCAGTTCTACCAAGTAAAATTTAAACGTTTAAACTGCATGCTTCAAACCTGGCAAATATTAAGCACTCTAATACACTGAAGTTTGTAATGGAGACTGGTCTTAATCATAAAAAAAAAGAAGAGTCATTTGTAGTAGGTAATCAAACCAAGTCCTGCCCTCAGCTGTGACAACAGGGGCAAACTCTGTAGCTAGCAATAGAATTTGGCATATAAGAGATTTTCCTAATGTAAACAGGATGAACATTGGCAGAAAATGATCATGAAATAGTGTGGAAATTTTCTGTAGTTATGACACTGTAGTAATGTAACTTTAGCTTTCTGCTGTTGAATACAGAGACTGAATCTGAAAGATTCTCACCTTCAAGCACTTAATTCCTCTGGTTTTTGTTCAAAGGAGATTTTTAGTACATTCCCAGTGATGAATAGCTCCAAGATCCAGGTGTAATTTTTTTCTGATTTTTGCTGCCTTCTGCACTCAGAGGAGGAGAGTTTTATGCCTACTTTATAGGGCTACTTCACTTCCTGCTCTGACTCAATTAAAATGGCATGTTAGCTGTAGGAATCCATGCTGTGAGGCAGGATCCTTCTGTTTCTGGACTGCAGCTGAATACTGACATCAGATAAGCTGAGCAGTACCTTCTGGTCCTTTATGGTTTCTTAACTTGCCTTTAAGATGGATTATGTGTCTGTGCGAAGGACTAATGGAAAGAACAGCAAACAAATGTTGATAATTATCATTCTCTGTTTAGTGAGCTTTTTAAAATACTACCTGCACTGGCAAGAGTCTCACGTTATCTTCGCCTTTCTGTGGAAAACGTACAATACTTCCCACAGGTAACTGAGGCATTTTATTTACTCATATAATTTGAAACTTCACTGCATTGAACCAAACCAAACAAATGAAACACCAAGAAAACCCCCTTTTATATGTCAATATATCAGAATATGTCTAGTTGGCACTAGATTTGATAAAACTCCTCTGGCTCTGTTCTCCCCAAGGCTTACACCCGTAGTCTTTGCTGCAAGTTGATCCTTTCCACATCTGCCCAACATGTGAGCTGCACAAAGAATTGGTATTTACCCCTGTAACAGAGAGTTTCACCAGTCTTAGATAAATCAGAGTTGCTGCTTGTGCAGCAACTTTATGACTGCTAAATTTTTTTTGAGCATGTCAGTTCTGCTCTTAGGGGTTTTCTGTGGGTATTTTTTATTTCATTCAATAAAGTAAAAAAATATACTAATAAGCTATGGTTTTAATAACACATGATAGACAGGGGAAGGCTTGTGTTGTAGCTCTCCTATTTGTAATGTTAATGACCCATGTTCACTAACCACGTTCCTTGGCTTCACAAATTGTCAATTAAGTACAAAAACAATGCTGCAATTTCAAACTACTCAGCTGTACAGGTGTATCTCTTTCACATTTGCTTTCTTTGGTTCACATGTACATTTTTGTGAATTTGACAAACAGCTGCTAGGCACCTAACTACTGAAGCAAATCATCGCAAAATATTATTCCCAGGAGTTTTTTTTTAATAAGCCAAAATATATATGCTGGATAAAATCCAAAGAAAATTTATCTATAGGAAGGTATGTCTAGTTGACAGAATCACTAATCAGTCATTGTGTTTTGATTTGCTCTAAATATGCCTCCATATTTAGCTGGAATAGCTTATTTTGAAAATTACTGATGTGTATGAATGTATGATGAAGCAGATATGCTCGTTTAAGTATTTTCAGTTGCATTTTCAGTGGCAGACTTTTCTATCTCCCTTTACCCTAAAAATCAAGCTCCCTTTACCCTAAAAATCACACTTTAATGGTTTTTTCTCCTTGATTTAGGAGTTAAGTGGGTTTATGTTACAGTTTGTGGAGTACCTTAGAGCCTTGTGCAATGAAAACTTGATATACAGCCATCTTTTATAATGCTAACTTTCAAATTATCGTTAATGCTAGAATTTTACAAACTTTGCTTTAAATTGTTGCAGCTGAACTGTGTGTGTGATGTTAGGAGATTATTCCTAGGCTGATTGGCTTATCTTCTAAACAAATAGACAAGGTATGAGATACTGAATGTAATGGCAATCTCATTTTACAGTAGGAAACTGTTGTACCCAGCAACTGAAGAACCTTGGTCTTGTAAGAGAGTGCTAATCAACTCAACCAGATCCCACTGTCCTATGCAGAATCTTAACGAGAAGGCCGTTCAGGAATTCACACAAACACCATATTTAAGTCTTTGCAGATGCTTAACTGCAACGTCAGCAGGTGGTAAATGCCCTTACTGAACTGCAGCCTCTACAAATATCAGGCTCTCTGTGCTTTCTCTAAGACACTTGTTTTGAGATGGCAATCTGTTCGTGATATATTTTTTAGGGTTGTTTTAAACCAAACAGGTTAGTAGAAGCCTTTCCAACGTCTTCGTAGTTCTTCAGTACTGACACTTAGGACATTCAGAGTAGATCTTTGCAATAGTCTGCTTATTATTAATGTATTTTTTAAAAATAGTGGATGCCTGTTAACTGCTGAAACAAGTTGCTTTTTTAAATTTTTTGATAGGTGCCAACAAGAATATCCTAAGTTGGAATTAAATAAAAGGGTGTTCAAGTAAAAAATAAAAAAGATGGCATATGGTCGTATGACAGGTGTTTATCTGAAACTGGGTGCTGCAGGCAGAGAAAAAAAGCAGTGTTACTGTCTTTGCCCTTGAGAAAAATGACAAAGTTTTAGGAGAGACTGAGAAGCTTTCTAGTGGTTTCTGCCTCAGTTACTGTGTTGTCAAAACAGTGCCATTCGCCTCAGTTTCACAAGCCCGTTTCAAAGCCAGTTTTTGAAATGAAATAGAGGGTATATTAAACAACAGCTCTACATAGCAAACGTAATATAGATTATTTTGCAGAGATTTTTGTTTCCCATGAGAGGGTTTCACACTATAGGTTTAGTTTCTGGGGAAGGGAGAAAAGGGATTAGCTGACATTGTGTGGCTGTGTTTCTTATCCCTTGGTAAGATAAATTAAATGTACAACTAAGGGAATTTTTCCCAACTCCTAGCTTTGCTTCATCATTAGAACACTAAGCTGTATTGGGTTTAATTCATGCGATAACAAGTAACAAAAAATTTTAGTCTGCTTATCCTTCTTGAGACAGAATAAATGGTACAATCCAAGTGACCTACCTTTGCCTATATAAAATTTTGATGTCTGGTTTTAAGTTAGTCTAGTATGCACCCTTTTTAGTAACCAGACAGCAATAAGAAATCAAGACCATAATTTTATTCTGGGGAAAGTAAATTGACTGACTGTTTGGAAACACTTCTTTATATCTCTATTCCCCATGGAATAAGACTAGACACCAATTTACAGAGCACAGTGGTAAGGTGAAGATAATTATAGTCTGAGTCATATAGCAGTCAATTGTTCTAAATCTAATAAGTTTACACAAAGAGCAAGGAACAAGTCTGGATATTTAATAATTTATTTTAATGTAGAACATTACACAAGCATCACTTTTCTCTAGAAAATTGATTTATATAGTGTTCTAACACACACAACAGTAATTTCCTGAAAATTCAGAATCCTGGCTATGTAGAAATGCTCCTTCTTGACTCCTGTGATTATTTGAATCACATGAGCTGAGAAGAATTTTTATTGGGTTGCTTACCTTCCTGATTCAGAGCTTGGCAATGGCTGTTCTTTTCATGAATGCTTTGTTGGTTGAGTCTACATTACACATGTGAAAATAACTGCAAATGTTAGAATGAGTGTTGCCAAGGCATTACCGTGCACAGGTATTTGTTCTGATTCTCAGAATATTTACATTCTTTGAGGGCTTACTCAACTTTCATTTTTCAGTACACACATATGGCATACTGCATGGACAGCGTGATTTTTCCCCCCATTAAAAAAAAAAAAAAATTAAACTGTATATTATGTTATTTATTTATTTTTATTTGGCTTCCCTACAAGTTGGGAAGACTTCAGCCAGAGCTGAAATAAATGCCACAGAAGTTGTCTACAAAAGTAAAAGTGCAAATATAATTTCTGAATTTGCAAATACTTACACATGTGGTTATTTCAGTCCCACACAGCTCCATCATGACAAAGTATTTTCTTTTGTTGGAGCTCCAGACTATTCTGTGATTTCACTGGGAATGTTATCAGGATATAAAGTGCAGAAAAGACAAAACTAAACTATATTAGACACTTGGTAACTTTGAGAATTCATATCCATCAGTGCGTTTTAAAACCCCAAAGTTTAAGGAGGTTTCATTTAATTTCATTTTAGTTAGTATTTTATCTTTACAGTTGGGCTGCCTCTGTAATAAAATACTGGGTTGGAATGTTGCAGTATAAATTGACTTGACTGAGATTTTTTTCTGTAAAAGAAACAAAAATCCCCTTAACAGGAATTAGAGCATCCATTAATCCTTTACATGTTTCATAAATGCAGTTGACCACCTAACACTTTCTCTGTCAATCCTTTCAAGCATGAAATTTATCATTTGAGTTTTAAGTATACAAAATCTGACCTACCTTTAATTTGCTCATATGACCTCTGATCATTTTTATCCATTAAAAAAAAAGAATGTAGTACCACTGCAGTGCAACCAATATTTGGAATTAGGGGTTTTGCCTAACTTCTAAAGGGTTATTTTTCTTATGGAAAAAAATTGGGGTTTGTTTGCATGACTTGTGGTTTTTTTTTTTCACAGGTGTGGGTTAACTGTAGAAAGTATCTTCCAGAATTGGCTTGACACTTCTGGAATACCAAAGGTAAATATAAAATACCAGGTCACAGTTCTTTCTGGGTTTTCTCATTACATGATATTTTTATTAAATCACTACCTGAACTTCTAAAATGTGTGATTTTAAATAAACAGTTTTGATGATGACTACTTTCCACACCTTTATATGGGTTTAGCTTTTACCAGCTGAAGGTTTTTTCTTCTAAAGTTGTCTCAGCAAAATTGCCAAAGTGCAAATCTTACAAAATTTATCCTATGAATGAATATTGTAGTCATATGAAAGTACTTGACAGTATAATGATGGAATCTACTAAATGTAAGGAACATTGTTTGCAATTGTTGGGATATTAATTGCTTGAAAGCATTACTGACAGTAGTCATTAAATGTTAAATTATTTGTACTTTGTTAACTTGTGATGTTTGTGACTTGCTTATGAACCTGCTGCATAGATAATGTACATTATTGGTGTTCCAGCATTGAGACTGAGCATTGTTTTCTGCTTTTAATACTAAAAGGTTTTAATATTCATATTTTTAATTCTGTGGACTGACAATGCTTAGTTGTGTCTGTGCTATATGAAATCCCTATTATTCATTTTGGACCAAAACTGGGATGAGATAACAAAAGATATATTAATCTTCATAAACCCTAATTTTATACAAAGTAATTTTTTAGCATGCACTCGGGACTCAGTTTCTAACTGACTTCCCCTGAGCAGGCATCCCCAGGTTGCTTGTGATTTATTGTACGTAGTGTTTGAATTTGTTTCCACTTGCATTAGCATTTAAAAAAAACATGAACTTTTAAAAGCTTGCATGTTAAGTTCTGGTTTTGATGTGCAAATGTGCAGATGCTTAGGCAGCATGACTGAGTGAGCATGTTTGCAGGTAGAATTGACAAAATAACTGGAGAGCTCTTTACAACAGACAGTGGTCACAGAACCTCATCTGTACCCAGACACTGTGGTTGAGGTCTTCCCTTGACAGCTTGAGAGATGTGCATGTCCACTGATATGCTGTAGAAGGCTTTTGAGAAAGATTTACCCTGAGACCAAAATGTTCCAGGAACAGTATTTGAATATGGTATAAAATCAAGGTGGAGTTGGTTTTTTGGCTCAAAGTTATTGAAAATAAAACTAACTTTAATCAGAAAGGCAGGAAGGAAGGGATGATGAGTATCATCATGCATCTTGATGCTTAGTCATTTCCTAGAAAAGAAAATTGATTTTAATTCTATGTGTGACCAAGGTTTTGTTTTTGGTAAAAAAAAATTGTACACGTTGTCAAACAGCAGATTCAAGTATATAGGGGAGTTTGATGTTGTATAGCTGTTACTGTAAGAGGCTGAGCTGGCCACTGAAATGTATGAGTTTTCTGGCATTTTATTTAAAAAATCCTTTTGAGCATGTGCTTTATTAATGTCTCACAATCAACTCTAAAATAATGAATAAGGAAGATAGGAGCAGACTAAAGAATTGAAAATGGTTTTGATTAATGTGAAAACTAAACTCTGTTTTCCGAAGTACCATAAGTTGCTCAGAATGAATAGTGAGTAGTTTCATTATACCCTGCTAGTATCTGTTGCTTGTCTAAACAAAACATGTATCAAAAATATTTCTACACCCAGCAGGTTTGAAAGCTGTTGTAAATTTTCTTTATTGACTACAGAGATTTCCCTGGTAATTTGGCTGTTCTGTATACAAAATGTCAGCCGGTGTTTTGCTGATTCCATGTTCTTACTTTTGAGCAGCAGCATGCTGACCTCTCTCTTTCTCTCTCTCTCTCTCTATTTTCCCTCAATAATGTTTTTGTTTATAAAATCATAAATAGTTCGGGTTGGAGGTACCTTAAAGGTCATCTAGTTCCCAGCTCCCTGCCATGGACAGGGAGATCTTCCAGTAGACGAGGTTACTCATAGCCCCATCCAACCTTGACCACTTCCAGGGATGGAGCAGCCATAGCTCTTCTGGTAAACCTGTGTCAGTGCCTCACCACCCTCACAGTAAAGAACTTCTGCCTAATATCTGACCTAAACCTACTGCCTTTCAGTTTGGATTCAGTTTGAATCCATTCCCCCTTGTCCTGTCACTACCTGCTCAGTAAAAAGTCTCTCTCCATCTTTCTTTTAGGCTCCTGTCAGGTACTGAAAGGCATATGAAAGGTGCCTATGTCACCCTTTCTCTTTTCTACGCTGAACAAACCCAATTATCTTAGCCTTTCCTCACAGGAGGAGTGCTCCATCCCTCTAATCATTTGGTAGCCTCTTCTGGACTCATTCTAACAGATCCATGTCCCTCCTGTGCTGGGACCCCCGAGCTGGATGCAGTGTTCCAGGTGGGTCTCACCAGAGCAGAGCAGAGGGGCAGAATCCCCTCCCTGGTCCTGCTGCCCACACTGATTTGGATGCAGCCCAGGACATGTTTGGCTCTCTGGGCTGGGAGTGCACATGGCTGGGTCATGTCCAGCCTCTCACCCACCAGCTCCTCCAAGCCCTTCTCCCCAGGGCTGCTCTCCATCTGTTCATCCCCAGCCTGTGCTGATATCAGGGGTTGCCCTGACCCAGGGGAAGCACCTTGCACTTGGTCTTGTTAAACCACATGAGATTCACATATATCCAGTTCTTGAGCTTGTCCAGGAGCCTCAATGCCATCCTGTCCTTCAGGTGTGTCAACAGCACCACTCATTTGCAACTGTCAACAGCTTGGTGTCATTTGCAAATTTGCTGAGGGTGCACTCGATCCTTATGTCTATGTCATTAATGAAGATATTAAGTAACACAGGTCCCAGTACAAATCCCTGAGGGAACCCACTTGTCACTGATGTCCATTGGAACTCTGAGCTTTTGACCACCATGCTCTGGATGTAACTGGCCAATCACTTTCTTATCCATCTCATAATCTACCCATCAAATCCCTCCCTCTCCAACTTAGAGATAAGGATATTGTGAGGGACTGTGTCAAGGGCTTTACAGAAGTCCAGGTAATTGGTGTTTGTAGCCCTTCCCTTGTCAGGTGATGGAGTCATTCCATCATAGAAGGCCACTGGATTGGTCAGGCAGGACATGCCCTTGGTGAGGTCCTGCTGGGTGTCTCAAATCACCTCCCTGTCCCCTAAAGTCATCCCAGGCACCAAGGTGATGCTGACAGATTGGTAGTTCCCGTGGTGCTCCTTTTTACCCTTTTTTAAGATGATTTGTGCTTGTTGCCTTCCTCACTTCTCAGGCTCTTATGGGAACCAACTTCTACTTTATTGAAAGAACCAGAGTTGTTGTCATTCAGTGAATAGGAAACCTTATTTCCTTTGTGCTTTATTAAATCATTAGAGGAGCCTTTATTCCTGACACTCAAACTAGAGAGGTTGCTTAGTAGCTCTCAATATGTTAGTATTTATAGTGTAAGTATGACTATAATCACTGACTACAGAACTGTAAATAGACTCATCTGCTTTACAGGACCTGATATTGAAATCCACTTTAAAAGTATTTATATTATTTCAGCAAACGAATAACCTCATTAATGTGGTGAATCTATGTGAAGGCATATAAGACCATATTTTACATGTAGATGAACTACCTGTATTACAAATAGCAGCCTGGGAATGCCACAGAATTTAGTCTCTCTCTGATGGTTTACTAGGTGAGTGGACTAGGGTGTGTTCACAGGAAGGTTTCTGTCAGCTCCTTTGGGCACAGTCATACGACAGAGCCAGTCACTCAGTGTGAGCAGAATGAGGTATAAAGTAGCTACTACGGCTGACTGCCTTCTTTCACTTCTGCAGCAACAGAAAGCAGCTGGTGGATGCTTTCCAAAGGCAGAGAAGCAGCATACTGCACCCTATACACAAGATCCAACAACTTTCTGCTTATAACTTTTGCTGTACTGATTCTAGAGTCCTGTAGCATGACAGTTAAAGTCACTCTTAATACTGCAGCCCCTACTATGAGAAATTACTTGACTGAGCATTTAAATGTTTTAAATTACAAATACTAAGATTTCATTGCATTTGCAGAGGAAACTTACTGGAGAGACTATAGTCTTTCGTGAGATTGGGAAACATGCCTCATGCTGTTCTTAATTCAGAACATGATTCCTTTAGATCGCTCTCATATAAGAATTTTTATGTTTTATACTGGCTGTGGTGTTTCTGTGTTTTTATTTCTATGTTTTGGTGGGTTTTGGACAGGAAATTCATGTCATTCACCAAGTATAAAGAATATTCACCTCAAGTGGTTCACTTACAGCATTAGCTGTGAAGGTGCTTTCAATAATTGTCTTCTGCATTTATATTCAACTCTATCCCCTGTAAAAAACTGATACTCTTTAAAATTCGGTAACAAAATTGTCACTTAAGAACAGAGTTCTTAGCCCACCCCTCAAATCACTGTCTTCACAACAGTGTCTAGTTTAAGGACACTGTAAGGGTACTTGTGCAAAAGATGGGTAAGGGTAAATACTTTCCACTCCCCAGACTGCTGAAGCAATGTTACCATCTTCTTTTCAGTAGAGGAATCTTGTATTCTTTACACTTTGTGTTCTCTGTGGTCATATGTCATGTCATCTGTCTAACTGAAGATCCTCTATCCTTTACCTGTGCTTCCGTTCCAAGTCCTGTCTCCAACTCTGACCAGGGAACTGTATATATATATATATAGCCCTTTATACTTGCAGCTTATAACTATTGGAACTTTAATATTTGTGAAGTTCTATTACTGTTTCACTCTTGGAAAAGTTACCTGGTCTTTTCTAAATATTGGTCTAGTTTCCAGGCTTGGGTATATACCAGCAGTAATCAAGAATAATTTGATGTAAGGGAGTCCTACTAATAAATAAAAACAGAATTCAGCCTGCGGCCATGAAGAAATAATTCTGCATGCCAACTTACATTTCCAAGTTCTTATTTCCTAAAGCATTAATGTTATAAAAAAGAATGTGTTTATAACCTGGCCAATTCTTTCTTACATGGAAGAGTGCCACTGCACAGTGGCTGGCTTCAGGCTTACTGAGCAGGGTTTTCTCACACACAAAACAATAAGGAATATAAGAGATTAAAAGAAAGCTTTTCTCAAATACAAGCTTTCCTGAGGATTTCTTCAGGGGACACATTGGGGTGGTGTTAAATAAGGTGAAGCATATTGCATGGTTGAAATTACCTTTCAAACATGCAACCTTCAGTATATACTTCTGTCACAGCAATGACTTGCTGGGGGATTATAGCAACTTTTCATCATGTGGAAATCTTAATGACTTAATACTACTAACTTTGGACAATGAGTTAAGATGGCAAGGATTAGAATCATAACAAAATAGCTTTAGAACTGGAAAACACCTATGAAATCACTGTAGTCCACTTCATACCTGCTCATGATGATTGTTTTCCTGAGTACAGTTCTATTGTTTCTTTCAGTATATGCAATATTTAATTAAGAGTTTAAGACCTAAAGGCCATATGCTTCTTTAGGAAGATTTTCTCAGCTCCGCACAAACTTGTCTTTGTCTTATATTGCCCAGTTACTACTACCTGATTTTTTTATTCTACTCCAGGTAATTAACCTTTTAAAAATAATCTTAAAGTCTTTCCCCCTCTTTGAACTCTGTTGTACACTGTTTAATTGACAAATATATCAATAAACATTAGGTAGTCTCTGCATCTCATAAACTTGTAGATGTATTTCTTAAACTCACTGCAGTTTTCATAACTTTTTCTTTTGCCTCTGAAGCGTAATTTTGTCATAACATGCTATTCTTTACTGATAAATTTCCTATTTTAATTCTTGCTTGCCTGTGTATTTCAGTTGATATCTTGTGTTATGGAAATGATCTCCACATTCACTCTCCAGTTTAAAAAAAAGGGGGAGGAAGAAAAAAAGAAGAATAGTTGGCCTCCTCCTTCATGGTTTTTAGTTTCCAGTGTATCCTACCCTGTAATCTACAAGTCTCAGTATCACAGAATGGGTAAGGTTTGAAGGGACCACAGTGGGTCATCTGGCCCGACCTCCCTGTTCAATCAAGGTCATCCCAGGGCACATGGCGCAGGATAGCACCTCGGCAGGTCTTGAATATCTCCAGTGAGAAAGCCTCCACAACTCCTCTGGGCAGCCTGTTCCAGTGTTTAGTCACCCACACGGTAAAGAAGTTCTTCCTTGTGTCCAGGTAGAACTTGCTGTGCTTCAGTTTCTGCCCATTGCTTCTTGTCCTATTGCTCAGCACCACTGAGAAGAGCCTGGATCCATCCTCTTGACACTCTCCCTGCAGATATTCACAGACATTGATGAGGTCCCCTCTCAATTGTCTCTTCTCAAGGCTGAACAGGCTCACCTCCCTAAGTCTTTCCTCACAAGTGAGATGTTCCAGTTCCCTACTCACCTTCTTAGCCCCCCTCTGGACCCACTCCAGGAGCTCCATGTCTCTCTTTTACTGAGGAGCCCAGAAGTGGGCATGGAACATCAGATGTGCCTCACCAGAGCTGAGCAGAGTGGATGGATCACCTCCCCTGACCTGCTGGCAATGCTCTTCCTAATGCACCCCAGGACACCATTGGCCTTCTTGGCCACCAGGGCACACTGCTGGCTCATGGACAGCTTGTTGTCCACCAGGACCCCCAGCTCCTTCTCCACAGAACTGTTTCCCAACAGGTTGATCATCTGGGATTATTCTTCACAAAGGGCATTAGCACTTGAATTTGCAGGCCATGGATTTGCCTCTACTGACTTTCAGAAGGTTCTTCTCTGCCTATCTCTCCACCCTGCTGAGGCCCTTCTGAAGGGCTGCACAGCCCTCTGGGGTATTGGCCACTGCTCCCAGCTTTGTGTTGTCAGTGACCTGCAGAGGAGGTATCTGTCCCTCTGTCCGAGTCACTGCTGAACAAGGTAAACAACATTGGGCCCAGTATTGACTGTTGGGGGACACCACTTGTGACAGGCTCCCATCTAGACTCTCTGACAACAAACAACCTTCTGAGATCTGCCATTCAGCCAGTTCTCAATCTACCTCACTGTCCACTCATTTAGTCTGCATTTCCTGAGCTTGCTGCTTAGGATGTTATGGCAGATGATGTCTAAAGCTTCACTGAAGTCCATGTAGACAACATCTACTGCTCTTCCCTCATCCATCCAGGTAGTTTTCCCATCACAGAAAGCAATCAGGTTGATTAGGCATGATTTTCCTTATGTCACATAATCAAATAGCTTCCAGGTTTAGAATAATCACCCCAAGTATTGCCTCACAATTATGAAAAATTGGAAAAGGTGATAGCACTGCTGTATCCTTCTCCTAGTCCTTTTAGTTATTTTATCCTCCTATTAACATTTAGTTCTAATCCACTGTTCCACCTTAAATAGTATTTCCTGATTAAGGTAGGTATTGCCAACAGGTATTTTGGAGTGTGTACAGCTCATAGTGGGATAATACCACTCCATGTTTTCTAATTTTGCGTGAACACTGGAGTACAACTTCCTGTTACAGCAGTAAGAATTCTGCCATTTAAAAATGGTTCTTATACTTTTCCTATTTGCATTGCTTTTTGTAACTGTGATAAAGCAGTAGTTTAGGGTCCATCTACTAATGTTATTTGTAAACCATCAACATGTCTAGAAATATACAGTCAAAAGAAATCTTCCAGTGGTGAATATTAATTTATTAATAGTATTTCTGATTTTGCTTGTAAATGCTTAACTCTTGGATTTGAGCAACCCAGTGTAGTGGAATGTGCCCCTACCCATGGCAGGTGAGTTAGAACTATATGGTCTTTAAGGTCACTTTCAACCCACACCATTCTGTGATTCCATGATTATCTGATATGAAGAAGAAATGGATTGCAAAGGAAACTCATAGCAAAACTATTTAAAAATTCAGACTGAAATATAATTTGTGAAGGGTTCTAAACCAATGCAAATAGAGTACTTGTGGTTTTAGAAATTTTAGGAGGAGGTTACAGCCGCAGTTTAAGTACTTAATATGATTTCTGATAAAGCAACTTCTTGTTAAGAATGGCCCTGGCTTTTGCCCCAGTTATAAGCTTTATAGATTTCCTGTTTCCTTTTACTAAGACGAAACAACAGGTGAAGGGGTAGCTCTACAGGAAAACATTTCACAGGGTAGCAGTTACGGTCAATAACTGACTAACCACATTAAAATATTTTTAAAAGAATGCTCTTGAAGAAAGAGCTAAACTCTTGAGTTATCTTTAGCAGTTATTCAACCAGGTTTTACAGGGGATACCCAAACATTTTTCTTGCATTAAAATCACTCTTATTGGATAAGAGTGTCACTTAAAGCTATGGACTTTTACTAGTATGGACACTTACTATTTCCTGGTAACGTTAGATACGCCTTATCTTGCAATTTTTCTTTCTGGATATGCATAATAACTACATATTGGTGGATGGCAGCATTGGAACCAAGTACACAAGCTAAATGCTCATTCTGTGTTGAGATACAGTAAATTAGTGGGCATTGGCAGTGAGAATGACCTGTTAAATACAAAAATCTCATTCAAGCATGTGATTTGGGGAAAAATAGGGTGAGGGTATCATTTTCTTCCATACTTACTAAGTTTCAATACTGACTCTCTTATATTAATTTCAAAATTGGTGTTAAATATTAGTCACAAGAACAAAATGTTGCTGTTTAAATACTGAAATTTGAGGCTTACTCCTTGATTAGTTTTTTATCTGAACATAGAGATTTTTGTGTGTATTTTACTATCAATGCAGAGAATATAACTGATTCAACTGATAATTGAGTTCTATTTGAGAAGTAATCTGAAGAAATCATGACTGCTACCATAAGATATGTACTTATTCTTGTACATGGAAGCCACACTTTGAATAATATGCACTTTTCCGCAAGTAAATAATTTTTTTCTTTTATATTAGCCAAGTTGCAGATTGAAAGGTGAGAAGATCTTCCCAAAGTTCTTAAAAACTTGAATGAGCATAGTTCAACAATATAAATTGTTTAATGTCTTCTGTAACGTTAAGCACAATAAGAAAGTTTTTGAATATGAATCATCAGTGCTGAGCTTGTTCTGAAATTATTAGTTGTACTGACAACATTGCATCCCATTTTCTTAGAAGAAGGGATTTGGGAAAATATAAAAATGTTATCAAACAATGTGTATAGTACTATAACATGCATAAAAGTCAGATGAATCATGAAGATAAACAAATCAAGAGAGACTTTTTTTTTATGTTGTTGACTCTTTGAAAAATGCTTTAGATAAAGGCTGTCCACCTGAAAGTTTCTCTAGATAGACCATAGTATACAGAGAATTTGGTATTTTGGTAGTAACAAGCTATCAAAAAAGTTGTGAGGTCAGATATTATTTAAATAGATTCTGTATTGATCTAAGAAAATGTATTGGCATCAAATTGCATTGTAATTTACTTAGTCATTCCTATAACTTTCACTTCAGATAAGCCAAATGAGACACAACAGTGGTGTATTTTGGTTTGTAGAATAGTCCAAAGTTCAAAAAAATCGTTTATATAAAGAGATACATCATTAAAGGTCAGTAAGGACCGAAATTTATTACAGAACTTTTCAAGTTCAGGCATGGTTTAGGGTGTTGTTACAGTTTTGGAGGGTTTGATGTAAGTTTCTTCTGCATTGCATGTGATTGCTGGTTTAGGGAAAACCACAGTCATTTGAGATATGAAAGTATTTTGTTACAAAATATTGTGCAATCACATTCTAAAACTGTGCAACATGCTGCCTCAGGTGATATGCTTATGTAGCTCCAAGTAACTTGGTGTCTAGGCTGAATGAAGATAGTAATATGCAAAATTTAGATTTGATGGCATTGGCCATAATGTTCTGGTGCCTGTGTTGTTCTAATTTCTAAAAGTGACGTTTAAACCAGAGTTTTAGAAGTCTCAATTCATTAACTGAATAATTAAGACAAAATGCTTTTGAGATTCTCAGCTGGAACCACAAGTCTACATTGAGGATGAGAAGAATGCTTTACTGGTTTTAGTTTAATGGCCTACCCAAACATTGGGTCACCTCTCCAGTTAAAAGCCACATTTTCACAAGTGTCTTTCTGTTTTTCTTCAGACTACCTTTCAGTATCATGCAGCTCAAGTACTTGTAGTAGTACAGTAAATCTGCTCAAGTTCAAGAAGTTGAAGTGCATGTGGAACAACTGTTAAATTTCTGAAATAATTGTGGACTGGATTCCATGTGTTTGTTCATTAGAATCTCTTCTAAGTTCAATAAATCTCAAGCGGTCATTTTCATTCCCTTTTCCTATTAATTGCACTGCTGAACACAAAAGCTGTGTTATGTGCAGAATGACTGAGCTTATCCGTTCTAGAAAGGAGTTATGTTTGGTATCTAAAGAACAATAACAGTTTGCTGCCTGACTGATCAATGCTGGCTCAAGTTCACATTCCCAAGCTCCCACTCTCCTACCTACATATGCAGGGTGTGGAAACATAGCAAAGAGAGGGAGGACAGGTCCTCTTACACAGAGATGTTGAACTTAGACTTACCTAATGAGGACACAGCTGGGCTTGCATAGCAGTAAACATAGATTTTAATTATTGCTTGTAAAAACATCCGAAGAAAAGCACAGAAGTTACCACCAATTAATTTTTAGCCTGCTCATTGTTTTCTTTACTCAATGGAAACAAACCGTAAAGGTTTAAAATATTTTTCATGCTACCTTGCCAGAAAACTTTTCTGTATTAGTATATAATTAGGAAAGAGTAGCCTTTGAGATATCTGAAACCTCTCCAGTTTCAAGTTCCTTATAAGTAATTTTAGTGAATTGGAACCAGGACATGAAATAACAAGAAGTCAAATGCTAATCTAGAAAATAATATTTGAGATCTTTTTAGTTTGGGAGGGTAAAAAACAGGGCCTGAATCTGAGTTAAAAATCATAAGTGACAGGAAGAAGTTGCCACATACCCTCCACAGTGCTCTGTGGTTTTTAAAAGAACATTTTACTTCCTGAAAATTTTCCCTCTTTTCTAGGCATTTTAAAAAATATGTTTGTGACTGGAAAGAATGAATATATGGGGGAGATGTACTTCAACACATACTCTGTATCTGAAATCTTTGCAGCCCTCTGTAATGCTGACCCAATAAACTGTGACCTGTGGATTCATGTAGTGGTTCAGTCAGAAACTCAAAGTGATCCTGAGGGTTCAAATTCTGCTGCTGTGTTTCCAGCTGGCTAGACTTGAGGATGGAAGTTCTGCTTTTGAGCCCAACGCTTTTTTGCAGACATTCTAGAGAAAGGCTCAGCTGAAGTACTTCTAGAGAGCAGGTGGTAACTAAGTTTGTGTAACAGTCTTCATTCCATCTCCATTAGTTCACTGTCTTCCACACAAGTCAGTAGGAAGAATGTTAAGATATTTCCCACTTTATATTACCTTCCTTATCTCCTTTTGACTTAGCAATGCTTTAGAGTCAGACTGAAGATATAGATGATGATCAACTTCTCTTTATCATAGAAAATAAGAGATTTTTCTAAAACTTATTCTATCTACCTAAGGAAGGAATGCTTTAACTATTTTTTCTACTTCCTTCTAATGCCAAAGAGAAATTTAAATGCTGAGCTAAGAATGTCTGGAGAAAGATAGGTTTAAAAAGTCTGTTGGCTGAGAGCTAGTATATGTCATGTTTCAGCTTATGGTTAATTGTCCTTAACATGTGGGCTAACAGTTTATCATGGCCAGAGGGCTAGAGAATTTTTGCTTGGAATATGTTTCTTTACTGGAGCTGTCAGAAGTATTTTTTATTGCTTCAAGGGATCAGTAAAACTCAAATTTCAGTACCTATGGAAGGTGTATTTTATTTCTTCAACAAGAAATTCAACAAACAAGTAAAGGCTGTATCAACATCCTGGCCTTAGCCACATACTCTCCCAACTACTCCAAAAAATTAACTCTGTCCTGGCTGAAACTAAGACATTATCCGCAGTTATCCACAATTATCCACAATTTTCACAGTCAAGGGCCATCCCTCCAGGTTGTCTTTTGAGTTCGTTTAATCCATAACTGTGGGTTCTGTCTGTTCTGTTCTATCTAGATGCCTTCCAGGGCAGAAGGGCTGGTGTGCTATCGAGTGGTTGTAGTTTGCATCAGGAACTCAGGACTGATGCATCTGGAGCAGCTCATACTTGTTATCCATGGTAGTTCACACAGTGGCAGTGTCATTCAGCAATCAATATTATACAATTCAACATTACAGACTCTTCTCACCAAAAAATCAAATCTCCTTGAGGTACACATCATGTTTCCCACTCCTTCTGCATTGCCTACCACTCAGGTCTTTGAGCAAAAATAATCCCAAGGATGGGTTTGCTTTTGTTTGAGGCAGGACTGATCCAAAATGACCTCCCTAACACTTTTCCCATATGCACCATGAGGACTCTATTCCCTTCTGTGGTACATGGAGGTTTTGATTGGGCAGGGATAGCTCAATTGGTAGAGCCTCGGGTGTTAAGTAACCAGTTGGCCTTCGCTAAATGTAGATCCCAGTGCTGGAGGTCCCACCACCCATTGCTTTCAATGTGGTTTTTAACAGTCCTTCGTACCTTTCAGTTTTCCCAGAGGCTGGTGCATGCTAGGGAATGTGGTACACCCACTCAATACTGTGTTCCCTGGCCTGGGTGTCTAGGAGGTTGTTTTTGAAACAAGTCCCATTGTTCAACTCAGTTCTCTTGGGGCTGCCAGNTTCCCTTCTGTGGTACATGGAGGTTTTGATTGGGCAGGGATAGCTCAATTGGTAGAGCCTCGGGTGTTAAGTAACCAGTTGGCCTTCGCTAAATGTAGATCCCAGTGCTGGAGGTCCCACCACCCATTGCTTTCAATGTGGTTTTTAACAGTCCTTCGTACCTTTCAGTTTTCCCAGAGGCTGGTGCATGCTAGGGAATATGGTACACCCACTCAATACTGTGTTCCCTGGCCTGGGTGTCTAGGAGGTTGTTTTTGAAACAAGTCCCATTGTTCAACTCAGTTCTCTTGGGGCTGCCAGGTCACCACAGGACTTGCTTTGCAAGGCCCAGGACGGTGTTCCAGGCAGTGGTATGAGGCACAGGGCACATCTCCAGACATCCAGGGATTGTTTCCACCATTGTGAGCACGTAGCACTTGCCTTGGTGGGTTGGCAGCAGTGTGATGTAATCAATCTGCCAGACCTCCCCACATTTGTATTTCAGCCATCATCCACCATACCAGAGAGGCTTTACCCACTGGGCCTGCTTGATCGCAGCACATGTTTCACAGTTATGGATAAGCTGTGATATGAAGTCCATGGCTAAGCCCATCCCTTGATCACAAGCCCATCTGAATGTTGCATCTCTTCCCTGATGACCTGAGGCATCGTGGGCCCACCAAGTCAGAAATAATTCAGCCTTATGCTGCCTGTCCNTGAAACAAGTCCCATTGTTCAACTCAGTTCTCTTGGGGCTGCCAGGTCACCACAGGACTTGCTTTGCAAGGCCCAGGACGGTGTTCCAGGCAGTGGTATGAGGCACAGGGCACATCTCCAGACATCCAGGGATTGTTTCCACCATTGTGAGCACGTAGCACTTGCCTTGGTGGGTTGGCAGCAGTGTGATGTAATCAATCTGCCAGACCTCCCCACATTTGTATTTCAGCCATCATCCACCATACCAGAGAGGCTTTACCCACTGGGCCTGCTTGATCGCAGCACATGTTTCACAGTTATGGATAAGCTGTGATATGAAGTCCATGGCTAAGCCCATCCCTTGATCACAAGCCCATCTGAATGTTGCATCTCTTCCCTGATGACCTGAGGCATCGTGGGCCCACCAAGTCAGAAATAATTCAGCCTTATGCTGCCTGTCCAGATCCACCTGAGACATTTTAATGTTGGCAGCTTGATCCACTCTGTTGTTGAGATGTCCTTCAGCAGCCTGACTGTTGGGCACATGAGCATCTCATGACATACTTTTACAGCCAGCTTCCCTACCCAGGCAGGGATGTTTTGCCACAGTTCAGCAGCTCAGATGGGTTTGCCTCTGCACTGCCAATTGGTCTTTTTCCATCGTTCCAGCCCACTCCCACGGAGCATTTGCCACATGAGTTAGTGGAGAGGTGGAGTGCTGGCCACTTCTGTCATTCAGTGATATCCAAAGCCAGCTGGATGGCTTTCAGCTCTGCAACCTGACTCGATTCACCTTGTCCCTCAATAGTTTCTGGGACTCACCACATAGGGCTCCATACAGCTGCTTTCCATTTTTGGTGTATCCCTACGATATGGCAGGAGCTGTCAGCAAAGAGAGTGTATTACTTTCAGGTAGCTGATTTTATGATAGGGGCTCCTCAGCACATGTCACCTTTTCCTCCTCCAATGGTTATGGTATGAAATTTTTGTCTTTGGGACACTAAGTGATTCATTCTAAGATCCCTGAGTGATTGGAGTTCAAAAGCTTGTTATTGTTCAGGACTCCACTTGAAATAAGTTTTCTTCCGCGTCACATGATAGAGAGGGTTTACATTCTGATAGTAGTCTGGAATATGCATCCTCTAAAAACCCTCAGCATGTAGGAAGGCCTGTGTTTCCTTCTAACTGGTCAGTGAGGACTGTCTTGGTTTAAGAGAATTTAAGGAGGACACTGTAAAATGAGTTACCTTCCATTAGTTTTAATCAATCCCTTTCCACCAACAAGGAGAAATGAATACGTGTAGTTATTAGTGAAAGATATAGTTTACTAAAAAACCAAAATAGCAACAGGCAGAAAATAACAGTAATAGTCTCTAGCTGGATAGTTACAAATTTGGTGAAATCTCATGGACTCGGTGGGAACAAAGAGAAACTCAAAATGGCGGCGGGACCCCTTTTCCCAAGACAGCCCCAGGCATGGGCGACTGCTGCAGGGAGGCAAAGGGGAAATGGCGACAGCCCTCTGCTGCTTGGCGGGCGGGGAGCAGCTCCGTCGGCAAATGCAGCTGGCAAACTGGCAGCAGGGACTGGGCCAGGGTGTAGAGCTCGTTGGGGGACTTTGCCTTCGTTTCAGCAGCAGTCAGCAGTGCAGCTGGCCGGGTGCCTCACGCTCGGCGCCTTTTTGCCTCAGCCAGGCTCTGCCGGTGGGCTGGGGTGAGTGTACCGAGTGCTCCTCTGGGCCTACAGGCAGCTGTTGCAAAATTCACTCCAAAGCAGTTTTTCGTTGTGCAATGCAGCTTCTGGAGTTGCTACTGTTGCAAGTAGAGGCACGAGAAAGCCAAGAGGCAAGCCAAGAGGCAAGAGAGAGACTCTGCATGAGTGCCTCGACTTCTAAAGGTCTCGGGGCAATCCCCAGCCCCTGCTCCACTGTTCTGTTTGCCAGCCACAGGATCTTATAGAAACAGTAAAGATTTTGGGACCCAGATAGATACAGAATCAATAACATTTTGGGTTACCCAGGACAGAGGCACAGCTGCTACTTTGTTAACTATGCATATTGGACTATAATGATGCCCATCTTGCCATTTTACTCCTCAATGCTGAATTTCCTGGGCAGGTCCCTTGACCTTACTTCGCTTTATGGCAAAACCAGCCTTCAGGAGGATTTGGATTATCTTCTTCCTTTTCTCAAAAACTTCCTCTGTTGTGTTGCCCCTACTGTGATGTCCTCAATGTACTGCAAATGTTCCTGGACCCTCACACTTTTCCAGTGTAGTCTGGATCAGTCCATGGCAAATAGTTCACCTGTGTTTCCACCTTTGAGGTAGTCAAGGTGCAATGCGCCAGTGCATGCCCCTCCAGCTGAAAGCAAACTGTGGTCTGCACTCTGCTAATAAAGGAATGGCGAAAAGCTCATTAGCAATGTCTGTGGTGGCACCTCTTTGCTCTTTGGACAGCAGTTCATACTGAAGGTCCACAACATGCAGCACAGCAGCACTCAGAGGTGGTATGACTTCAAACAAGCCACGATAGTCCAGTGCCAGTCTCTGCTCTCCACTGGATTTGCACACGGGCCATATAGGACTGCTAAGAGGTGAGCGAGTCTTGCTGACCACTCCCTTGGTCTCCAATTCATGAATCATTTCATGGGTGGGGACCACACAGTCCCAGTCAGTGCAGTTTTGCCAACAGTGCAGTGATATGGTAGCGATGAGTACCTGTTGTTCTTCAGCTCTCAGCAGTCCCTCAGCAGAAGCGTCCTCTGAGATACCAGGCAAGGTATTCAGCTCTCTAATTTCCTGTCTCCACAGCTCCAGCAGTTCCCTTTTGAGTCCCTGAAATACCCTCTCCTGAGGTAATCTATGCCAAGGATTCCCATGGCCTCTGGGCCAGTCAAATGGGGTGTTTTTGCCATTCATTCCCAGCCAGGCTCACTCACTTCAACTTCAGTCCAGTCAGTACTGTAACTAACAGCTGATCTCCTTGTCACCCCAGAAACAGAGACGGATTCTGTCCCTCCACATCTCGATGGCCTCAGGGTACCTCATGCTCTGGTGTCAACTAAAGCCTTACACCCTTGTGCATCTGATGTGCCCCAGGGCATGGGATCTGCCCAGTCCAATAGGTCCAAGTGTCCCTTTCCTCCACCTGGCTGGAGCCAGGGCCCCCAGCCCTGGTCATAGCACTCATTGCTCATTCCTTGTGACTATCAACTGAGGTCCTTTCAAGAAGACCAGAAGCAACATCAGCCCTCCTATTCTGTCTGAAGACTTTCCCACTGGAAGCTGAGTGATAATTCTTACCCTTGAAGAATTTCCTGTGGCACCTGTTTGTCCTTTCAGCTCACATTCCTGTGCTGTTAGAGCAGAGATGGGTTTTCCATCCCACTTCCTCATGTGTCTCTGTGACTATTCAGGTAAAATCACAGGTTACGTCGTGGTGTGTACCCTCTCTCTCAAGCATGAGGTACTTGCTGCCAATAGCAGAGAATCTGTTCCCATACGGGTGAGGCATGGAACCTTACCTCTCCTCTATAACTTGCTCAAGCCACCTGTGTAGTTGTGAGAGCACCAGGTGAAATCAAGAGAAAAATTTTTAAAAAAAAGCATTTTAGCAAACCCTGAAAAGAGTATATTATGTATAATATAACCTAATATGTTTCATAAATTATCTTATATGTTATATAAGAATATTTAGTAATAATTAATAAGCTTATTATTTAGAGATTCCATGGTCATGTGGTCAGAGATACTTTATCAGACTATGAATCTGATCTTGCAACTAAATAGGTGGTTGCAGTGATTAATCTCTACCTAGGAATTTTCTTCACAAAGTGGAGTTGTCAGTGTGGATTATGAAGGATATATTTGCATAACCACTTCGAGAAAAGTATTTCTGCCACAGTATATGAAAGTCATGTTGCGGTGTACTGAAAGTACATCCTCAAAGTTATTGTTTCAACAGGTTTTTGTCTCTTGGAGGTAAAGATAGTTTCAGGAAGAGCAAGTTTAACTTGAGCAGAATATCTCTGGAGGGATGTTACATTGAAAAATACCAGATGCAGCATGCTAATCTGAAAAGAGCATGTTTATACCAGTACAGCAACTCTCAGAGGAATTAGAACATTTAGATTTATGGTATCAGTATAAATTACAATCTTTCCTAGAAGATGGATAATGTCAGAAAAACTTGATTTTTCGTTTCAGTGGATAAAACTGTGTGCATGAAAACTGCACAAAATCAGTTGGAAAACTTGCTGTTCTAAAAGGATCACATTCTGGGCTGGATTTCTTTTTCAGTAATTTTTTTATCTGGTGCTGATACACTGTTTCTTGCACTGCGGATGCACCAGCTGTCTTGTCATTTTCAGATGTAGCCCACTGCCTCCTTAGTCTCTGCAAAGTCATGGTAGCAGTAGTGTTTTAAAATCCTTGGAGTTGATTCCCAGTCAAATGTTTCGAGCCATACTTAATCATCTAATGAGCTACTGGATAAAATGCTTTTCTGTATTTTCATTTTCTGAACCTTTTTACAAAAGAGGTCAGGTCACACTATTCAGAGGGCACATTGTATTCTTAGTTTACAAGTAAGCTATTTTTCTAACTTAAACTACTGTACTTTTCCCCCTTCTAAATCTGTATGGCAGGAAAACAGTTGTATATCCTGCACTTGATCATGGTTCCTTTAAATTTTCCGTTTCCGATATCACAGTGTTGATGGCATCAGCCTGAGAAAGTAGGCTGTGTCATTCTAGTGTGGTAGAATGAAACTGGTGGGGGGCGTCCATATTTTGTTTTCTGTTAGATAGGAATGTGTAGAACAGTACAAAATTGCAATTTGTATACTGGTGAAGTTAGCTACATCTTGTAGGAGAAAATGACTTCTCTGTGTGGTTGCTGGTGTCCATGTAGATCTGAATATATAAATGTTGAGGTGTATGTGTGCTGTAAAGTTCAGTAACTGAGATTATAGAAATGAGAGGTTGGAAAATAACTTGACTGCATTAGTTGCCAATTTCCTCTACTTTGCACGAGCTCTATTTTCCCTTTTTTTTTTTTTTTTTTACCTTCCGGTATCTGAGGACTGTTGGAAAGCCAACAAAATGGTATTGATTGTGTTCAGCTTAGGTAAAACTACCTTCTTAGTTAATCAATGCTGGTTGTTTTTGCATAAGGGTAGCACAGAGGAGCTGAAGTTATAGACAATCTATGCAAAGGAAAAGGTTCATGGTTATGCTTTTTCTCTGAGTTATGAAATGTCATACTTAGCCATCTCAGCCAGAACAATTTAGAAAAAGCTTATGTTTCGATGTAAAATGGAAGAGTCTGTTGCACAAATACCCTGTTGTAGGCTGTGTATGATTCTGCATGTTCGTTGTATGCTTGGGATCTAGTCTGACTTGAGTGAGAGCTGGTGTAAATCATTGCCTTAATTATTTCCCAGGATATTTGGTCTCTCTTCACCCAGTTTGTAGAAAGTGCTTCCTCCTCCCCTAGTTTTTCAAAATTCAGTTATATTTAATCCTGCAGCTGCAAGAGTGACGGATCTTAACATGTTTTGACATGTTTGTTTGCTTGTTCCAAATCTTAACTGTTCTATAGGACAGATCCCTTCGCAGTCTCTGAAAGGCAGTCTTCCCAATTAAAGAAGGATATGGAGAATGGACTAATCTCTAAATTTCTATTGTGAAGGGATGCAAGTATGACAGCCAGTGTCATGTAGACAGGAAACAGGACTGTTCATGGAGAGTAATGCTATGATTCGCATTTTAAATTGGCTGTGCCATCACCCTTTTATCTGATGTAAGTAAGCTTTTCAAGTATGGAGGAATACAGAAGGAGACAAAATGTTTGCAGAAACATCTTTCTTCCCCTCCCTTTCTTTTTCGCATTCTCTCCTCTTTCACAGCTCCCCTCTTCCCCCTCTCTCTCTTCTCTGCTCTCTCTCCCACTCCCAGCAAAAGTTCCTGGTCTGGTTATGAGCTAAATCTTATTGGCACATCAATAAATAGAGGTAACAGATGATTGCACAGCCAGTGTGCTGTGACCACTCTTGTTAGGCCTAGCCTATTTCTGTCACTGCCTTTTGTCTCCTCTAGGCTGTCAATGGGCATGTTGGCTCTTACCATACACTGCAGTGCTATCATCTTAAGAGTAGGTGAATGTTCAAGTTAGGATGTGTATAGCATGAAGCACCAGGGAACCCCAGATGTTGTCTCCACAGATGTTGGAAGTATATTACCACAAAAAGTCAGTAACAATTCCTCTTTAATTTTCTTCACTGATGTGCAGCTACTAGCAAGCAAACAGGAGCCTCCTCTGAGTTTGAACACACAGTATGTTTGTGTCTTTGTGGATTTTCATCCCAAATCAGCCTTGGGATCTGCAGGTCTGAAAATCAGTGTCTCTGGTAACCTTTTTTCCCCATAGTTTTTATTAAATATTTGACAGGAAAGGAAGTGCAATTCTTTGAAGGATTTAAAATATAAATATGTTTCATTGTTTCTATGGTCCAGTGTTTCCCATAACTACTTCTGTGGGAATGCACAGTCTAATCTGATCCAAGGAAATACTGTTAAAGTAGTTGCATTAATTTGTGTTTGCCATTAACATAATTTTTTGTTCATTCCCTCTGAACTATGTTCTGTTCTTCATTCTTCAAGAATGCATTTCTTCATTTAAATGCATTCAGTTCAAGAGCCAATTTGTAGGCACTTTCAGAATTACCACCTAGTAGAAAAATCTGTTGTGGCTTTACAAAATAAAAATATGTCATTGACACTAGTTTCAAGTAGACCTGTCATCAGTGTGAAATAAAAAACTACAGTAAGATTTTCTATTGTGGTATCTCTGTTAGAAAGTTCTTCCTTGTTTAATGCTTCATAGTGAAGTTACTTCTATTTAAAGCATTGAGTTTGATCTTGGCTTTGATCTAAAGCTTTTGATCTTGAAAGGATGTTGTGGCAGTAAAACAAAAAGGCTAGGAGAGATTTCCCTTTTTTTAAAAAATGATGAAGGGATACTCTCAGGACTTAATACACACTTATTTATACACACTTATTTGTACACCTTCATTTACTTAAATTTGTTTACAAAGTCATCTACTTCTGTATATTGAGGGTTTGCTCACACATATGCTTTAATGAGCCCTATTCTTTTGCAAGAGCATAGATAACTTTTTGAGACTTTCAGGGAGTATAGCAATACATAGTATAAGAGTATAAATAATTTTATAAAGACTATGAATAATTTAAAAAATACTGACAATACCTTACCAACAATTTTAACTATAACAAGTATGATGCAGTCTATCCTTGACTGCCTCTTGTTTTTGAAATATGAGCACAAAACCACTTGATAAAATCCTAACTTAGGAATTTGTAGGATTTGGCTTTTTCCATGGCTGACATAATGTGGATGTATCCCAGCATGGTGGAGTTAGAACATCATCTTCTGAGGGTGTGAAAACACCTGATGAAGTCCCATACCTAAATTTAATCACCTGCTTGTAGCATCTTGTTGAATAAATAAAGCCTTTAGCTGTGGCCTCGATGAAGGACTCGTTGTGCTGCAGTCTTCCTAAAAAGTTCTTTGGATCTATGTTTTTAAGATGCATTTCAGACTCTGCAGGGCAGTTTAGTAGTTGGATTCTGGAGGTGTGAGCAAGTACCAAGACCAGTCTTTGAAGCAGTTAATGGTGACGATACTTCCTTGAACTATCCCACCAGACTATTCCTCTGTCCGTAAAGACCTGTGACAGAGCATGTTTATAGGAAGGTTCATAGGAAAGCGGTTTCCACGGTAAGGGTCTTGAAGGGAGAGGATATCTCTAATAATTAGGCTGCAAACCCGTGACGAGCGTGCGTGCGGAGGTTAGGCAGGGCCGTCCCGTCGGCGACGCTGTNGGTCCGGGCCGAGCGGGGCCCGCAGCCGCCCCGCTGGGGCTGTCTCAGGCGCCGTGCCCCGGCCGGGCCGCCCCGGAGCTGGCCGGCCCTGACGTCCTTAAGGCAGGCTCCTCCTCTCCGCGGGGCTCCGGGGGCCGGAGCACGGGGGCGGGGGACCCTGCGGAGGTGTTTCATTTCCTACCGAGGGCTGCGGTGTGCCGCTGCCGAGCCCGGGCACGGCGGGATGGCGTGGGATGGAAGGGGACGAGGCGGAAAGGAGCGGGCGCGGCGCCGGGGCTGGCGGCGGTCGGACCTCGGTTCCCCCGCGCCGGCCGTCCCGGGGCCCCGGAGAGCGGAGCGCAGCGCGGATCCTGCGCGGGTGATCCCGCCTCACTGTGCGCCTTCTCCCCCGTGTAGCCCCTGCTGGAGGAGGGAGAGACGTGGAAGGAGTGTCAGCTCGTCCAGCAAGTGAGCGGCGAGGTGAGGAGGAAACCTTTCGCAGCTGTTCCGTTGCATTCTGCTTCTTGCCCTTTCAAATCTGCTCCTGGAGTTTTCTACCTGACACACCATCCCCACCCTGCCACGCTTTTGCTTTTAGAAAATAATTGCTTTAGTGTTATGAACAAAAGTATTAGTATGGGGGAAAAAACCCACCAAGTGTTATTATTTTATTAAATAGTAACGACCACGCCATCCAAATTTGGCGTTGGTAGTCTGGAAAAATGTACGAGTGGGTGGCTGGAAATAAATCTCTTACTTGAAATAGAAGGTGTAAGGGATAAAGCGCAGAGATTTTCCCCAGGATTTTTGCACACTGCAATGATAACTTTCCATTTGGCAACCTGGTCTGACATCAGACATGCACTTTGTGCAAAACCCCTTAAACCAAAAGCTCTAAGATGAAGACCATCATCGCACACTTTGATCGTGTACAAGTAATAACCAGATCACCGAAGACCACGTCACTTTAGGGGGGGAAAGTGCCTTTTCCTTTCCAGTGATACAATGCAAAATGTTGTCTTGGGTATCTTTATAGCTTTTTACTAATGCTGAGTAACTACAATCAGTTTCATCTTCTACCTAAAAAAGCACCATGGTTTTGAACTCCAGGTCACAAAATGGATTCAGACAAACCAGAGGATCAGAAAAAGCAGCAAAAAGAAAATGAAGCAGGATGAAATAGTTTTCCAGAAGGTAAGCAATCATGTCAGTTTATGTAGTGGGACAAAGGGCAGCTGATCCAAAATGCTTTCTGATTATGCCTTCTTAAGCTTGGTAGTATATTCAACAAGATGATAGTAGATGGGTGTTACAGATAAAGTTTCAGAGTCACTCTGTAGTTACAATGGCAAGAAATTAATAACCTTTTTAGATGTCTGTATTCAGGAGACAGATTTTTCATGTACTTGTATTTAACTGGGACATTCTCAAGAAAAAAGAGAAGGGTGCTTTCATCAGAGAAGTAGAACCCTTGAGAGCTTTTGATAGAACCTGAACAACTATTTTCAGATGCTGGTAGGTGAGAGACAATTTTCTTGGTAGATATTGGGACAGTGATAGATGTGATGTGCGTGTTGGAACAAATATTCAGACTGTTGTTGACTCTTCATTCAGGTAGTTTGAAAATTCATCTATTTGTAGTATAGGTTTCAGTTAATGAAAATGTGATGATTATTTTTAAAATTACTGCCGAGGATCTTTAAACCTGAATACAACCAAATTTAAACTACTTTTAAACCAGTGAATTTTTATTAAGCTGTTGTGAGAGACGTGCTCTGTAAGGTGACTATTGAAATTGCAGTGTCGAGAGGTAAGTAGTTAGCTGATACTAAATACCTGTTTTCTGTCCCTTGAGGGAAAGAAAGGTGAATAAAGTTGGACTTCCCAATGCATTATTAGAACTATGATTTCTTTTTTTGCTTGTTTTGGTTTTGAACAAATTTATGATTGTATTTTAAAGCTCTTGCTACCTTTAAAGGATTAAAATAGTAGTGTGTTGTTTTGCTGCTTCAACAGTGCTTCTAAAATGCGTGATGAATCATTGCTGTTTCTGTAGCCAAATTCTTCCTGATAGCGTGGCTGCCAACTCCTGGGATCTGTTGTCTTACTATGGGCATTGCAAGTATATGACATATGTCCACAAAGTGCATTGTTGTGGGTGGATGATTTACCAGCTCCATGGTTAGCTAAAAACCACCAAATAGTTTAATTCACTACTTTTATTTTGTAACTGAAATACATAATTTAGGAAAGATATTCTGTGTTGTTGTACTTTAGAATGATGTGATCTAGGCAGAGATAGCATTAACTGTTTCACCAGATAATTTCATTTCTATTTATATTTCTGTATGTGAATGTGTGTTCATGTGTATGTGTAGCATTTGTATTTACATCCATTTTATGTTAAGATGAAGAAGACTTTTTTAAAGCTAAAAATTGTATTGCCTTAGGAATTTGTGAGTGAAATTCATTGGTGGTACAAATAACCCTACTACAAACCAGTCTGCATGCATTTTGAAGCAATTTTTAAATGGTGCAAAGTAGGTCCCCGGTTATGCCTGAACAGTAGGTTTAAAAGAGCCTTATGCTGTTATACCACTCCTTATCTCTTTTTATAGGAGAAAGCTTCCTTAGTGCAAAATCCCTTTGTACTGATCAAATTCATTTTCTGTTGAGGACGTTGTTCTCCAAGTGCTTCAGGGCTGGTGAGAAAGAACTTCAGCATGTACCTTGCTGTGTTAGAAATGCAAAACCTGATGTGTAAACATAAGATGTATTCATTGTTTTTTCAAATAGTAATTCTAGAGCAAGGTCTGTGAGCAGACACATGAATTAAAATTGAAGGCAAGCATAACCATTGTCTTCTAATATCTGTAATTGTTACTAATTCATGGAGATCCAGTATGGATTCACAGCGCTTCATCTGCAGGGTTCTTAACCACATGGGAAGGAAGAGGCATAACAATAATATATTTGATCGCAAACCATTGACTTTTTACTGAGGTTGGAATTCTTTATGTTGCCTAGAAGTTTGGCCATTGCAATGGTGACTTTTCCAATACAGTTGCAGGTAAGAGAATAAAAGAGGAAAAGGGTGAGGGACCTCACTGGTGCTAGCAGACCTTTATTATTTGGTTGCAGCTAAGTTTCCAAAACTGACTTACCAGTGCAATTCCTACTCTGTGTGGGTGGTGCTAATCTCTGTTCCACGCGAATTCTTGACTTTTAGCTGTGGCCATATTAGCTTATAGAATAAATGGTGTTATACAGAAGTTAAAGTATATTCAGGGATAAACAAGAGAAGAAGAAAGAGAAAAGCTTATAATGGAAAATTAAGGCAACCATAATAGTAAAGAAGTAGAAATAAAGGCATGGAGTGAGAAGAGGGGGCTGAGAAGGCAAGCAATAATAAGGAGAAGCCAAAGAGTTGGTACCAGCTGCTATTACAACTGTGATTAAAATAAGAATACTGATATATTTTGCTACATCTAGAAAACTGAGTTTTGCTTTGATCTTGCTTATCCTTTCAATGCAAGCACCAACTTATTAAATGTAGCTTCTTCTTTCAAAATGAGCACTAACTTACTAATTGTAGCTTCTAAACTTCCAAAACAAGCACTAACATTTTAAATGTAGCACCCAAACTTTCATGTGCCTGTGCTGTCTGATTTTCTTCTAAGCTCTTATGTGTGTCTGCTGTCCGTTTTTCCTCTATCATGTTTTTTCTTTGTGATAGGAAGTCCAGTTTCTAATACAAGGTGGATGACTTTGGTGTATTGAGACACCACCAAATCAAAGCAACTTCTGCATCCAAGTACAAAATCTAGGACGGGAAGATAACTCTGTATGGAATAAGTGAAACAGAATTGTGAAGGGAGGGTTGCGGACAACTGCTGGGGAATTGCTTCTTGAAAAAAGTTGTCTTCTAAAGAGTTGTTTGTAGGAGCTGAATTTACATAGGCTTGTACGTGTTGAAAAAACATAAAACATTTGAGGATACCATGTGCTAGATAAGAACTATGTGACTGTAGTGTTAACTGTGCTCAAGGGAACCAGTGTGGGAAGGTGTGGTGCTGCTTTCCAGTGTGGATCTACATGGTGAATTACAGCAGTGTTAGCAGAATCAATGGGCGAGAAAGACTTTTAGCCAAATAGCTGTGGGTTCTCATACTTTTGCTCTTTTTTTTTTCTTTTGTTAGTTTTTAAGCTTTTTAAAATTATTAACGTTTTTGCTGTTCTATCTCTGAAACTTCTTATGTTTTCTTAACACCTTTTATGCCAATCTTTTCTTTCCTACTTCTTTTTCACACATCTTGTGAAACACCCTGTCCTCCTTTGATGCATTTAGTCATCTTCAATACTGTTCACTCCTTCCTATTTACTTTCACTCACTCTATCTGTTTAAGAGAAATGGAAAAACAAGTTGGAAAATCAAAAAAATTACCCTTTGCTCGCCATGTTTTCTTACAGTGTATGTACATGTGCACATGTTTAAACACATTCACCCTTTGCATTTCTGCATTTGTCATCCTTCCTATTCTTGTTTGGTTTTTACTCCTCATTTAATATTATGCTGTCTCTTCATGTTGTCATTTATCTGGTCAGCGCATCTAGCAATCAGTATGTGTATCAATACAGAAAACTGTTCATGTGTGAAATTTAGAGAGGGTGTAACAGATTTGGTAAGAATTACTTGGTTAAAATTAGCATTGTTTTATAATGAAGAATATGATAGAACAGTTAAGTGTTGTGATTATTATTTTTATGGTGTTTGTTTAAATAGTTGACATTGCTTGAAAAAAAAAAATCCATTATCCATACCAGGGCTGTGTTAGGCAGAAGAAAATGATCTTCTAGTCAGACTAGTGGAATTGCAGCGTGCAATCTGTATGTACTGTGGACTTTGTGGGGAAACATCTTTTCATTAGAAGACTAAATCACTTTTACATGATGTTCAGTGTTGAAACGCAAAAGCTGCTTTGAAAATACTCTGGTGGTATGAAAAGTGTCATCAGATGAAATAACAAGGACATGCAGGATTTAGGAAAAACACTGAAATATATATATATGAATATATACACACTAGATAAAGAACATGTTTCCTGCAAATCATCAAAACTGCATTTGACTGGTTCAGTTTTAGTTTGATTGTGTACTGAAACTTTGGCGAGTGATTCAACTTCTCCAGAATAATTTCTGTTGCTTGCTCAGAAATATTGTTTTGTTTTTGTTTAAAGCTTTGTTTAAAGTTTGTCTGCTAGTTTATTAGCAATGTGACTGTCTTTGATATTATGTTGTATTGGTTGTTGCTATTGATCCTTTGTGTCTCTCCAGAGATTTACAATTGTCCGTATTTAAGCTCTGTTAATGATCTGAGAAAAAATGACTTTGTTGATATAGCTGTTAAGTTTCTAATAAAAGAATAACCCAAACTACTTGTGATACATATGACTAATGCTAAATACTGTAACTCTTTGTCCTTTCACGATAAATTCACCAGTGAAACACAAGTGAAACACAAGAAACAAATCTTGTAATTCTCTAAAACGAGTTATCCTGTTATACTGCAAGTAGAAAATCTTTCAGAGTTTTAATAAAAAATACTGATAAAAAACATACAGTGTGATGTAAGAAATCTCTTAGTTAACTAGAAAATTTATTCAGGATGGCATGCTTCTGCCAATTTGGGCAAAGATTATTAACATATAATGCATAAAAACTTTAATAATGCATAAAACATTAAAACTTTATTTGGCATGTATGTTTTGTTTCTCAAAATGAGTATTTTTTTCACTTGAATCCACCAAACTAAGGATCAAACTAAGGATCAAATCTGAAAAAATCTCTTGAGCTTGTGCACTGCTTAACAGCTAAAAGAAACATGGTGAAAAGTCCTAAACTGTTACTCAGAGAGGCTTCAGTGGTGTTATTTGCTGTACCAAATTCTGTGAATCTCACACAACTTTCTAAGAACCCTGTAAACTGACCTTCACTGATTACAGAAAACATTTAATTCCTTTCTCATTCAGGACTTGGACTGGAAAATTTTACCCTGCTCATTCACAAGATCTGATTCGCAGTAAATATTATTAAGCTGTCAGGAAAATAGAGTCTGTCATTTAGAAGCTTTTCTTCTGAGTACATATGAATATAATTTCAGACCATTGGAACTAAGCATTTCTAATATTTACTTCTCCATCCCCGTAAGAATATCTGTATTTTTGAATTGCCTGGAAACCTTTTAACTGTGCAGTTCTAAAGAACTACTATTTGTTAGGAAAGTCCTTCTTCAGAGTTCACTTCAGAAACATTTAACAGAACAAGCAAATACTATGTCTTTGTGTTAAAAAAAAAAAAAAGTGAAATTTTTGGTTTAATAATTTTTTTTTAATAATCCTTTTCTGACTACAGTATCATCAGTATCTTATTTGCAGTAGTAGTATGCCAGGCTCATAGTTTTCTTTTTTAGTAGCACCCATCTCTCTTAGCAAGGAATTGTTGTGGTATTGCATATTTCTTATTGAGTTTCCCAGATGGATATTAAGTTGTCAAAGAGTAAATGTTCTCATTAGGCCACATTAAGACCACATTTTTAGATCAATGAAACAACTTGTCACCATGCATATGCTAATGCATCTGCTCCCTTTCTGACTCTGAGATGACCATCTCTAAATTAGGAGATCTCAGGCCAGCATGGCTATGTGCTGAAATAGTTTAAAATTTGCAGATATTTACATTGCTGTTAATTACAGATGTCCAAGCAAGCAACCATCCTGTGCAGTGGTAGATTAGGGCCACTTTGTTGTAAAACACAAGATTTGTCCAGAAAGGCAGAAGGCAGTTTTAGTAGAGAGGTTTATTGCTTTTGATTTGTAGGAAAAATTAGTTACACGTTTGTAATTGTTTGGCTATCAGTCACACTGGGGGCATTTTAATAAGGTGATGTTTGTGTATGTAATTATATGATGCTATCTATTAACTACGTTACTGGGATTGACTATTGGCCTTAACTTTTTTAGTCTGCTGCTGTTTCTACTTATAAAGCCCTATTTTTGGTGGTTGAAACGTGATCCTTACCTTAGCTTATAAAAAAAGTTTTGTCTTTAATAAAACAGGAAATGGAAAATGTGAGAACAGTTTTGTTCTTTCCAAAATAGAAAAAAATCCAGAAACCAAAACCAAAAAGCATTTGGTTGTTTTTAATGCTTCTCAAATGTATGCCCCCACCAGTGTTTATGCTGTGAATTCTGAGTGGTGATGTAGTGAGTTCTGGGAGCAGAAAGACGGCAGTCCCTTTCAGGGCATTTGCAACTGGAGCAGCATACCACATTTGGAAAAAAGTGGTACACTGCATTCAAACACTCCATAAGTTTTCTCCTACAGATTTTTCCTATGGATTTTTTATTAGCTGAGAATATACACTTGTGCATGCCAGCTGAATAATCCACTTGATTTAAGTGTTCCCAGGTTCTTCTTGATGTGATTGACTGTAATAACTCTGAAAGAGGCTTATTGGTCTGCTGGCTCAAATGTGTGCTTTATTTCAGTCTTACATGTGTTTTATTTCAGTCTTTTATTTATTATGCATTGTCAGAAATAGGCTTAACTATTTTTTGATGTCTAGTCTTTACTATTGTCCTCATTGTATGTCTATTTTCAGTTTGGATTGTGTTCTCATGCTATATAGTGAAAGCACATGTATAGTAGTCTGTAAGTGCAGACATTGTTATTTAAAGAAATGTATGAGCACTGAAGGTAAAGGCTAGGCCTTTTACAAAACCTGTTAAAAAGGTCTTGGTAGTTCTTAATCTGCTTTTTCATGGCCACGGTACCAAAAGTAGTCATGGGTACAATTTAAAATACCGTCATTCTCTCCTCCCCCTAGAGTCCCCTAAGAAGCTCTTTTAGAGCAGGAAGACAGCTCGCAGTTGAGAGCAAATTCATTTTTTGTTGTTTTAACTAAATGGACAGGATTGAATTCTTAAAGATGTGTAAATTGTACTGTACTCATTTGGTCTGTGCTGCATATATTTTCTTATATTACTTTTCATGTGGGCACAAAGTAAGTGACTACTCACAATTGTCTAATTCACCTTATCAGTGCTTCACATGCAGGTTTTGTGAAGCCTATACCAACATTTGAAATTAGACTACTTCTCAACATTACCATGGATATTTTTATATATACGTATATATACACATATCTATACATACATACATACATACATACATACACACACACACACACACATATATATATATACACACACTTAAATTTTCCATAATTTTGATTCAAAAATTATTGCCAGTGACAATTTGCTTAATTAACTAGAAGAATTTTTTTGTCCTCCTGTGCTAGAGCTCATAATGATTTTTCAAGAAAAGCTTTTATTTTTATCTGGAAAAATTGCTGATGAAAAGGAAGCTTAGGCAATTATATTGCTCTGGATGTCTTTTTCCCTTTTCTGGCTTAAATTTAGGCATCCATTGGGCATTTTCAATTAAAGTTTTTGGAGCTCTAAATTCTACCATGTTCCTGTAAGAGGTGCTGTGGGGAAAGCCCACAAAAAAGCAAGGCAGATAGGTGAGTTCCATCATTTCTGGTGATCCTAACAGATGTGTAAGGAGGAAGAGAATATGACTGTCCCAACCACAGGAACTATTTTTGTTGCCACCTTGAGCCTATGAGATGGTTTGATCATCAGACACAAGTTTCTTGTTGAAATTGAATTTCATTACTTTTGCTTCTTAAAAAATGTAATGTTTTGGTTTTATGAACTGTATTCTACATACTCTTCAAGCTGCATATTTTAAATGTGCTGGACACCATATAATGAATTTGCCTTACGGTTGGTTTCCTTCTTCACTCGTAATACAAATTAGAGAAAAAAGGGGTCTTAGGACTTAGCTTGAAAGACTGATGAGGGTCTCTCTTGTATTCTCTAATCCATATTTCAAGAGGAAATTAAACACAGCAAGAGAGTATTAAATGTTTCCATGCTCAAGATCCTGTTTATTTCAAAGAAAAAATGACATGTGTAGTGCCAGTTATGCAGTAACTATGGTTGTCTTTTTTTTGTTTAACTCGGTTTCTCTGCGTTTTGGCTGTACTTCTGACAAATAATGGTGAAGCTATTTATATATTGAAATGCTTTGCTGAACCAGGCCTTAGTCATTCATCCTCAAGATCTACTTTTCAAGTGACCACTTCCTCATCAAAGAGGAGATTTGATTTCTCCTAATTGCCCAGAGAATTTTTTATTGGGAGATATCTTTGTCAATATTTTCAAATATATCTATTTATCTATATATCTGTTACCGTATAGATGATACCTTTGGGAGAGGGAAGACAATACTTGAGGGAGAATAATTGTAGAATTAATTTGTCTAAAGCTCAGTTTCCTTTTACGTTCTGCAATTTCCTCTCTCCTCTTTTGCTTGTTAAAGAGAGATTGCTTCTTAAAGCAAAAGTAGGTTTCCTTCTGAGTGTATGCCAGCTCATACTTGAGAAACCCACAAGATGGAATTTTCAGTTTATCATAAAAATTTACCTTCATTGTGGGTTGATAAATATGGGCTGTTGTTTGATAGCAAGTGTTACCCTGAGTAAACCTCCTAGGTTTTCAAATGCTTCCAGAAGTAAGTAAAAGATTTTGAATTTTTTTTTCTCTTATGGAACACAAGCAACACTGGTGTTCATATTAGGATAAGTGATTGCTTGAAGAGTTTGGGAAGCCAGGGAAAGTGATTTCAGCTTACCTGGTTTTACAGATGGGAATATCTGAAAAGAAAGTGCATTTTTAATCTCCTCCCAGTCAATGTAATTAGTATACCATACTTTTGGTTTAATATACAGGGTTATTTTTGCAACATGTGTAATATTTTTCAAGGAATGAAACATTTGCTCTTCTTTGAATAACTGCTATGCTTTTTCATCAGTACTGGAGATGTACATGACAACAAAATGCTTGTCTGGGCTGTATGCATTGCTCCTAATTTTACAGCAGCTCAAAGTTGCAGAATTTAGTTGTATAAAAGCAGCTGAGAGATTCAAGAGCTTTCAGAAGATACTACATAGTAGCGTGAAGATACATTTTTAATACAACTCAGTGTTTACAAAATGTCTTCCACTAAACAAAATCAAAGTCCTTTTTATGTGAAGACATCATTACCATTGCATGAGATACCTCAAAAATGTGATACATCTCTTGAAATTATCTGTCCTTCAGAACTGAAATTAGAATGTTTATCTTGATTTTGCAGCTCATAATCCAAAGCATGGAGATCATAGCTGTCTGAAGATATCTAAGAGAGGTTGGGCAAGGCAAGGAAATGGACTGAAGTCAAGTTTCATGGCTCAACACAAACCTTCACTGAGGGCTGTCTATAATATAGATAAGAATTAGGACACACAATCTTCCTTGAAGCAGTTAGTTCTTTCCACACCAAAATACATACAGGTTGGTGATATTTTAATGTGTAGTGAAGATCAGAACAGAAGCTAGGGCTGTGGTTTCATTTCCCCAGTACTACAAACAGCCCAGCTCATACAGCAATGTAATTGAAAAGATGATCTTGAGCATGGGAGGATTCATTTTATCAATATTTCTATTGTAACAGAACATACTTTCTAGTAATTAATTACAGCTATAGTGATTTTAGATTATAATTATCAATTACAGGTGTTGGCTTTGAGTCTGTATTAAAAAGTAATAATTTAATGGACAGCTATTTACCTTTTGTCTTTGACTGAATGTGTGTATGCAGCTTGTAACCTTTAAGGTCAAGGGAGAATAAAATAATTAATAAAAGCTTGCTAAATCATGGGGTTTTTCAGTGCAAGTAATTACGATTGTAAACCTTCCAGGCATGCTATGATAAGGTGTTGGAGGGTGCAATGGCAGCCAGAAGTCAGAAATATGCCTGTGTGTTTTGTCTTCACAAGACAGAAAGTGGTACGATGGCAAGTCTGTTCCTGTTTATTAACTTGGAGATAGTAGAGAGTTGGAACCTATGATAAAGAAAATAGCATACATAATCCTTTGCTACAGAGGTGTATTAATCCTAATGATGTGTGTTGCTTCACAACTACATGAGACAGAAACGTAGAGTTAAGTGTCTTGTGTGAATGTTTTGTGTAGCAATCCAGCCTTCTGGTATAAAGTGGCATGTAAGTACATATTTAACAAGTTATATTTAATTAAAAGTATCTGGTCAGACTGTCAGATTCTCTCACACTTCACCAGGAAGACAGGGATTTTTTCTGAAAACAACCCGTTTTGTACTTCCAGAGGGTATTTCATATCTTGCGCTGGTTTTAATCAGTTAAAGTCTATGAATATCCCATATAGGAATTTGTTTGAAGTGTTTTTAGAGAGGAAGGTTGTGTAATACCAATGACCTAGATGGCATGTAGATGCTAAGTCTTTTCATTTGTTTTGTCTTGTCCAGAGAATTGAGACAGGAAGCATTCTTAGAATTATTTTTAGAATTTTAAAAGTCAACCGTGATTTCCCTATGTAACAGTAATCCCTTGGCTAGACCTGAAAGCAGTACTGTTTACTCTTCAATAGCACCATATGTTTGAAATTTCTTGTTTCATTTTGGTGCCTGTGTTGTTTTTTTTCAATTAAAATACTCAGAAAATGCAACTTGTGCTGGATTTTCCTGTGTTAACTGGGTATAGAAGAATGTGGTACCCAACATATTAATTATTATTCTTCTCATAGTGTGCCTAAATCACAAAGTAGTTTGATTTATTGCTGTCTAGTCTCCATGTGTAAAAGAGCATGTGTAAGATCATGTGGAAAAGGTTACTTTCTTGCTCTCTAATTGTGTTGTCTTTATGATGTCACATTTGCTATGCAGTTAGGAGTCAGTAATTCTGGTTTTCTTCTTAGCTTATATCCTGCTTATTGTCCATTTAGGCAGTCAGCTGAGAAGTGGGCTATTGCTCCCACTGCACCTTTACACATCTATCATGGAGCTGCTGCTGTTCTAGTTGGTGTCCCTTTTTCTAAAATAAAAAGAAATTGAGTGCATCAGTGTGTTTCTCTAGAACCTACCATTGCTCCTCATTCCATTTGTGGCATTAAAATCTCTGAAATTTGATGACGTCTTAACCATGCATAGGCTGCTGAATTAATGACCCTTACTATCATTTCTTCCACCGTGCAAATGAGCTGTGCTATGTAGAGAGGGTAAGGAGTTTCAAGTTCTGCATCTTTGTAAGCTAAAAGTATTCTTATCTAAGTGTTTTTTTACATGTAACACTAAGTTAATATTTGTAAAATATACTGGATCTGTTAAATGTGAGAGTTCATGGAGCTTTTGTTTGTTGTTGCTGGTATTAGAGCAATGGCTGATGGTTTCAAGTAAGGGGATTGTGTTCTTTGGGCTACACGTAAGCTTTTCACTATCGTGCCTATATCTATGATGCACTACAACTTGATATTTCCAAATTATATGCTACCTAGTGTCTGACTATATTCGTTTCATCACTGAAAAGCTAGGCTTTTCAGCTATCTCTTCTTGAGTTATCTTGATCTGAATGTTTCTATTACCATCAAAAGTTAGAATAAGCCAAATGCATGAAGTGTTATAAAAATGTCTTTTCAGGGCAGAATAAAAATCTCTTGTGACTCAGCAAATCTGCTATGGAAAAGTTGCTTTTGAAGACTGATGAGTTTTACTTGTTCAGAACATTGTGAGTATCTGTTAAAGTTTATAAAAATCTGATTTTGGATGCTGAAACACGAACTCTGGATTACTCATTTACAGTCACAAAATAAATCTCCCACAGTGTAGCTCAGTATTAATTATACAGAGGAAAAACTGGAAAATGAGAGAAGTTGGATCAATATACCATCACCTTCATTACTGTGATTCTAATTATATTTAAAATTTCTAAATCACAGTATGTGAAGTGACCAATTATTATCAACAACAATAAAATCCTTGAGATTTCATAATGCTCGTTGCTACTCACACGTTGTCTGAGGAGATCTAAGTAGGCAGAGGAAAGGAAAGGTAAGGTAAGGTTGGCCAGGAGGACCAGCCCTGTCCTGGGGTGCATCAGGCACACATCACCAGCCGAGCAAGGGAGGGGATTGTCCTGCTCTGCTCTCCCCCATCACCTGGAGTGCTGGGGGCAGCTTTGCTATACAAGGAGTGGCTGAGGTCACTTGCTCTGTTCAGCCTGGAGAATAAGAGACTGAGGGGAGACCTCACTGCAGTTACAACTTCTTCCTGAGGGGAAGAGGAGGGGCAGGCACTGATTGCTCCTCTGTGATGACCAGTGTCAGGGTCAAAGGGAATGGTCTGAAGTTGTGTCACGGGAGGTTTAGGCTGGATATTAGAAAAATATTCTTCCCCTGGAGGTTGTTTGGGCGCTGGAACAGGCTCTCTAGGGCAGTGGTCACAGCACTAGCCTGACAAGTTCAAGAAGTGTTTGGACAATGCTCTCAGGCACATGGTGAGACTCTTGGGGATGGTGCTGTGCAAGGCCAGGGGTTGGACTTCGTCCTTGTGGGTCTCTTCTAGCTGAGAGTCATCTGTGATTGTATAATTGTAGAAGAAAACTTAAAGCTCAAAGCTTTCTGTTTGTGTTCAACCTTCCCAGGAAGTACCTGCATTTTCCACTTCTGGGTTCCATTTCTGTGGGAGTTGTACAAACAACCCCTGTTGGCCTGTAAAGCACTCCAAAACAGGACACAGAAAGAAAGTTGCTTTAAGTTATAGGTAAAGAGAACTTGTCTACTTTACATTGCATTTGATTTTAATGTTGGGAGTTGGAGGATGGGAATTAAAAGGTATATGAAGAGAATGTCCTGTTGAAGATGTCCTTCCTATTTTGGAAGCTAGTTTATAGTACAAGTGCTTTTATTTTCTCAGTTTATTGAATTTTTTGCCATCTTGGCTTGGTTAATAGTGGTTTGGGTGGGTATTTTGCAATGCAGACTCTTTCCAAAGCACTGGCAAAGATTTGCAGTAAATCCCAGCTGAGTTTCCCTGAGGGTTTGAACTGAAATTCTGACTTTCATATTAAATTAGGAATGGTTACAAGTCAAGAATTATTTGTGACTTTTTATGGAGCATGTGACTGAAAAAAACAGGCAACAGGGATGAAAATCATTGGTCAAAAATATGGGATAGAAAGGGCTCTTACTTATATGACTTGAAGGGCATAGATAAAAAGATAGCCTTTATACATTTAAAATGAAAAACATGCCTCCCTCAGACTTCTTTGTTTTGAAGATTTCTCCTCAAAAAAGGGCTCCCCCTTTGTTTTCCAAACACCTGAAACTTCATGCAACTATTCCATGTATTTCAACCAGACAATGTTTTGGGAGTTGGTTTTGGTTTTTTCTGTTCAGTTGTGTTTTTACAATACTTTTGAATACTTTGGCAAACATCTTCTGCTGTGTGGGTATGACCAAAAGTAATTGCTATTTATTCCAATAGCCTTATTTTTATCTATATTGCTGTTTTTCTTTATGGTAGGATGCTGCAGATATTTTTGATAGTATTTTGGGTCATATGATGAAAAAGAATCATGGCATAAGCATTGTCCCATGCCACTCCAGGCAGAAATACCTATTACACTTAGAAATGACCCCTCAAATGCCAATTTTTTTTTGTTTTTTTCAATTCAAAATTGTGCTATGCTTTGAAAATAACTGTGTATTAAGTTTAGATTGACATGTGATTAGAGAAAACAGTGTTAAAAACTTTGACAGTTACCCATCTACACTTGAGATTTCTTCGTGGTTCCTGCTGGATTAATCACTTGCTGGTATCAGGATTAGCATCACTGCGTGCTGAGAGGGAAAAGAAAGATAGAGAGACATAATAGTGGAGTCATCATGGTGTTGCTCTGTGCATGGCAAATGTGGTCCTTTTATTTTCCTTTCCTGTCTTGCATCATATCCCATCTGTCTGCATTTCCACATTGGTTCCTTAGCATTTTCCTCTTTATTTTTTAGGGAAGACTTGAATTTCCACAGCCTTGTGTATCCTCCCTTTGCAGAAAAAGAAAATCATGGGGGTGAAAGTCCACCCCCAACTAGGGAGTGGGTATAGATATGTTACTCTACTGAATACCTGTGCTTTATCTGATATAAACCTCTGTTAAGGTTAGGTGTTTCTGGTTTGCCTGTGAAACAAGAGAAATTATGAAAGGTTAATGTCTGCTTGTTTTGTGATTTTTTTTTTTTAAGTTGAATCAATGGGAAGCAAATGTATTTTCTGTATGGAGCAGCTCCATGCTACTACAGATAGACTGGTCCTTCTTTATTTTCTTTTTGTACCATTATGCATCTGTTCTTGTGGAAAATAATGTTGTCATATAACATGAACTGCTGATTCTTCTGAGTGTGCCTGTTTTAATGTGATGAAGGATTTTAAGCATTTTTGGATGCATAGAAAGTGCTAAAACTGAATTTTAAGAATGTGATGGATTCATTTTAGCTCGAATGTGAATGAAACCTAATGTAGCTATCTTCACTTAACATCTGTAATAAAAATAGCATCACAGTTTTGAAGTGGAGATTACATGTGGCCAAAAAATCATATGTTAGTTTCATTCAGTAGCTCTCTCAGTCATTTTAGATGCTAAAGGAGTCTTCTGAGGACTGACGCTTTTGAAGTAGGCCTTTCTGTTACAAAGTAGGCTGTTCTAGAGCAGTTTCTGTTTGTGGGATGGTTTTTTGGTTTGTTCATTTGTTTTGCAGTTTTCTTGTTAGTTTGTGGGCTTTTTGTTTGTCTGATTTATTATTTTTGTTTACCCAAATGGCAATAGAACAACTCTGAAGTGTTTACCCAGATTAAATGCTTTTACAGCAGTGTGCTGGCAGTTTTGGTAATTGGACTGGGTTTCTGGGGAGGCCACTGTCTGTAAAGAGGCTTTTGTTTCCTCAATACAGACAAGATTTGCAATAGCTAAAAATTAGCAGTATCTAAAGGCTGCCAAGTGTTTTGGCTGAGGTAAGTAATTCCTTACTCGTTCCCAATAGGAATGCCTTCTGAAACAGGTAACAAGATAGATGTATTGCTTGAAGTATTTTTTTTATTGTTTCAGCAAAAACCAAGGGTAGGATAGATCTGAAGATACATATCAGCATCTGAGGTTCTGAGTTGACACTCATTCTCTCTGCAAAAGATACAAGGCTGATTTTAAAGGCACTCCCCCTAGAAAGAGAGAAGATCTAGTTTTTAACTTTTTACTCTGGGATTTTTGTTTCAGTGTTGTTGTTGTGGGTCTTTTTTTCTTTGATTGTCCGTTTTTTAATATGTAGCATTCATTCTGGAAATTTGCAGTGACTACAGGGGAGAAGATACATTTGAAGTGAGAGAGGTACAAGGACTGAGTATGTTGTGCCTAAGCCAGTCAATGTTGCTCTGTCAGAAAGCTCTTTTAAAATTAAAACCATTGATAGGTCAATTGACATGGTGCTTGGTAAACTGGGAGAGGGCAACAGGCAGCAGACTGCCATTCAGCAGGAGCTGCTGACCTTGAAGTGCGTGTAAGAGAAGGTCCACTATGAAGTAGTGAATATTCACAGTCACACCATAAGTAATTGGGGGAGGGCTGTGAGAGGTGCCTGTTTTTTTACCTCAAAGAGAAGGAAGAAACAGTTTAAGGAAAGTCAGTATGGGATGTGAACCTGAATTCAGGTGGGACCCACACTGTAAGTTTTCAGAGAAGGAAAATGGTGAGAAAGACTTTGTCCCAAATGGAACACCCTGCTGGTCTCGTAGGTGCACAGCAATTCTCAGCCTTCATTGTCTTCTGGCTAGTTCACTATTACAAAATTTCTGCATGAGGCTAATGTCTTGGTTCCCATGCAGAAGCCAAACATTACGATGTTCTTTGACTACACTGCTTTGAGATTAGGTAACAGGGGGCTATATTTTGAGATCTTTACAAAAACCTCTATTCTCACTTCTTAAAAATCTTAAAAACCCCTGAAATGCAGGAGCAAAGAGTGCAGGGGCAAAAGACAGCTTAAAGCTGGCAGTAAAAAGTGGAATCTGTACATACTCAGGTCTCTGATCGAGTGGGTTTTGATTAAGTGCAGGATAAATCATTAAAAAAAGCAAACTGGTTAAACTGGGAGTTCCCATTATTAACACCATAAAAATATTAAAAATAGAATTCACAGCAAACAGGATGTCTGTTCATAAGAGTGCAGCTTCGGTTGCCTGGTATTTGTGCAGCTGACCTTCTGTGCTGACATCAGAGAGCAGTGAGGAGCCTCGTGACTATGAATAACAGTCCTATTTAATCTGCTTGCACCAACATGGTAGCTCGTGGAAGGAATGAGCTAGCCTTTAAGGAGTAATTTGAAGAGATTAATTAGTACCTCCAGGGAACAGCACATGCACTGCTTCTGCTCTGTGGTTGACACATGCTTTCTGTAAAGCTTTAGTTTTGCCTCCAGTTGTGGCCAGTGGAACTTTGCAATTTCTTTTTAATAGTAGTGGTAATTTTTCTTCTCTGATATTAAATTTGGAAGTTGAGTGTCAGGAGTATGGAGACATTATTCCAATCTACTTGTACAAACGGAATTATCAAACCAGTAGTTTTGGGAGATGGGCTGTGCTGCCCCAACAAAAGGATGCAGTGAGCACTCTGTGCATCATGGAGTGAATTTTTCATTGACCATTTACAGTAGAACTATTAAGGAAACACCTTCTTCAGCACAATAGCCAGACAGACATTCCTGTATTTTGAAGCCTGCACTAGACTGGCTGACATTTTAGCATAGAGAATATTTTATATTCACAATCCCTGCCTATCATGTGATGACAATGAGACAATTGGGCTGGTTTTGGAGAGCTGCAACACACAGGCTCTCATTACTGCCATATGCAAATATATTCTTTGCATTCATATTGTTGTGAAATGTGGTCAGCTGTGCCAGCTGCACTTAGCTGAAATTAACCTTCTCTATTGTGTTCTTTTCTGTTGCTCTCAAAATTTGCTTCTCTTTTGACTAAAAAGCAAACTGCCCTGGGTTTTAAGGAGAAAATTCATAATTGTAGCAAAATACAAGATAAAAAGTATTGAAGAGTTGATACAAATGTTTACATTTGTTGAAATTGCATTGTTGTATAAAAAGGAGGTTTAAGACACAATTTTAATATTTATTTAAATAAGTATTATTATTTTCTAGTCTTTGAGAGAAACAAGCTGTTTCAAACTCAGGATATCTCAAAACATACATATATTTTCAATGTTCAGATGACTTTTTCTGAGTAGCTGATTTGGCATTACTTTAAAAGCTTTTAGAGCTCTCTGTCGTATCTGTCAATGTGTATGCAATTTCTCTGAGTATTATAGAAAATTATAATCTTGTGTTGTGGAACAATTTCATGTCAGCAGTAGACAAGACATCTTAGAGACTGAATATGGTAGTCACAAATGGGCCTTCTGGGGAAAGGAAAAAAAAGGGAGGTGTAGGTAGAAGAAATTTCTGTTCCTTTGTATTGATACTGGTCTCGATTTTGTGATGATTCACTAAGGTTAGTAAATGTGTACTTAAAGATCTTCATTTTGGCTCACTGCCAAGCTCTTAGATTTTTGGTTGTGCCCTACTTTCTGATTTTTCTTCCTCTTGCTCTTAAAAGAGAATGCTTGCTCACAACATCAGACATTCTGTTGTGTGTCAGCATACGTATTAACGGCATATTTGAAATAAAAGTTATTTTAAATAGGTATTCCTGCCTTATATCTTAGTATGTTTTTGCCAAGACATTTGTTTACTGAACCTTTGAAAAGAGAGATATAATGTTCAATTAACTGAAGGAATGTACAACACTCAAATACCACACCCAGCCTGCTTAGGAGGACAGTATGTTTTTTGTGCCTGCATGCCCTTGAATAGTTAAGGGGCAGGTTTTGGTTCAGTTTCAGTTTATGGTGGAAAAATACAAATCTGTAGCTATTGTTTGGGAAGACAAAAGTGTGTATGTGAAAGTGAAATGCTGTACGAGCATACGGTACAGGAAATGTACCTTTCTTAAAGAAATGTAACTATATTAGTGCAATGGGATTGGCAAAAAACTCTTGTCAAAATTTGATGGCTGCTCAGACTGGGGGAATCTTTCTCTGAGATTTTATTTATGTTCCTAAAGAAGGCAGCTAGTGTGTGTATGTGTGTGTGTGTGTGTCTGTGTGTACTTATGATCTGGCTTTCCTCCCTTCTCCCAAAACCAAAAAGAAGTGCTGTGTTTTAAGAGATGTGACTGTACACTTTTAATTGTTTTCATTGTAACTTACCTTTTTGTTTGAAAGAGGTGGTTTTAAAAATAAATTGGGCAGTGCTGCTTTTTTGACCATGTTGGGAAAGTGTGATTTATTCCTGTTAAGTCCTTGCTTGGTCCAATTCAAGAATCATGTCTTTCTGTGCCATCTGTATCTCAGCAAAATAAACCAGACTTGAGGAAAACCTAACATGTTTGGGTCTGTGACAGGAGAGGATGTGAATTTAATTCTGAAAAGGTGGGTTGTTCTACATCAAATGTAGTTGACACTCCCAAAAGGCTTTCTTCGTCACCACATGATGTACTCACCAGCTGTCCTGGCTCCCTGCCTGTCGAGGTTCACATGCCTGGGTGTGGGCAGAGCTTCACTTACAGCCTGGTTGATCTTTCTACAACGGTATGCTAGAGGCTCAGTAAACTTTTCTCAAGAGTATAAGGAGGCATCCCACAGCTCAGATGGTTTGAAGGTTAATCATCATGTAGAAGGCCAGGTCCTTAGGTGCATGAGGCTGTGCTGAGGGTGTGAGCGTGGTTTGTGTTTCTCCTTGCTGACTCTGAAGCCATACAAGAGCCAGCCTGCCATGATCTCCTTGCCTAATCCCTTTTGCTGTGAACAAGGCATAGTAATTCTTCAGGCAATGCTCTGCCACAATCATGCCAGCATGGAGTATGTTGAAGCTCCTCACTGCAACTAATGCTGAAAGACTGGAGCTAGAAGCTTTTTAATATGATTCTGAGTCCCTGTGTTACCAGTTTATATGTGCTGAAGTGAGCAGGTTGATAAGTTTCTTGACTCCAGGGGGAAACATTAAGAAAAATTTAAAAGTGAACTCCTTCATATGTTCCGGCCACAAACTGTCACAAAACTACAGTTCTCATATCTTCTGTGTGTGTATCTACAGGACAGTGAAAAACTACAAATACCGCATTGTAATCAGCAATACACTTCATTGATGGCAGGTTTTCATAGGAAATTAGCAGGCACTTGTCCGTCATGGATTGATAGTAACTTGGTTATATTGTAATGGCCACTTGGACCACCCCTTCTGCTTAAATGTCAGTAGATACTTACTTTGTTTCCAAATGATGACCTTCATGAAAAGAATAAGAAGGTGATTAAAATCATAAACCTTAATCTATTCACAATACAACAAATTTGATTTTTTGAGTCAGAAGCTCTGCTTGACTTTTCATTTTTGTGTGTACCAGGGTTCTACACATATGAGCACAAAGCAGAGACTGTTGCGTGTTTCTGTGAAGCAGAGTTCCCAAAAGAGTAAAAGTAGATTTTCTAGTCCAAATATTATTTTGCCTTTTGTTTGTTAGTTACGCATTTTAATATTGGGCCAGTTTCAAATCTGAGCAACATAGTTCTGTAGCAATGTTCTATTCATAGGGTTTAGTCCTTAAGCAAGTTCTTCACAGGCATGTGATGTCCATGTCCACAGTAGTGTGCAGTTTGTCAAGTGTGGTGAAAGACCGAAGGATTGAAGAGCTCAGATTTAGCTGAAATCAGTGGAAATTTTTACAGTAGTGGTACGCACACAGTTATGGTTCTGGGAATTAATTAATGTTAGCAGATCTAGTCTTTTACATTATTTTTTGTTGGTTTAAGTTTACTTTTGATTTTGGAGTTTAAACTTGAGGACCTGATTAAAACATGTATGTCTGTCAGCTGTGATGGAGGAGTACTATATGTTTTGAATGAAGCATTTTTGGTTAGTCCCATGCTACATTTAACCTCAGTGGTTCCATGTTTTATATGCTATTTAATGAAGATAGAGTACAGTACTCCATCAAACAAAAAGCCACATGTGCTCTTGGAATGAATCTATACTAGTTTAAAATAAATGCCACTACATATATTTTTTCTGATGAAAATGTGAACTGGTATAACTTTGTGTAACCTGAAGAATGCAATGGTACTGTACTGGTGTAAAGCAACACAGAACTGGTGCTCTACAACAGCTTACAGAGAAGTTCAATAGTTTCATGATTGTTTCAGTTCACTTACATAAATGTTCATACAACAGTGGCATGACAAGTAATTGTCTGTTTTAAAAGATACTGAAAGAGTAATTTAATCCGCAAATTTATTAACTATTGTTTTACTTTTAGAGAAATTCACCTGCATAAATAGGAAAGTGGCTGAGTGTTTTCAGTAGTTCACTGCAGGTTCAGTGTTTGTGCCTTTCAAATTACTGTGGTTAAGTGTAAGGAATTTAGATTGTCCTGAGCCCCTGTACAGTATGTATAGATAGAATGTCTGCACCCAGCAGTGTCTGAATCTTCTTCCACAGTGCAGCAATACCACTTCATTTAGCAATCTCAGAAAGATCAGTTTAGAGAGATTAGTGAAGGACAACAGAGGGTGGGTTTGTCCAGCCACATTACTGCAGTATGTGTGGAGGAATAGTAATGCTTAGTGACTTGCATTACTTTTCACATTTCTTTACAGATGTGGTCAGTACTTGGCTTTCACAGAAATAAAATTTGGTGTAAAGATGTTTCTTAGCAAGTTTTCTCCTGCTGACTGTTGTTGAGACAATGACTCAAGAGTTCTTCTGCCACAATGTTTATTTTGTCACGGCTGTTGTTATCTACAATGAAGGAACTTTTCTGAGGAGATTCCTCTGGGCTTTACCTTTTGCAGATGACACAGTGCAGCTCTACGTAAGGTTAGGAGGGGAAACTATGGGTCTTCTGCATCCTTAACTGGATGATGATCCTCAATGAAGTAGGCAGTTCTGTGTAAGAGCCTTGTCATGCTTCCCATCCCCTGAGTGGAAGAGTTGTGTGAATGGCCTCTCAGATACTCCCTGCAAATATCTCTGTTCACTGATGGTTCCCCACTGTTAGCTGGGATATTTTATGCAACTCATAGAGAATGAAATCTAGAAGGACCTAGTTCTTTTAAAACTATTGTGACATGCTGACGTTAGTATTTTTAATAATTTTTTATTGGACCTAGTACAATCTCGTTTGTATATTACCAGTGGGTAGGTTTCAGGGCGTTTGTTTAGAGGGGTTTTCTGGGTTTGGTGTTTTTTTTTTTTTCTTACTTATTATTAGAAAGATTTGCATTCGTTGAGTAGTACCCTTGTTATTCAGGGTGACTTACTCCAATTCTCTTCTTTTGAGCTGCTGAATACTAACGAGCAGATAATTTCCCACATTCTGTATTCCTCACTTTTTTTGGCAGGATGGCATTGCATGCACAATACAGGATTTCATGGCATGATCTTACAGCCCCTGGAGTTCAGGCTAGGCTGAATTCTTTAGCCTTAAGATCCTCTAAGGCATAGAAATGTGAATAGCTGGTAGTTTCTGCTTCAGTTGGTTTGAGATGTTACCCTAGCTGCACACAGGTTTTTCTGTCCTTTCTGCTTATGTCCAGGCACTGGGCTATAATCACACTTCTCTAGCACTGTTACCCGAGAAGAGGTTAGCTATGAAAATTGAGTCCTCTACCACTCTGTAGCTTTGAATGGCAACCACAAGGTCACGGACACTGAATGTTTTATCTAAATTACATGTCATTCTTTCTTACCCTTTACCCTTTTCCTTAATTATAATTTCTTACAATGATATATTTTCTTCAAGGACATTCCCATCTGATTTCAGAGGAGAGGAAGAAAGCTGACCAGCTTCCAGGAAATTCCTTTGGTAACTGCAGGGGCTGGACTTGTGATATTGTGGTATTAATAGTTGCTCTTCAGAGATTTGATGGATGCTGTCTTTCATCTCCTGAAAGGACTGAGATTATTTTAGTCTTGCTTCCTATCACATATGCTCACGTAAAGCTAATTGCAATGTATATGTGTTTACCCCCATATGTTTTCTCTAGTAACCTGGCTTATTTTAATCAAGTAGGGCAGAAAGACTGATGTCAAAGACAACTAATAGAGTAAATACTAGCCAGAGAGAGGAAGGAGAGTCAGGAAATCATGACATTGAAATAGAGCTTGTGATTTGTTAGACATAGGTCGTCTCTCCCTGTAAAAAGGTCCTAGCACTTCAGAGTTGACAACCAATCACAGGATACACATCAAGGGGAAACATTGACTTAGTTGTTTCTTACGCTTCTGGAACAACATAGTTTGGCTGCATGATGCTCCATCGTGGTACAGCAAAGCTCTTGCTTGTGTGACCTTGTATCATTCTCATACAGTAGTGCCAAAGGGACAAGTAGGATGTTGGGTAAAACTTGTAAGCAGGAAACAGGAAGTGCATTTTAGTTTCTCCTTTTGATGCTGATGAACAGAGTGCCTTTAGACAAAATAATTCCCTTTAGGTTTTCTACAATTGACTCAACAGAAACACACAATGTGCTCATTTCCAGTGCACAATCTGTAGACTTCTGCCCCTGAATGGGCTGGTTGGCCATACATTAACTGGTGTTATCTTCCAGCCTCAGAGACCTATCCATTCCCTCCTGCACTTTGTAGTACTTTTTCAAGAGTGATTCACATGAGCATAAAAATACAGAACTTTTTTCAAAGATGAACATTGGAGTTCATTCAGAATTCTTGATGTTGTAATCATGGTTTGTACTGCACTGCAGTTACTGCATGCCCAGTTGTATAAGGGAAACATACAGTTCTGTTTGTTGTGATGTTAGCAACTTGGTGCTCTTTTTCACTGCAGTGTGTCATGAACAAGACTTCCTGATGTATCTTGCTTTTTCACACTTTCAAACAGGATACCAATGTGATCAGGAAAGCTGTGTATGATAGGACAAATGCAAAGCTAGTAAATACATTTTGATGAGGTTTTCAGATTAATTAATGGGCTAACTGTTGAAATATCTTGCAAGAGGATTGAAGGGAGTACAAAATCTGCCAGTAATATATTTCCTAACTTTTCTTTGTGAATAGAAGTCCAAGGAAGGTCATATCAGAGGTGCATGGGCTATTCTTTCAGCATTCTGAAAACAACAGGTTTTGTCTTTTATTTTCCAAAAATTAAGTTATACTGAATGTGCTATATTCATTTAGACAAAGTCAGTGTTGAACTCCACACAGGTTGTCCAGTCATTTTAATAGTCATGCTTGCTGTCTCCAAAGCTGGATTAAGAGTCCTGAGTCAATTTCAAAGGATGCTGCTTGGCCTCTCCCACAGAGTACATGTGAAAAAATACTGCTAACTGGACAGAAGTATTCTTTTCCGGACTGTCTTACACAATAATTTAAAATACAGGTGGAAACTCATCCCAGCTTGTTTAGGTACCTTACTTCCCTCATAATCTAGTACTTGGCAGCAGTCAAATTTACTGTGTGTGCATCATTAGTTAAGATGAATTAAACTTTGATAATTAGCTAGAATCTATTTTTTAACTCGCCTAAATGTAAACAGAAATAATTTATTTTTTAATTTATTTTTGATTCACCTACTTTGCTGATATATAGTTTACAATGCCGTGACAAGTGTAGCTTATTTTACTTGATTTCCTATTTGGGAGAAGCCTGATCAGACAGGGCTGTTTCTGTATTACTCTTACTAAATTTTACCAGTCTCTGTTTCCCTGCCATGAACTTTGGCATATGATGAAAAAGAAGAGACTGAGTCAAGACAATATTCCTAGTGACTCTGGGTGAAACAACTGACAGCCCATCATAGCAGCAATGTAGAAGACTTGCATTGTTTGTGTGGACAGAGCAAATTGTGGTGATCTCTCTTGCTCCACCCAAAAGTACAGTGGCCTTTGAATCAGCTTCTGTTTGACTTAATACACAGCCCTAAAGGACAGAAAAATCTTCATTCTTATGATTGGTAATTGCATTAACTCTGTTCCAAGATTCTTCTGGTGCTGATTTGCACCTTTCTCTGGCATCTTATAGATAAGGAAGAAAATACTGTTTTTCCATAAATATTTTGCTGTAAGGTACATATATGCATATGGTTGGTATGTGCCTACATGTCTAGTAACTCTGAAGGTTTTTTCTCTCAATTTTCAAGAGGCCCATCTGGCTATCATGAATGTTGCAACTGTCAGCAAGAGTAGATCAATGACCATTTAAATAAGATGAACTCATTCTATTACCTGACCCCTGGGTAAGGTTTCATGGTATTTTCCATGTTAGCAAACTTTGGGAATTGTCAGAGCTTACAGGCTATTCTTTCGTGAGTATGAATCACCTGTCCAAGTTTCCTTACAGAACTTGGAGAAATAAGTTGTTTGATAAACTTACCCCAGCTCTCATTGTGGTATTTCTGGTATGAACCATTAAACTCTTTAGAACATGGGAGAAAGGAACATCAGAAAGGAGTTGTCTCTACTCCAATGCCTTCATTCTCTGAGAATCTGATAGACACAGGAAACATAACAAAGATTTGAGGCTTGCAGTCACGATCTGTCCCTCTATTTGTTTCTGTTGGCCTTCTTCTTTTTTTCTTTCTTACTTTTTTTGTCTCTTTGCCTCTCTGTCCTAATATTCTTCTCCCCTGTAATATGCAAATAAGATGTGAAGAATGGCTGCTTTAAATCAATCCTTGCATTCACCACAAAGGCACCCCGTAGTGATGTCAGCTGGCACGTTCTGAGTGCAGTATGTTGTATTGCTTTGCAGGCCAAGAGGTTGTGCAATCATGGTGATCTCTGTTGTTTTATTTTACACCCTGTGTACCACATAAACTCTCTTCTAGCTGCTGAAGGTGAGTCCTTCAAAGACCAAGCTCTGATTTCTAAAGTCAGTGGGAAGAAGAAGAGGCTATAGATGCCTCCCCTTCTTGCAAATGAAGGAATACAGTGCCTCTGCAGGACTGCAGGAGGAATCTTGGTAAGGCCTGGTGCCCTTTTATGGAGTAGCTGCATCTGTTGTAGGAGCTATTGCACATGGTGGTATGATGCACCCTGCATTGGAAGATTTTCAGCTTTGACTGTGTAGTTTGGCAATATTTTCCATATTGCAAAGAGTGATGTGTAATAGCCTCAAAAAGTAAAATACATAGAAGAAAATCAATCTCAAAACTAAATTTTAAAATATTTACTCAATTCCTATTGATTATGTTTAAGTGATTGTCTGAAGAATAGTTTGCTCTCTGTCACGGATTTTGAGAGAAGCCTGAAATATCTAGTGGAGAGAACCATTTGGTAAATGCAAAGTAACAAGCAACTTTTTATTTGCTGTTGTAAAATACTGTGGTTGGATATTAGTTTGTGATTTTAGAAGTGATGTGGTGCCAGTGAGTTTGGTATTGGAAGCATATGCCCTTTACTCTCCTTTGCAATGCACATCTTAAAATTTGTATTGATCATACGTGAAGAATTTTTTTCTTGAAAATTACACATCTAAAGTGAAAGACTCTGTCTTGTGTGAATTGCTTTTGAATATCACAGTGAAACTATTTCATTGAATATACAAGCTTTAGCATAGGAGATATTAATATAGTCCTTAATTTCTGAAAAAAATTCATCATGAAGAAAAGAAATCTTACATTGCCCATTAAGACTTTTCACAACACACCTTTGTTCAATACCCCCATTTCACTACATCTTAAGCATATTAGGTTTGGATTGATGCCAAATTTATACCTGGTGTTGCAAGTGTACACTGGGTAAATATTGTTCAGCCTGACAACAGTAGCAGTGGTGTCAGTGTTTCCCTTTTGTATTCAGGTAATCCAAAGTCTTTCACATACTGAGAATCTGTTCTTAATTCTTACATTGGTAGGAGCCAAAGGCAATGTAGAGCTGAGCTGATAGAGTAGCTCAATACATCATAAAATTTTCTACTGTGAAACTGTTTTTTTAAGAAGGAAGAAAAGGCAGAAGATACAGATATCCATTGACTTATTTATAGACTTTTTTTTTTTTTTTTAAAGTATCTGCTGTATCCATTTTCCAAGTAACATTGATTTCAGCCCTAGAAGAGACTTGGGGGTTAGGTGGAAATAAAGTACAGCCCTGCATATTTTAACACAAAAAACGAGTACTTTCAAAGACAAGTAAGTATTTAAATATACTCAGTATTCACACCACCTCTTAAGCTCAGGCATGTACTATCTTGAAATAAAGTGTGTTGCTTAGAAGTTGCATAGTCTTGTCATTATCTCTTTATCCCTTCTGCAAAGAACAGTCATTGTTAATTTTAGCTCCTTTTACGATTCTTTGGCTTTCCCGGCATCTTTTTTGGCATCTAAGCTAACTCTTTATTTGCTTTGTATAAATATCCAAAATATGCCTAAAAAGTCTGTTTATGCTGCAGTCTCAACATTAACTGATGCATTTAGACAAAAATAACTCTTTATTTTACCCTGAAGCAGTGTTTCAGTTGTCTACCAGAACTTCATAGTCTAGTTGCAAGATGTAGGTACTTCGATGTTCAGCAGAAAAAACTTCAGTCATCTCCTCAACTGCAATCAACAGGCAGTGATCTCTGTGGTAGAATTTGACATGCGCATAGCAGAATGGCATCGTTGTGGCACGTGTTAAATGTGTGTCAGCTCATGTCCACCCTTCAAGTTGGGACATAAATAAAACTGAATGCAATTTGTACTATAGGAGGGATTTAGATTACCACTCAGAGTATGGTGCTACTCTGCTCAAGTATAGCTAGCATGTGTTTTGAGTAGTACAGCTCAGATCAGAAACCTCTGGGGAAAATGTCAGAACTTTTGCTGAATACTTTGGTTCAGGACTTTGATTTTAGACAGAACATACTGTGGTGGGTAGGTAGCAGAATAACACTGAGTGGAAAAACTCGTGGAAAAATTATTCTTCAATTTAGGTGGCCTAGGACAGGATGAAGCAACTACTTTCCTGTGGCTTCAGTGAATGCCTGAAGTGAAGTGAAGCAGAGCTGTTCCCAGGAGCTGTGTCCAGGGGTCTGCACCTGGTGCACTACAGGGGCATGTTCTCCTGAGAGGTCTGTAATGCAACCTCAGCAACTCCCAGGCAGAATATTTGGTAGAATCTGTTTCCCTTGTGCTTAGACAGCAGTATTGCATAAATCACCATTGTCCCTATTTGTGTTCCTAGCTGGTTTCTTTAAAGCAAAGGAAACACTACATATAAATTAAATTCTGGGAGAATCTAACTTGATTCTGGCTTTGTCTTCTTAATAGAAATATTTTCTTGCTTCAATCTCTCCTTAGTCTCTTTTTTTTTTCATTTAAAAAAGGCAGCAAACCACACAACTGTTTAACTAGCTCTAATAGTGTACTTTTTGCAATAATGTCAGAGCACTTTGGTCATAGGATCTGTGCTGCAGCAGTGAGTTCAGTCTGATCAAAGGATGTTCAACGGGGTATTTTAATTTACTCTTTTTATGTGTACTTTCTGCCATGACAAAACATAACAGATCATCTGTGGCATAGGGAGTCAGTGGGTCGTGATGCCATCCTGAAATGCATCTTAGTTGTAGGTGAATGATGTCTGACCTTTCTTTGTGTGATAATGTATGAAGATAAAAGGAAAAAAAATTGTTGTAGTTTTATTACTGATCATTTAGCATGTATGGCCCAAGAATTAAAAAAAAATTCCTTAAGGTTTTTATGGTTTAGCTGTTCCTGTGAGAACAGACAGTGTTTTCATGGCTTGTGTTCCTTTGCCTCACAGGCTGAACAGCATATTACCCACTCTATTCCATGGCTTTTTCTTTCTTCATGTGTAACATTATGGTTTGGCTAGTGTGTATTATTTCAAAACTCTTTTTGCATAGAGAATGTCTGTAAAAAGAGACTGTGGAAAATGTGCTTTGAATACCAATCTGTTAGACTTTAAGCACTGGAAAACAGTCCTGTCCAGAGCGTGACTGTTTCGGAGCAGGGTTTCATAGTTCTGGCTCTGTTCTTATGTCAAATATGAAGACCCATTCCTGAATTATTTCTTTGTTTCTCTCTGTGTTACTGACACAAAATGCAGTTTGATGTTAATGACTCTAGTATCACCAATGACTTTGGGAAACAACTTCCATTTTATTCCATACTTTAGAGTTCTTCTTGCTGCAGATGTAGGATCCCCCTCAGTTTGGTCCGCTTCCCCTTTGTCATAAAACAAAAACCAAAAAACCCAAATAACAGCAACAACAAAGAAGGAAAATTTTCGGTTTTTCTTAGTGTTGCTTGGGCTGACAGAAACCACCAGGGTTTTCCCTATCTCTTGGACTCTTTCTGTATAATGGAGAGATTTCTTTTTTTTCTTTTGGCCTGAATATGGTTGTGCTAGAGCCTGAGGACAGATGCCTAAATCATTCTCTGATGTCTTCAGTTGACACTGTGAAGTATTTAGCTGTGACTACCCTGGTGGTAAGGTAAATGGAACTGCAATATTTTCTGCTTGAAAAAAGGGGTTTGATTTTGATGATGCAGCGTGTTGTACCTGAAATTCTACCCCATGAAAAAGAGTGGTAGCCCAAGTGAGTTGGCATTGGAGCCTTTTCCATCTGGAGTGGTTAGTAGATTCCAGGTTGACACTAGAAATTACCATCTCCTTGTGTTCTTGAATGTACTTTGTTGTATGAACTTTATGGACACTTGACTGCATTTAATGTTAAAACTTGCTGGTTTTTAAGTGAAATGTAGTGCTCAGATTATGCACTGTTCTTGACTACACCAGACTTGTTTCTTGTTGGTTTAGTTGCTGTTTCTTTTTGGAGTGTGATGAGAGGAGAGTAGGGTTTGCTTTATGTATGAACATTCTTTTTTTATTTTCAAAATCTGAAATTGGTATAAACTTAGGAGTTGCTGGTTTTTGTGCTGCCTTATCTGAGTCATCATGTCTAAGCAGTGTTTTGCAGTAAAGTTGTCAGCAGGGGCCTTCAGCTTCCTTTCCTTTCCTATGTAATTGACTATGATAACTTTGAATATGGTCATTTTGTTTTGTTTATCAGGTTTCAAAATACTAATTGACTACTTTTGGAAGATCTGAATACTTCTAAATAATTTCAAATTCACTTGTGTTTTTCCTAAACTCTTAATCCTTTACATGCATAGTAAATCACACATCAACACAAATTTGCTGCTGTGTTTCAGTTTCACTAGAAGAAACTAATTTTCACATATTACAGGGGACACAAGCTCCACCACGCCGTATGAATGTTTTAGAAAGGCAAGGAAACAGCATTTAAGACAGATGCTGTAGTGGAGTTGGTCGTTGTGCCCACCCAGAACTTCAAGAGCTTGATGATCCACTGGTTGTGTGGTTGTCACTGAGAAATGGCAACGTAACTGGGAGGTGCAACTGTGCCTTTTTGTTGGCTTCATGATAAGAAAAGTTGCCCTATCAGGAGATGTCTGCAGCATCAAGGAAACATTATTGTTCTTTTAGACATATTTATACTGGTCAGTATGAAATTATAAGTAACCTCTCATTATTTTATGTCAAAGTGCTAGTTGCAGGGCCAGACATCTGCTTTTTAACTGCTGATTCAAACAAATAGTAGCTGCTATTAGCAACTGAATTGCCAAACCTGTTTTAGAAAGAATTATAAAGTTTCCATAGCTTCAAAGTTTTATTGGCAGTCTTAGTAGCTCACAGTATTTCTTTTCCTCTCTTCCCACCACGTAATCACGAAGCTAAATCTATTTCTGGCTACTTTCAAGAGGTATTAAAAATTATGATTCTAGTTTGCAGCCAGGGTTTATTTAAGGAAAAAAAAAGGACAGGCAAATTTGCCTTCAGGGTACTTGCATAAAATCTCTTTGTTTCTCCTCTTTTCTTTCAAGCTTCTCACTAAGTCTTTGAGCACCATGACAAGGTCAGAAGGCAACCTAGAAATAAATCAAGTTATGGAAGAGCATTACTGAATATTTAAAAATATCTTCTTTGGCTCCTAATTGGCTCGTATTTTTAAACTTACTTCTTTTAAAGTCCTGCTGTGTTGTTGTTGAATAAAATATAAAGGTTGCAGCCTCTTTAGACTCTGAGGTGTGGATATTCCTGAAAGAGTTTTCCTCAATCATTATGAGACTGAGGAGTAGATTGTATTTCAGAGATTGTAACAAATGCTACTGGTTCCAATATCATATGTATCTCATTAAAAGTAAGTAATAAAATGCAGAGTATTCTCACTGTGTTGCAAAATAAGAGAACACTATGGTTATACTTCTTTTCAGATTCCAGGTTAAAATTTTTACCTGTTTCAGGTTTGGTTCTTTTCCCTCAGCCTAATATTGCCTCTGGGTGGAAAGTAACATTTGTATGCTTTTGACTACTGTTGGTCATATTTGGATGTATCAATGCATTTTGGAATTTACAGTCCCTTAAATAATCCTGTTGGGTAAATGTGTGGTGTTCTAAGGACGTAGTTTTGTGATTTGGCTGATGAATGATTTGTATTTGACAGACGTAAAATTAGAAGACAATTAGTAATGGATACAAATTGAAAGAGGGGAAAATTATGTTAGGTAGTAGGGAGAAATTCTTTACTGTGAGGGTGATGAGACACTGCCACAGGTTGCCCAGGAAGGATGAAGATGTCCCAACCCTGGTAGTGTTTAAAGACAGGGTGGATGGAGCCCTGAGCAACTTGGTCTTGTGGGTGGTGACCCTGCCATGGCATGAGGTATTGGGACTAGATGGTCTTTAAGGTGCATTCCAACCCCTTAACATTCTGTGAGCCCATGATTTGAATGAACTTATAAATGCAGCTTTTGTTTGGTTATCTTTACACAGAGATTTATAAGAGTAATGTAGAACCACGTTGAATTGTGGCATAAAAGGACTGTAGAGAGGAATGGCCACTTCTAAAGAAGTGATTGTGTGTTCTCTGATTGTGTGTTCTGCATAATCATAGCTCACATATACAGCTCCGAAGTAACCGAAAGGGCACCTGAGCCTGACCTAACAGAAAACAGGGACTTTGTTTCATGTATTCTGGAGTGATTTGGTTACTAGATTAATACCTTTCTGTCTGGCTGCTGACTTATACAAGAATTGCAGTCATAGAAGGAATCCAAAAAGAGATGTTTTTGAGCCTAATTTCAGTAAGTTAATGTGGCCTTACCCTGATAATTGTACTTTCTATTTCTGTTGAATAGTCTGGTGCAACAAAAGGGAGCTAGAATGGGGTAAATGGGAATTATAAAAACAATGCTAAGTAAGATTTGTGGTCCTTTGGAGAATCAGAGTCACCAAATGGTTTGGAATGGAAGAGTCTTTAAAAGGTCATCTAGTGCACCCTCCTGCCATAGGCAGGGACATCTTCAACTAGATAAAGAATGTCATTGCTTCCTACACTTGCATCTATCTATTTGCTGTCAACTTGTGTCTTAAGGAGCTTATTGAGTGCTCATCACACAAATGTCAGGTCAAGCCAAACCTTTCCACTGGGGTCCATCTTTAGTTTTAAAGTCAAAATTAGGACTGAGGCTTTGCCCAAAGTTTCTGTACTGTGCACCAGATCTATGGTTCTTGTAGGGAGATCCCTTCTGGGCAGGTTGTGTGGGGTTGTGCCAGCTCTCCTGTAAACAGGCTCCTAAGAGCAGAAACCCTTCCTTCCCCTTGTCAGAGTAATAAAGTTCAAGAAAAAGACCTGACTGAATGTTTCCATTGTGCAGAAGGTTTCTGCGGCTCCTTGTTTTCTTAGAAATAAATAGTTTTACTGTGACATAAAGCAACTTGATAGAACTTTGAGCACTTGGTGGAATTATTGCAGCTTATTTTTCTGAGAGGGAAACTTCTGTTAACTTCAGGTGTTATGAAGCATGATACAATTCTGACATGGAGAGAAAGCCATGGTCATGGAAGCAGTAGGCTAACTTTATCATCACAGCATATAAAATTGCCCTGGTGGGGCCATTTTTATATAGTTCCTTTGGTCTTGTCTGTGTTTTGGTCTGACCACAAACACTGCATTTACAGTCATGGCTGTGAATGATCTGAAAGATAATGTGATTGTCATGGGATTAAATCACTCACTGAGGTTGCAATGAATGAATTCTGGATCGCTTGCTTGCAAATAAGGTTATTTCTCTGAAAATACAGTTGAAAGCATAGAGGATATGACATTTTTGCCTAGTTGCAAAAATTTGACTAGCTGTTTTTAATCAGAAATCAGGAACTCTTTGGGATCACACTGGAAACTGCTATAGCATGCCTCTGTAAAAGCACCGTGTCTATTTCTGTCTTGTTAAACATGTTTTTTTGTTAGTAATATTACCTACACCAAGACAATGTTATTTTTCCTTGGTAAAATGAAAAATATACTATTTCCAGGAAGGCATAGGTTAAAAAGATACCTGACCATCTTGTTCACTGTGTAATAACCAGGGGAAGTAAGTTTCCTTCATACCAGTTGCAGAAGTATTTTCCATGAATGAATATATTCTCTGAATTTTCAGACATTAGGTAATAGTATCTTTTCCTGTTTGTTTTGGGGGGTTAAAGTCTACTTTACAGGGAGATGCCAGTTTTTACTGAAACTTTAATTTTTTGTTTCTAGGAGGGCAGCCAGCTTCATCTTACAGTATTTCCTGAGCTGTATGTTGAATTTTTATTTTAAAGAGAAAGCTGTGAAGAGCATGAGAGCAGGAGACTCAGGAGTGTGTGTGTGTGTGTGGTGGCATTGCATGCTATCTACAGATAGCAATTTGTGAGCTTAAATGAAACACCATCCAGGAGCACTTTGATGTATCAGCTAGAAACAGCAAGCAGTTCAACTCAAGATGTTGATTATGGTGAGGGTACTTGGGCATTGCCTATGGCTGTTTGTGACAGAAACATCTAGTTTTTTCTTAAAAGAGAGTGCTAACAATGCACTAGCCATGCCACGAATTTTTGCGTAAGAACAAAGCATCTCTTTGTATCGTGCTGGTAGGCTGTTTGTGGGTTATCTCGTGATACCTGCCCTCACGTATAGCAGGAGTGATATGCAAAAAGGAACAGACTCGATCGTCTGAACTGAGTTAGTAGTCTGGGCATCCCTAATCCAGTGATTTTGACTATATTAATTAATTGTTTTAATTTGGTTGTCAGTATTTACCTTCCATTTTTAAAGGAACAGTGGAAGTTGTAGAATTAGGAAATTTAACAGAGTCGTGTGTCTTGATTTTCTAGCTGTCTTAATGGAGTCCTCCATGTAATTATGGAAGAGCTGAAGGGAAGAAGTGCCTTTATTCAAAAACTGTTTTGAAAGTCTCTTAAAAACATTGTGGTACTTCAATTTGTGCTTCATAGATTTACTATTTTGACATTTTTAATCATAGTTTTTGTTCTGCCTGTCATTGCTCACAAAATAATGTCGTCTATGTGCAGGATGAATTACCGACAACCACTTTCAAAATTAAAAGTAGTCCTGGACTGAAAGTTGACAGAATCATAACAACAATAATCAGGTATTAGTTATTAGTATACTCATAGTTACTACTATTAAATGTAGAACTTGAAAGCAGACAATAGCAGGAAAACATGTCAGGATTTTCAGTGGCAGAGTCTCATCAATATGGGGAATACACCAGATATTTTCTCGCAGATGGTAATTCGGCATACATGACATGCATGAGGATCTGAATTCTTCCACTTTTCAGCCTCTAGGCAGTCTACACAAGTCTAAAAACTGAATGTAATGGGATAACAGTGTAATAGTACAAATCCCTTGTGTAATCCCTAAGCTAACACAAACAGGTTTTCAGCACACACTAACTGTGTAGGAAATGCAGCTGTAGAACTAGGAATTGTAGTTGTGAGCCACTGAATACTTCATATTTTTGTAACACTGTTCAGGAATAGCTACATTAATTTAAGCTTCCTGAATACAAACAAAATCATGCGCAAATCAGATTAGTAGGCACCTCCAATGAGAATTCCTATTGCATATGTCTGTTGCAAATAGATGTTTATCTTAAACTGCTGATTCAAAGAGAGATTTTTTTTTAAAATTGTATTTATCTCCCTTGGATAACGTCATACTGAGAAAGCTGCAGTCTGAAGGACTGTGTCCAGGGAGCAGATGCATCATGGACCGGAGTGGTGCCGACTTCTAACACACTTGGATACACTCATCCATAAGGACCACCTACAGGGAGGGAGGGTGTAATTCAATTTCCACACTCATTCAATGCCATGTCTTTCAACGCTGAGAGTCATGAAGGCAGCTTTTGCCATATGGACGGCTTTTTCAGTAGGGGCTGAAGTGAGGCAACTACAGCTAATTTCACCTAGCTGTCTTTTTTATTTTCTTGGTTGGTTTGGTTTTGGTGTTGTCTTTATTCACAGAGAAACTATAAATACTTAAGCCTCTCTCTCCCATTTGGTAAATCTTTTTTTGCATACAAGATCATATGCCAAAAGTACATTTATCCTTTTACAAAGCTGGAAATACACAGAATAGGCGCAGTGAACATACTTCCTTTAATTCAGAAGCCAAGATTCACACAGCAAACAGAGGGCTCATGAATGTCTGTCTGAATTTGCTCCTAATTCCAATAAGAAATAGTACAAAAATTGGAGAAAATCCCATTCTGCCACTGCTGTACAAGCAAAAATATTGGAGATATGGCTATGTAAATGTGTCTGGACTGGCTTCAAAGTATGTGTATAAATAAAAACCTCTCATTTTTCTCATGCGATAAATTATTGCAACAGTACATTACATTTTGGGTTTGTAGCTGAGATGTAAATTGTAAGCCTTTCAAAGTTCCTGTTTTCCCAGTTTCCTCATGCCAATCCGGCTGTTTCCAGTTGCTGGAGTCAAGGTTTGCATTAGCATTTGTCTATTTACCTTCATGGCCACAAATCATTTCTCTAAAGCATTTAGAGACACCTAAAGTCAAATTACATGAACAAAGTTTTCAGACAGCTCTCCAGTGACCAAAACATATGTCAGAAAATGCCTTGATAACACATGCTTCCTATGCATTGGTTATGTGCTTTTGATTTAGATTCCATAGCAGCTTCCTGCTAGTTTCTAAAAACCTTCCAACTTTACCAGTTGGAAAATATAACTACTGAATTTCACCATCTTATTGGCATGTAGGTTACGTAAGTTTGTGCTGCTCTGCAAATTTATATTATTTTTAAACCTTTTTATTCTTATATATAAAGTTAGTTTGACCCATACCACTATATTTGGTATTGCCAAATAAGAATTGACACAGTGTGCAGAGGTTGTCAGTAATAAAACCCATGAAGAGTGGGAGTGTGTAATGTGTTGACTTCAACCTCTATCAAATTTGAGCAAGTCTGTTCCCTGCAGCATTATGTTTTATGTTATGCTCTTGAATATTTTCATATTTCAGCATTGCATTGAAAGTTTAAAGTTAACCAAAGAATATAAAATGTCAAAATAAATTTAAATGATCACAGTGTGTGTATTTTAAAATGATTACTCATGCGGTGTTGTGAGCCCCACCCTACAATCCTTGCAGATGAGTTTCGCTGAAATCTGTGGGAATTTTGTCTCAACAAGTACTGCTGCTAAAATCAAGTTTGTTATGTCTGAAATACTTAACGTATAAATCTAGTGCAAAGCAAGGCAGTTGCAGCTCAGATTCCCTAGTTTCTAAGAGCTGTGAACAAGTCTGGTTTAGACAGTCCATGCAGCATGTTGAAAAATAAAGTCATTATTAATGTTCACAGCAAAAGCTTGTTTGCTGTTCATATTGTCAGAAATAACTTGTCACCTACTTTTAGTTACTTCTGTTTCTTTAACTTTGTCGTTACAAGTGATTCTCTGTTGTCCTCTTCCGAAGTTTTAGCCTGAAGTCCGTTTAGTCAGATCTGTTCTGTCAGCATTCATCAGCTGTTGCAAGTATCCGTGCAATGTAGTTTGTTTAAAATGCTATGTTGCTTGTTCTTAAAGCATTTGCATACATTTACAGTTTTCCCAATAACGGCATAGTATTACATGCACACCTGTCAGAAAAGCAGTGCAAAACTGTATTAGCATTTTACCTCAGCTCCTGCTAGTTTGTTCTGCAAAGCATAGTTTGTTTGCAAGTTGTGATGAAGCTGCAAATGTGCAAAATAATTATGTATCAGACATCTGAACAGTAGATTCTCTTATTATTCCATTCATGGTGTAATAAAATCTATATTTAAAAGTGTACTGCATAGGAGTTTTTCTATGTATTTGTTGATTTGTATAATTGGGGAAAATCCATTTATAGTGAGATTCACTGTAGGATTGTTTCCAGAGTAGCAGTGTATCAGGAACAGCAACTAATTTTAAATACATGGCCAAGCTCTCTTATGCTGAATTAAAGTGCCTGTGATATTTACCTAATGTGTTTTTGAAGTGTCACATTATATAATATAATTATGAAATTGTATGGATTAGCTAATCTAGCTGAAAAAATAGCATCCAAGTTAATGTGGAAAAATGCAGAGATTTGATTTGAGCCTGTAGTGTCCATGCTCGACTTTCTTTCTAATATTGCTTTTCTTCTCATTTTTCATTGAATAATAAATCCATTTCAGTGAAGAATACTTCAATCTACCTTTTGTAATAAGGTGCTTTAAACACACCTTTGAACATTGTTCAAATATAAACTGATTGTGGATTACTGAAGGTTTTTTTCTGAGAAATAGAAATGTGGGGGGTTTTCATAGTAATTACCAAAATTTTACTTTTGTTTATGGACACTTAACTACTTTTTCATTTGCTTTTTATTAAGGTTTATTTAAATAAAATGTAGTAGAAAATTAGTAACAGCAAAATATGGTTTGACAAAATCATTCTGTAGGTGTTAGGTGGCATTCATATTCTGCCTTGAATTGCGCTTTACTACGTATTACAACTTTGAATTACAGCTGAATTTAGTTGTTTGAGCCACAAATAATAAAAATTTATTTGTAGTGTTCCCCAGTTTCCAGAGATGTTTGGCTGTCTCTCTTACATAAACAACACCCACAAAAGCCCTTAGACGAAGCTCAGGAGAGTTGCACAGAAGCAGTTTAGAAATGGCCTTTGAAAACCAAGTAGAAATATTTTGTGCACCTGAAGTGCTGCCGGCACGTGTGGCTCCCGCTTGCCGCCGGGGAAAGTGTCCTTGTGTGTGCACAAGCAGCTCTTCGCGGCTGCAGTTTGTCCTGCAGTGCTTCAGCTCAGCCCGCGCCTCCCGCGCTGTGCTCTGGCCATACCCTCCCTGGCGGAGTGCGCGCTCCTCATCAGCTCCTCATCAGTACAGAGAAAGTGGGAAAACGAGAAGCAAGGTAGAGTTTCATCTTCAGGTACATTGAAATACTGGGAGGCGGGGGAAGGGTGCTCTGGAAAGTGGTGAAAAGGTGGAATGTGAGAATTCTCTGAGGGAAGAAAATGTCATCCTATCAAGGGATTTTTTTTCCGCATCGTGTTTGCTTCCCGTAGTGTTTTCTTTCTAAATTTCATAGCACAAGTCTTTGTCCCCATTTACTCCCTCTCCAAACCCTCACTTTCAATTGGGCAAAGTGTGTTAATTTTCCTTTTTTTAAAAGCTGAACTTAGATAAAAATATGTAAGGTTCTTCCCTGCTTTGACAGCCTGCCAGATTTTGTGGTTTTACAACCCAATTTCCTGGAGAGGATTTTTAACAATTATTACTGGTTTAGGGTTTGTTTTTTTCTTTTTTTTTCTCTTCCCTATTGCTGTGTGAGTAATTCAAAAACAAAACAAAACCCAACTGGAGGAACTGACTGTCAGAGGAAACAGTGAGATGTCAAACATTAAGTAAATATTCCAAAAATAGAGGAAAATCCAATCACCAAAGCCAAAGGAAAAGAAACCCAACCAAGTAACCCAATGCTGATATAATAAAGAACAAAACAAAACAAACAAAAAAAACAACCAAACGAACAAAAAAAACCACCCCTAAACCCAAACCAAATAAATTTTTAAAAAACAACAGCAAAAAACCGGAAGAAAAACAAACAAACAAAAAAAAAGGAAAAGTATGTTACTGTAATGGAACTCACATTTTTCTCTTATGAATAACCTACAATCCATTCTTTAAAAAAACAGACAATATTTGATTTAAAGAGGTAGAAGTGGGTTTAAGGGGGAGAGGCGTTCAACAAATAACTGGCTAAAAGCACATTTTCCCATGGTTTTGAGGTCTCAACAGCCTGACTCACCAGCTTCCATTCTATCCTTTGCGATTTTACACACCCAAAATCTAGATTAACTAATCTGTCTTGCTGTCTGCCCCTGCAATTTAAAGCTGTGCTATGATGTGTGTATCACCACAGTATCACTGGTCTACAGAGAGAGAGAGCACTTACTGGTGGAACTGGAAACCTGAGCTTTAAAAAATAAATAGATAAATGGCAGTATTGTATACATTGAGAGGCCTTTAAATTCATTTCCTTACTGTGAGCAGCAAAGATTGTCATTTGCAAGGTTACGAAGCATAAGTCAGTAATTTTCAGTGTTCAGGCAAGTAAGCTCTAATTGGCTTGGCAATACAAATTTAACCATGTAAATGCTGAAAAAAGCCTGTCACGACAGTTTGGGTTTTTGTCTGTCTCCCGTTGCACCACCACTGCTCTCTGCCACCCCTCCCTCCTCTGCCCCTGCTTTACTTTTCAAGTCAATTCAAACTGTAATGGCCAAGGATCCCAAGTGGACTGAAAAAAGGGAAAACAAGTTTTCCAGAGAAAAACAGTCCTAATCCCTGTATGGAACTTGGGCAACTGTTCTAAAAAAATTGCTTTCTGTTAATATCATAACATGTCTTTGTTGTCACCTTCCTGTTCTTCCCCTTGAGACAGATCTCAGAAAGGTTCAGATCCTTGTTATTTTGCTCCATGTAGATACATTCAAAACTAATCAGCATTGTAAAAACAGTGTTTCTATTGGGGCAAACTATTTTTTGACTACAAAGGGTAATACAGAAAGGTAGTATGTACTGGAAAGGCTGCTTATTTATACTGGCTTTATTAATGACACGGACCTGCTGAAATACCATTGCTGCATTTATTTCTTCCAGCCAGACTCCTTATGGCCTGGGCTTTGTGTTGTGAAATCACACAAACCAGCACTTTTCATTTACTGTAAGCATGCAAATTACATAACATTCATAATTAGCAGAAACCACAGTTGCAATAGACTTCTTCCTTTCATTGCTTTTATTTGCATTAAAATTTTATTTACAATAAAACAAGGTGCAGTTATTCTGAAGATTGTGAAATATGTGCTGTCCTTGGCAAACCTTGGTGCACCTACTTGTTTTTTCAGCTATTAATGTGAAAGGATATGTTTGTTGATTACATTTTCTTGAAATCAGTGCAATAGCACCTGAAATTAAGAGTCCTCCTGCAAATGGACACTCTCGTCTTGTTACAGAAAGCAAGAGGGTAACATTTCTTCTTTTGTTTTTACCTTTTACAAATGCAAATATGTTCAGAGGCAGATGAAAAAGGGGTTTACTTGTACTTTGTTATTGCCCCTGGAATTGTAAGGTTTGTCAAAACTAGTTTTGTGTTGTTTAAATGCCAAAATTAAAATTTCCAGTTAATGTGATTATTAGATGAGAGATAATGCTCCCAGAAGACAATTGAATAAAAAGGGCTACACTACGGGAAGGGAGTAGGGAAGGAAAGAAGTGGAATATGATCACTGAGAGCAATACGTAAGTGCAAGGGAGGAGCATATCCAAGACTGGTTTGTGATTGGATTTAGATTAAGAAGAAGAGCTTGTGTATTTAGTCTGAAGAGAAGACAAATATTAGAGACACCACAGCAGAGCTGTAATCAGGTTAAAGGACTTTGTGCTCTTGCTAAGAGAGTGGAACTGAAATTGCATTTGCAGTAAGTATGCTTGTCTTTTGGCCTTTTTACAGTAACAGTGCATTTCTTTTGTCACGTGCTTTACCAGTTCTTGGAGTAACTCAGCTGTTACGGGTTACAGCCCTCGTTTTGAGTATCAGTGAAATTCCTTTCATCTCACTTTCTTGCCTTTATTGTCCATTTCCAATTAGAAGCTGATAAGAACTTGGATTTATCATTAATCACTTGTTTCAGGCGTGTTTATGAAAGAGTCACTGTCTGTTGCAGCGTTCAATCACAGTACTAAAACTCGGTTGAGAGTGTTTTACCTGCCGGTGGCAGACTGGGCATTTACAGCTCAGCTGGTATCTGTTCCGTGACTTTAGAGTTACATGAAATACAGGAGACTTCTTTAGAAACAGTTTACAGGGGGAAAAATATTTCTAATACACGTGTAATCAGCTTCCTGTGCCTGTTTGGATTTCTTTTCCAAGGTTAATTTTTTTTTTAATGGTGACATCTGTGGTTTGACATGTTTTTCCTTCTTTAAACTGGATCTTTCTGGAATTTGTGCAGAGATAATTGGCAAAATGAAGACAGATACACTGATTCATAGCTAAGCTGATTGTGGGCAGCAGTTCGCCCTCATAACAATCAGTGGTGAAATAACCAGGAAGAGAAACATATTTCGGTGTACAGTGCCTGCATTGCTTAGGCCAATATAATGTACGCACTATGGCTGGGAGGTGTTTAATTTGTAGAGGTGCTGAGTGTGCTCGGTTCCCAGCTTTCTAGCAGCTACAGGTGTGAATCCATCTGAAAGTCAGAGCTGCAACTGCTTCCCAGGTCGGAGTCAGTGGTGCACAGAAACTGCAACGTATTGTTGGAGCTGTCTGTGTTTGAAAATTCCAGGGTAGTATAAAGTGTTAAATTTCCAATAAGAAGTTGTTTATTTTAGTGTATTTTCAGGCTAGGCCAGCTAAAATTTTATACAAATTAATGACTTCATCAGATTCTGCAGAGAAAAAGCTGCTTTTAACAGATAATGGTATAAGTTTGTATAATATAGTACAGAATCCTCATGTTTTGGGCTAGTTTGAAAAAGCAATAACTGTACTATCACTGCAAAATTCTACAGTGTTTTTGCAATTCATTTATTAAGCCCTTTAGTGTCCTTGTGAAAGGGACATTTAAGAGGGCCAAATGCATAAACTTGTGAGCAAGAGTGAGCTGCTTCTTTTAGTGGAGGTAGTCATGAATACCAAGTTAATTGCACCTGAGCGTTTGCAGCATTGCGCCCATGAACTGTGATTGTCATGGAGTATTGCTGGTGTAGGTGATGATGTGGCTGGTATTTTGAGGTACATTCAGGGGATCACTTTTAAGTGTGGGGAGAAAAAAACACAGCAAGCTAAATCTAAACTGCCTAATTTGAAAGAAAAGAAAAAAGTGCTATCATTTTTGTGGTTTTTTTTTTAAACAGAGCTATGAAGGGTTACTTTTGCCAGTGGAAAATATCCCTTAATCATAGCTATTCACTCTTTGTTACCATAGCTTTCCTAATTTCAAAGACTTGTAAATGTCATTAGACTCAAGCTAGAGTAATCAACTATTAAGTTTTCATTTGTAAAAAGTAGGAGCTCAGTGATAAGACATTCATCTTAAATCAGTGAGCCACCTTGAAATTTTACCTGGAAAAATAATAATGAAAGTCATATTTTTACAATCTTTTATAAACTGAGAACTTTAATGCCAAGTTTCTTGCTGGAGGGAAATTTTAATAGTTACATTATAAACACCTGAGCACTGCAGTTTACAGTGGAAACTTAAGGTCCATATTTGCTGCTGCAGCACACACAATTCTAAAATGAAACTTCAAGAGACTGATTTTGCTAGACAAAAAGAGCTGATAGTGTAGCTGCTTGCCTTTGCTTCTTAAGAACAACACCCATACTAAGCAGATATTTTGCTTGTACAGCAGAATAGGTTGCATTTCAGTATTCAAAGGCATTCATTACGTACCTTAATTTAGGCTTAAATGATTGTTATCAAACCATTTCTTAAATTAGTTATGGGATTGCACTGTTTCAAATTTTTGTGTGAATAATTTGGTGCTTTCACTGTGCATAATTCTGCAGCTTCTTGCTAAAGCCAACTTTCAGTCAACTATTTCTGTAGCAGATAAGATTATGAATTACTGTTGAAGTACTGCACTTAGTGGTTATCCAGTCATTCGTATTATAAATAATACTCTGCTGCTGCACAGTCAGCCCACTGCTCCCTGACAATATCTGCTTGATTGTTTTCACATTTCTATGTAAATTCAGTGGTCAAGTGCTGGTCTTCTTACTCAAAAAAATAATCCCTGGAAGTTGGTGGTACCTCTCCTTCCATAAGAAGTATTTAATGAGGCCATAGGTCAGCAAATTTTGCACATATCCTTCTTGGAGGTCAATATTCTTTCCTCCCCCTCCTTTCCTGAAGCAGAAGTTAAATAGCATGCAACCTCGGATATAAGTAAGTGAATGCCTTTTTATGGAGGATATGCTCCCTTGCTACCAATAGCAGTGATTTTCTCAAATCTGCCTGTTCACCAGGAAGTCCTGCTGCAGCCCATACTGGTTCCTCCAGTCCACGTACAAGGATCCAGCTTCAGCAGGGAACAAAATATCTGGAGTGGAACCCAAAAATGCACAGATCAGATATGGGGTGCTCTCTGCTTTACACATTTTAGATCCTTTTGCTAAGGGGAAAAGTAGTATGGAAAGGAATGGCAGTAAACTGAATAATTTATCTGCACATTTATAGAATAAAAATTAACAACTTTAGTTTGGGGGTTTTGGTTAAGGATTTGTTTTTATTTTTCTGCAACAACTGCTTTTCCCATTGCTTTCTCAGTCATTTATAAAGCTTTGGAAATGCTCAAGTATCTTTAAAAATGAAGGTTGTAGTAAATTATTGATGGAAAATGTGGTAGAAAATCTCTATTTGAAAATGCAGAATATAGGATGCTCTTCAATTTCAGCATGAAAATTTGTCTTTGGGCCTGCTCCTGGAAATCAAGTTGTAGGTGCTTCTATTTTATGTTAAATGATTCCAGGTACTCTGCAATGTGATGGATAAACCTAATGGGGGGAGGGCATGAAATCAAGTTATTTTAAGCACCTCATTGGATNCCCCCCCATCAAAGAAATAAATTTAAAAATATCCCAAAACACCACCACCCCCACTGTTTGGAGACAGGTAAAATAAAATTGTTGAATTATTACATAAGCATATCTTTGCATACTTATGTGCATATACCAATATTACAAATGACCATAATAGATTGCAGGCAATTAATATATTTAAAGCCTCTGGTTTTACTCCATCTGTGAGAGTGAATTTATAAGGGGGTTTGTACCTTAAATGTCATACTTTTATTCTTACTCCTTCATCAATTTAGTAGTTACTTAGTATGTCTAGAATATTTTTTCTTTTTCTGTCACATTATCATAAAACCAACATACATTTCTATAATCACGAGAAAGTACTAATTCTGGGGTTTTTTTCAAGAGAGCTCTTCAGAGGGTAGTGCTTTGATGCAATTCTGTTAAATTGAATAGAGTTCCCACACAAAGCTGTAGTTATGAGTCAAAAAACAAATCCATTATCCAGGTCTGAAAGTCATTACTAATGTTGTGTCTATATGTGAAAGAACCGGTCAGTACCTGTGATAAAATAACTCCTGATCCTTTTTAATTATTCACATATCATCCTAGACGTTACAGAAAATCTTATCTGAAAAACATGAGCAGAATGTAGCACTTATATCACATTTTAAACTCATTTTATCTGGTGATTACTTCTGAAAACATTTAGTGTTTCAACTAAATTTTTGGGTTTGGTTTGCTTTTTTTTTTTTTTAAGAAGTTTTACTGCTGTACATGCTAATGGTGTGCAAGTGCTGCCTCAAGCCACTCAATTCCTTGCACTCCTCTAAGCTAAAAAAATCTGTAAGTCAAACTGCAGTTTGGAAAAGTTCATGTCCAGCAAGTCTGAGCTTGGATTATTTTTATACTTAGTTTTAATGCTCTTGTATAGGAGAAATACAGATTTTGAAAGAGAAAGGTGGCTAGATCCTTGCTAGTAACTATAGTATCTTTTAAAATAGCATTGGGCATAATAAGGATGTCATGCAACACTCATCCACTTGTTCTCAGATCTTTCAAGGGCTCAATTTTACAGTATAAATTAAAATCTTACCCATATTTTTAAAATCAGGAATAAAAAGTAATGGGATACCCTTGTTCTGTTCCATATCACACTCATCGCAAGAGGATTTGAGTAGCTTTTGCAGAAGTATTAAGCAATGAACTAACATCTGTCATGTATTTCATTGTCTCATCCTCTGCCCCTGGAGAGGGCTGTGTGCAGTGAAATGTTTTGTTTCAGAAAGGGTTTTTTGGGAGGTAGAAATAGTTGCTTTTCCCCCCTTAAGTACGTGTTGCTATGTATTTGTACTAGAGCGGGCAAAACTGAGAAACTTGCCCTAGATCTGGAGTGGGAGGTGGTTGTACTTGGGACCAGTCCTTAGCTGACAGTGCAGGTTTTAGATCAACCCATTGAAAAATTCTGGGTCCTTTTCAATAAGTTGGTATTCTGGGTCCTTTTCAAGAAGCTGTTGTATTTTGAGTGGAGAATTGTGGAGTGGAGGAAGAGCCTGGCTGTCACCTGTGATCTTTAGGCAGCAGTCAGAAGTGGCAGCCTCAGTTTCATCAGTGTAGGCTGCAGTGGTTGATTTCTTGGGTATTGTGGTGGGAACCAGTGTAAAAACTTGAAAACCAGTATGACAGGTATATGGTAACCTGCGCTGCTAGAGTCACAGTGCAGTGTTTGGTGCCAGTTAGCTTCTAAAGTGCCAAAGGCTTCATTTTGGGATGATGAGGCAATTGGGCTGAGAAGTGACAGTTAAAAAAAGAATTGTAGAAACTGATGGTGGTGGATTGGCATCCCTGCATCTTTAATCAAGGGGGACGGTTTCATGACTGCAAGCTGCACATTCTGCTCTCCTAGGTTCCCAGCAGCACCTATCTTAGGTTTAGACTATTAGAATTACATCTGTTTTAAGGCTGGCTGATTAAGACTTGCTTGGAGATACATGTGTATTTCTGAAACTGGAGTCTACTCAATCTGGTCAATTGCATTCTTAACAAAAGAAAAAAAACCCAAAACCAATACCCAAAACAACAAACAACCAGCAATCAATAAAATCACTCCTTGAAAAAAGGGGTTAGATGGATGTGATGTGTTGGAAAAATCGTTGTGATTATTCACAGGCTGTGTTGGACATACAGTCCACCAGAGCCAGATTTCAGATCCGAAGAAAATATTGGACTGGAAGCACAGTTTATCTACAAATGTTAAAAGACACATATAATTAAATATGAAAGCCTTCATCACCTATTGTTCTGAAATCAAAAAGGGTAGAAAAGAGAATTGATTCTTACGGATTCCAGGAGTAAAGGGGTTAAGAGATGGAAGTGCTGGTTCCCATCTGTGCTTTAATCCTTTCCTCCAGGAAGGCTTGTGACACTGTTAGTACTTTATGATGAATCTGAGACAACCCTTGCTGAAGTGGTGTTGTATCCTGCAGCTCCAGCATGAGCTAAATGGAATTGATAAAACTTTATTCAGCACAGCCATACTGGCGAAAGTTTTGAAGAGAAAGGAAAGTTCTTTTCTGTCTCCTCCTTCAGGTTCTTTCTCTGAATGATGGCACCTGTTTAAGGCAGATCTAGTGCTTTTGTACATGACTTAGCAGAAAGGAACATGTTCTGATGAACAGTTTGAGATTTCCCCAAACCTGACCACACCATAAGAGATTTGGAAAACTTGTAGTGAACTCCTTGAAGATAACAATCCTAGCTGAACTCTGAAAGAATGACTGGTTATATTGGTAGGTATAGGCAAAACAAATTTCTGTTTCAGAAGTGGCCACATGTGTGCCAAATTTTCAAGGAAAAATATGATACCTCTTCAAGCTGGCCCTTGCTCAGTTCTATTGCTGGGGTATTTCATACTGAAGAGCTAGCTTAACTTCCTGGGTTAGTTTCAAGAGATGGATTTTTTCATTTTCTGTACTGGGTGATGTGATTACTTTCCCAGTTATTTACAATCTATCAAAGCTTAGAAAAATGAATTAATTTTCTTCAGCTCTCAGGTTTTTGTCTTTCTTCTTCTGGTACTTATGAGAAAAATAAAGGAAATCTGTTTGATTGCTGAGGGTGTTGTCACTGACAGCTGTGGCTCATATTCAGTCATTATGCTTCAACTCTGGTTTTCAGTGTCTATTGTAGTCTGCCACTTTCTCTTAATGTCTCAGAGCCTGTTGGTGTGAGAGGATCTAGATGTTGGTCATTCAAGATGGTTTATACTGCTACTGATCAGCATCAGCACATGATGTGGAGCAGCTGAGAACCATAGTGTTTTGGATGGACAAAGTAGGAGGCAAATACTTGCACTTCAGCATCTGCTACAGTGTGGGTATGAAATCTTTACACCAATTTCTAAGACTTAATGGTCTTCCATTTGAATCCTTTAATTTGTAGTAGTCCAAGAGCCTGGAAATAAAATGGAAGGTCTCTTTGACTTTGTTCTTTGTAGTTAGATGAACAGTTTGCTGTACCCAAAGTGTCTCTGTTGGCTGTGCTATTAGATGAGAAAAGGTGGTCTTAATGCCACTGCTTTCATATAGCTGGAGAGCACTAACCGCAGGGCTGACACTCTGACCATCTCCCCACTGCTGGGGACTCCTGAGATAGAGTAAAGGGATGGCTGAATATCTTGTTTTTGCCAGCTTCAACTTTAGGCTATGTCACAGCAATGCTGTCTGTTCCCTGTGTATCTAGGTAATGGTTCTGTGAAGTGTGAGCTGAGATGTGGAATTTGGCTTCCTGCATCTGCTTTCTCTTGATGTGGCCATTTCATCGGAAAGCAGGAGGAGCACATCCTGAAAACATGGCAGCAACTGGCAGGGATGATAATCTGCAGAGAATAGAGTGTAGCCTCTTATGCTTAAAAGGGAATTATTATGCTTGAGGGTAAAGTTACAGTGAAATGTTTCTGTGAGAAAACTGAAGTTGAGAAAAGCACTGCATAACCTGACTGAACCTGTAGTGGAAGCCACCTGTTTTTCATTTTGCTGGCTAAGCAATATGTTAGATCATAAAGGTTTAATAATTTTTGACATTTCAGTGCATTTATATTAGATTGCAGATGTTGAATTTCTTCGTAAGTGGATCTTCTCTGCATTAAGTAAATTGTGGGAAAATATTTCATACTAAAGAGTAAGAAAAAACTTTCCGTTTATGGATTTAAGCAGTGGCTGGCCTTTTAAAAACATTACTGGTGATGTGTAACCAGCATATCCGACACAGAATGTAAAACAGGGATTTGTGTCCTTCATTCAGCAATGTTTTCATATACGTGGCCAGAATAAATCAAACCTTTGTGTTTTAGTAGGTATTGGCCTTAAAATTATTTCTGACACAGTTTACCTGCTTTAAAAAAAAAAAAAGCGCCTTAATTTGATACTATGAAGAGGAAAGTAACTGGGATCAAAATGCCAGTGCAATTGTTTATTAAATAAATTGGTCTCAGTGTAATTTTTATGTCCTATTAGTAAGAAGCAAGTGATGCCAAATGTAAATGTTCCAGAAAAACCATTTTGAAGTATAACACAAGTGAAATCCTGATGAACTTGTTGGAGTTACTACTTTTTGAAATAAGGCTTTTTGAAGCAAAGTTCCTAGGAATATCTTTTTCATTATAATTATCAGGTACAATTTCTGGGGTTTATTTTTAAAATGGTATTTGAAAAATGAGTTGCTGAGCACAGAAAGAGCAGTCTGAACACAGATTGAGAAAAAAGGCACACACTGGGAAGAGATACCATACAAGTGAAGTTCACAAGTAGATAAGACTATGTTACAGACTGAGATATTTTGCTTTTAAATACAGTAAGGACTAGTTATCTTTCATAAACATGGGAAGGGGAGCTGACTTTTCATTAAGTGAGAAGTCGAACAAACTGGCCCAAATGAAGTTGAACAGGACTGTCTTTTTCACTACACACTTGTGAAATTTTGCCAGCCTCTGGCAGAGATGGACTTTATTTTGCAAACCAGTTCAAAGCAATTTTATGTCATCTGCAGAATACTTTTTCCTGCATATTAATCAAACAGCAGACTAGTTCTTTCAGAGTTAAACTCTCTTCAGTGGTGTATTACACTACACTATTTAACAACTTTTAGTGTGGACATTTTTATTGAATTCATGTGTTACTTGATATGAGTACATTTTAGCCCCTGGAGGTGGCGGGGGGAAGTGTGCCTTGTTTTCATTTAAAAGAAGTCACTGTGCTGATCAGCATCTGAAGAATATTGTTTGAGGTAAACAATGATAAAATCTCTTTAAAACCATTGTTGAGTAAATAGTGTTTTCTTGATTTTTCAAGCTACCAATTTTCTGGACAGTTTGAGGAATAGGGGGTGGTTGCTTTACAAAAGTTTTTGTTAATTGCAGCCTTCAGAAAAAAACATTCAAGGTGGTGGTGGGGAGTTTATAAAATGAGATTCGTTCAGGGATGTGTTTGACCAAATGAGTAAAGGTACAGAGATGGGCGAGACCTATAAATCCTGTCTCCTGGACTAGTAGCATTGCTTTCTTGACTGCAATTTATGAGGAAATGGAACAGGCTGCACAAGGTTGAGTCACTCTCTCTGGAGATATTTAAAAAACATATGGACTTGGTGCTGAGTGACTTAGTTTAGTGGTGAACATGACAGTGCTTGGTTGGTGATGGACTTGATTTAGTCTTTTCCAACCTAAATGATTCCATGAAAAAATTTTGTCTGAAGGGAGCCCTTCAAAATTGAACTATGGGGTAGGGATTTTCCCTTTCTTTCCTAAGAGGGGATTGGGAAGGAATTTGGTTTGACTTTGGAAAAATTTGTAACTATATAAAATCTGTAAATAAAAAAACATTTCATGTTTTTGGGGTAGGACACAACGTTACCTTCCACCAAAGAAATACAGGCGAAATATAATATGCCTTACAAACTTTAAACATTTCTGTGTAATTTTCAAAGGTCAAATTGCTTTTATTCTGTATTAGGTCTTGTTTTTGTTGTATTTCAGCCAGCATTTTCCAGTGCACAGTAGTGATTTTTTTTTCTTTCCCCCCTGTTTTTTGCTCAGTGTAAACAGTTCCTTGCTGTGGTTACACAGACAAATATAGCAGAGAACCCTTTTCTCGGAGAAGTCTCCCTGTGCATTTCTTAACCATTTTTGGGAAGAATCGATCTATTTGTGCATGCGAGAGAGGGAGGCAGTAGCTGTAAATTGAAGTGACATCATATATATTACTCCCATTGATCCACTTTTAGACTAGAGTCAGGATAAAAGGAAATGGCATCAGGGAGGAAGTATGCTCATTTAGGCACAGATCCCAGTGTGATAATGGAGTAATAATAGAAATCACGCCACTGTCAATCGGTTGCTGCATTAGTCTGAGGCAGATTTCCCCTCCAAGGAGGCTTTCAATGACTTCATTCAAGTGCAGGCAGGAGCAAATGGGATATTCAACATACCAGCTGTACAACTTCAGTGATTTGTGTCCTGGCAGAGGGGCGCAGTGCAAGTGCTGGTGCTGTGGATACTCAAGTAGATGTATCTGTGTCACATTTCATGGCTGTGAAAGGTCAGTAGTCAAATGTTTCAGTGGCAATTTTTTTTTCTTGTATGAAGGCTAAATCTGGCATTTATTGCATTTGTTAATGTAGGAATTGGTAAATACGCTCTTTTGCGTGTGTGGTCTTCTGGGATGTGAGGTCGATGACCTCTATAGTGCTGTAGCAGGTCTTTGAAGAGAAAAGATTTGTTTTCTTTGTGCTTTTTACAGGTTAGGGATTGTACTCAGAGAATTCATAGTTTTGTTCAAAGATTATTTGTAGAAAACCTTTCAAACCTACTACTGTTTTAAGTTGCTATTGTAACACAGTATAATGGCTTAAATGTCATGTGTACTGATATGAATAAAATACAAAGTATTTCTTACTTTCCAGAGATTTAGTATACAGCGAATCTCATTTATATTTTAAGTTTGGTTATGTTTTCTTTAATTCTTTCATCTTGTCTTTTTCAAATATAGACCCAGTTTTGATATACCCTATCATTTACAGTTTGTTTTAAGGGTAACAGCCTCATTATTCAAATAAAGCCACCACATCAGGTAGCTTTGTTGGAGGTAGGGAACAAATAGTTGTTTAGTGGCAGGACAAAGTGAACGCTTTCAAAAGGCTGAAGAGTTGGAGGAGAAGTTTTACAGTCTTAAGGCAGGATAATGTATACAGTGCTAGGATATAGCTTTATAGGGGAATGATGTTTAATTACATGGGACAGGACAAAAAACCTCTGGTGCGCTTGATCACAACACACTAATTTATTTCCTCTTTGTAGTGTCAGTAGTCACAACTGGGGGAGGGGCAGCCCCGAGAAAAGTAGTGAAGCCGGCACAGGTTGGGACAGGAACTATCTACTTTATGGTATAAATAGATGCTGTTGCAGCAATCACTGACATAATGAAAACCACATTTTCTGATTAAAGTAATCTGCTTTAATAATTGCACATGTTTGAAAATTTTGATTGAGCATTCTTTAATATAGTTCAGGGTGTGGGGGATTTTTTTGTTTGTTTTATTTTATGAGGAACACTGAAATTTTGTGTTTAGCATGTTATGGTTTTTTTCTGCATGTTTTCAACATGAAGACACACCTTGATACAGTGATGTTTATCCTGCTGTAACTTGCTGTAGCTGTGTTGTGTACTTTTTTATGGGTGCTAGATATTCAATATGCATTCACAGAATATGAGTTGTAAAGGAACGTAGTTTCACAGTGCTTGAAAAGAAATTTGAATTTAGGTCTCTACAACATTTATGTTTAGGTAGCACTTAAAAGCAAGGGCCTCTGTATTAAGCATAAGGCAACCAAATTGAAAATTGACAGTGTGCACCCTGAACAATTCTCCTGGTATGAAAGATGGGATGTAACCGGTGGGCAGGACAAATTAGAATGGTGTTGGGAAAACAAAAAATAATAAGAGTGGGATTTCTGGCAGAAAATTCAAGTGCCATTTTTTGAAGCTTATTTATAACCATTAAATACTGCTTCGACAATAGTGATACTCATACTGTTGTGTTCGGGAGAAATTTTTGCACCCCTGAATGAATTTTGTAGCAGCCTCTGTTGTGAAACTCTGGCCGAGTTTTCTGTCTCTTGGCCTAATATAGGTTTCTCTGTTCAGTGGAGTGTCTTGTAGTGAAAGGAAGGGGCAAAATGTAGACGAGAATGTTCCTCCTTTCATTTGTGTTAGAAACAAGGCGGAGAGCAAACCGCAATAGCTGCGCCCGCTAGTGCCACTGCAGGGAGAGGTCCGGCGGCGCTCCCCTGGCAGCGCCCCACCCTCTGCCCGTGCTCCCCACCTCCTGCCTTCGACTCTGATTAATCCGTGAGCTGGAAACGGGCCGCTGGAATGTGCCAGAATAGCAGAAGCCATGGTCTCGTTCACAGCCACAGAAGATTCTGAGTTAGAAGGGACCCACAAGGATCATCGAGTCCAACTCCTGGCCCTGCACAGGACGCTTCAATAATCACATCATGTGTCTGACAGCATTGTCCAAATGCTTCTTGAACTCTTGGGGGGTTTTGCTTATTTGTTAGTTTTATTGGGGTTTGTTTGTTTGTTTTGCTCCTCAGTCTCAAATCTAAATTGATAGGAGTTTAACCTGTAATTCTGAAAAAACTTCAGCTCTGATGCAGCACTAGACAGATGTAAATTAAGGGCAAAGCTGCTTCTCTAATGCTGCTCTTTTGTTGGCTTCGAGGAGATTCTGTAATGCTACCTTAAACAATAGCTTTCTGTGGGTGAATCTGTATAGCAATCATGCTGGAGATACATTTTAAAACAATAACTCTCAGCTGTTCTGTACCTACATATTCAAGCAGCTGTTCTATAGTTTCTACTAATTAAGTATTGTTCTGCCGTCTTTTTAGTTAGCAGGGAAAACTTTCTAAATCAGAAGTTACCTTTCTGTGTGTGGCGTTCTGCAACACTTAGTATTTTGTTAGTGTTCAGAATTAATTCCGTTTCCAAGCAGAGTCACTTCCCAGAAGCCACTTCCCAGAAGCTTTCCATTTTATTTTTCAGCTTGTCTCACCAACCCCCAGGGCAGCTGCTGTTGTACTGTGTAATAAACATTTAAGCTGCCATTTTAGTAGTTGTCCTGAAATGAAATATTCAGTATTTTTAAATATCTGACCACTTTTAATGAATCCATTTTGTTGGCAGGTTTTGGTATCACTTACAAAATGTTCCAGTAAGAGCTAGTAAGATCTGAGGTATTTTCAATCTTCAAGAATACAACTAAGTTTACTAATAAAAATCCAGAAGGACATCAAAATGCAAAGAAACTAAAGCATTAACATTCTAGAGATCCCTTTTCCTCGTTATTCTGTTTTAGGTATTAATTATGTCAGTCTAAAAGTGAAGAAAATGTCATGTTGCTGAGTTAGTTGTTAGTGTAGATATTTTAAAAATGGAGACTTATCAGATGATGCTTGATATCTTCATTGATTTGCTGTCAGAGTTCAGGAACCCATCTTACTCAGTCCACATAAACAGCTCTGACTGTGGGATGTGTTGTTGGAAGAGAGTTTTCCTATAGCTGACTTCATTTCATCCGTGCTTAGCATGTTGATGCAGCAAAGGGGACATGGGCAGGCAGAAAGGTGGGAACAGAAAATCACCAAATGTGAAAGCTGGAAGTAGTGTCAAAGTAACAGGATGTCTTTTTTCATTAGTCTATCTCAAGAGCGATAGAAGTGAGCAGGGTTGGTTTCTTTTTGCGTGCAGAAGCTTTACTGACTCTCTTCTTCCCTTCCCCCCTTGGTGCCCTGCTATGAGGAATAGTGGGGAAAGTTTTGGAGCATATGACAAAGTTCTGGCTGATCACCTTGGAGCCTGAATTTCCAATAGATGTTTCCTGGCAGCTGGTGCAATTTTTCTCTGAGCTCTGTTTGAATTATTTATTTGTTCATCCAATAAGCCTATTAAACAGAGCACTTAAGCACTGCCTACAGCAGTTTGTTTTTTTTTTTTTAGGTTACATTAGGTTCCAATTGAAAATGATAGGTTCTAGAGTCAGGCAACTAACTACTGAATATAAATCATGTATAGGTATTATACTATTTGTTCCACAAACACAAAAAAAGAAAGGATGGAAGGTTTGTGACTCATAGCACTAAAATATGTCTCAAAATGTGTTGTTACAACACTTGTTTGGTGGGTCACTTATTTGTGTTGTGTTTCTTTGTTCACTGTAAATGTATCCTGCAAATGCTTTTATATCAGATAAAAATGCCACTCAAAAAATTATACATTCATATGCCTAGTTGATTCCTCAAATTATGCGCTGTAAATTATTCTCTCTTTTTATTTCTTCCAAGCCCAAACAAAACGGTATTACTTCTTTTGCAATTCCATAAAAATCTTACTTATTAAACTACGATTATATTTCAATAAGACAAGCATAAGTTAGATCTACCTAACCACAGTAATGAGGACCATGGAAAATGAGTCTTAATTGTGCCCCAGCATGGTCTTTCAGAACACAGACACATAAACCCTGAGGTTTTTCAGAAACCAGTTGGAGGTCCAAGTTGTATTTCAAGCACATGCTGGAAGTACACAGGTTATCACAATCTTGTCCTCTTTGGTTTGTTTCCATTTATATTGCTCAGCCAGTAGAGATACTCATTCACACATGGCATTTCTTTTTCTCTTAGCTTCTCCCTGACCAGCTGGTCTTACTTCTGGAGTCACTCTTGGAGGAGAAGACATTGTGTCCTAGAATACTGCAGTGCTTGGAGAGAACATACCAGCTCCGGGAGCAAGATGCTGAGGTAAGTCACTTAAAAAAAAATCTCCCCTAACATATACCACTGCATTGCTGACTAGGAATGACAGAGTTCCACTAGAAACCAGGTTCACTCCAGTTCTTTTTTTCCATGTCTGAATCTGAAATTGGATGATCTTAACTCCAGTATTGTTGCATCTTTGTGTGCCTTAATGACTCAGTATTTCTATGTGTTTTGTGTAGGTCCAGTATGTGTTTGCATACTGTGGTAGTAAAGTACAGCACAGCCCAGATGTCCAAACTATTGTACATGTACCTCAGGCAGCACATTTGCTCGAGTGTTAAATTTTTCACTATGTTATGCTGTTTGTGTAGTTGAGCCCAGTTTATTTTTGTTGTGACATTGTCTCCAAGTGTAATCATGTCTGTTATAGTCTAAAATTATTCCTCCCCATTGTCAGCTCATATTGTTACTCTTTGCATGCTTCGAAGTCTCACCCAGGATTTAGAAAAGTTAGCTTTCCAGAGAGACTATGGTGTTTTCTGTTTTGGGGCATGATTTTAATGGGAAGTCAGTTTTTTACAGTTGCTTCTGGTAGGTGCCAATGACATTAATAGCCCCCGAAGAAAACACTGCTTTGTATGATATTGTAAAGAATAGCATCCCAGCTTAAATGTGCTTTATATCTCTGTGAGGCAAACCAGTAAATATTTACTACCACAGGCAGAGATGACTGTTGTAAGTCCCATGGTTTTCTTGAGCTGGGAATGTTCTGACAATTAAGACAGCAGAAGTGGCGGCTGAAAGTACCCTTGCAACGAGCCTTTGCTTCAAGTACATAGTATACAGGAGGGAAGGGAAAAAGGTGCAATTGGTGATGAAAATAAAGAATGTGTAGAGATATATATATATATGTGTGTATATATATTAAAAAACCCAAGGGTTAATTAAGAAGTAGCGTATGACTAAACTACTGTGCAATGAGGGAATATGGTAAACTTAACATTTGGCTCCTGTGTATTTAAAAACTACCTTGCAGAAGGTTGCAGAAAGTCAGTGTGCCTGACTTACCCCATTATAGTTGGAACTTTGTGGCAATAATTAGAATTGGAGGAGAGAGCAAACTCTATCTCATTACTCTTATGCTGAAGTTGCTGTGAGGATGCTTGTAAAGACTTGGAAATCCAAACCTTAACATAATGACCAATAGAACATAGTCTACCTCCTTTTCAGGGAAAAAAAAAAGGACAACATTTCAATTGCTATTGTTCACTGCACCTTTTAATTTTTGTTTTCCAAACGCCAGATTCATTTTCAGTTAGTACTTGAACCAACATTTCTATTTATAGGTATTAGAATATATTTTAATCACATCTGAATACCAGTGAAATGTCACTAGTTCTATTATGGGAAGAGGAATTAACAGGGAGATAGATCAAAGCAATAGCTGTGTTGTTGCTGCTTCATGCCTGTGAATTGTGAGCACTAGGCCACAAGCTTCAGTTTCTCAGGTTTTTTCTTTCGCTTCACTTTCATTCTCTCTTTCTTCCTTGCAATGTTATGTAAAAGTACGCAAACCATCTGTCAGGACTTTTTCTTGAGAAAACTCCACAAACTCACAAAATTATGACCTCTATTAAATGAACATAATCTCCATTTTATTTTACAGGTTGAAACCAAGGGCTTAGCAGACAAATCACTTAGAAGTAGAGCTAAGATAACAAACATTACCATTAACATTTTACCAGTCATCAGACACCTACAGCCCTTTAAAGGGAACTAGCTCCCATGGGCTGACATACCTGAGGAAAAGGCTATTTTTGCCTCTTTCTCATGTTATGCACAGGGGATTTGTGTTGTTGTGACCCAGGGACAAAGAGCTGCAGTCTGAGCCTGTTCTTGTCTAAATTTAATTTGTGAAGACACAAATCACTTACAGTGATCCTGTTGTGTTACTGGCGTTCAAATGTTCTCAGTAACAAAACATCAGAAATGGATCATTAAAAATAAAAGCATAAAAACTTGCAGTTGAGCCAATAAAAAGAAGAAAACTGTCAGTGTCGGAGGGTTTGTTCCAGGTTTTTTGGAAGTGAGGTTGTCAGCAGTGTTTCCAGCAGCAGAAAGTTAAGAATTAAACTTATTTTCTTATTTTTGAAAAGTTGTGTTTAAATTCACATTAATTTTCAAGTAGGGATTAGCAATTATATGGCCAACAGTATGTGAGAGTGGTACACAATGGAGTTTGGTTTTTGTATTTCAACAAAGTTTGATCTTAAAATTTGCGCATAAAATTTTGTCTGCGTACTTGGGAATAGGAAGATTATTACTGGAGGTCCTTCTGGCCTGCAGAAGTTCAGCATGGGAAGTCCTGGTTCATTTTTCTTAAAGCTTTTCTGTCTCTATTGCTGAAGCATGTTTTGACTTTAAAGTTGATCATGCTTGTTGTAGTAAAGCATTGCGCACCCAGTGGCATCTGCACTTGCCCACAGCAAAATGCAGGTCTGTCCTCAGCCAGTGAAGCTGCCAACAGTAATATGTGGTACTCCTGACCACTCATTACCACATGCATGTCCAGACTTAACAACCTAAGCATCACATCTTGCCTGAGAAAGGAGAGGAGGGTTTGCAGTAGGTTATCTGCCTTATTTCAATCCCTTTGTATCAGTTAGGGAGGAGAGAGGTGAGAGTCAGCCTTTGCCTGGAATGTGAAGGTTGATCTCTCTTCAAGGGATTTCAGCAACTCAGTGTAGTTCCTGTCCTTTCTCAAATCAGGTCTCAATGCAGATATGTAGGCTCAGCGTCTGTCTCCCTTTTAAGACAGATACTGATTTGAATGCTTCTGCTAACAAACAAATTAAAAATAAATCATAAGTTAATCAACATATTTCTGATTCATAATGCATAACTTCCAAGCCACAAGAGCCAGAAGTGCTGATGGTTTAATCACATTTCAGACTAGTCTGCCCTTAGTCTTGGATGCCAAGAAAAACTTGTAGGGCATCTGCCAAATTGCAGAATTTGTGACTCCCTCCTGCTTTTTGTAGTCCACTTCTACAACAAGTCATTATTTCATTTTCCATTTACTCTGCAAACCTTTCAACATCTGAGAAGACACAAAACTACAAGTTTGTTTTCAAAATACTAAATTCAATGATCTGAGCTATTTGAATTGAGTATATCCAAGAGATCTTTGAAAGATTGTTTTGAATGCCATGAAGGTTTCAAAGTTTAAAGCCATTTTTCCATCTTCTCTCTGCGCCTTGAACTCTGTGGCTCAGACAACTAGTGTCAAATGAGGGGGACGCAATTACATGGAAGAATAATTATATCCTCAGTTTTGTCTTCCTGTTCCCCACTGTCTTGTTGTGCTGCTTCCCACTACATAACAAAATAACTCATAGACAGGCTACATCTCCATGACATACCACATCCTGCATCCAAGAGAAGCATTATAGAGGGTGGCTGCATTTTCAACATGACAAAGTCCGGCTGGACATTCAGCTGGCTGAGGAGAAATGGGATATGTTATAAGGCAGCAGCTACAGTTGCCATCAGACAGCATAGTAGGATAATAGAATTTAAAGTGTGTCTGGGGTTGTTTTTGTTTTGTTTCTTTCCAAACTGGCTGTTCTATGCAGCTGTTTCATTTATTCAATATCTAATGTCTGGCAGAATGTGGAGAGTTAGTCTACATGGAAAGTTTTGGGTGACTAGTATTTTTTAAAATCTACCTAACCTTGATGACACCTCTTCTGATATGACAGAGAAATCTTACCTCATTTGAATAGGCTATTGAGAACTTTCATATAAATAAAATTGAGTCAGTCAGTTACAAAAGACAGCACTGTGGGATCTGAGTTAACACTCAATTAATATCTTAGCTAGGAGAGCCCTCTCATTATTCGCATTATTTCTGTTCTTCATTTGGTCAGAGAAAGGCCTGTAACATGCGGGCATACAAGGTCACAGAATGGCTGAGTAGCCTGCAGAATAGGGAAGAAGGTGACAGACAAAAGATCACATAGCCATAGGAGAAGGACAGTGGCTGCAACACTTTCAGTCCTGTTTAATACTTGACAGTATTTCTCCAAGTGTGTTTTACTTGTCAGTGAATTATCTAAAATGTGATGATAAAGAATACAGAATGTGGATGAAGCAGAAATATTTATGGCGTATTTCCCCAGATTTTTCACTGTAGAGTTAGCTTTCCATTATTTCCTCCACTAGGTATTACTTTTTTTATAAAATGGCTTGCCTACATAGCATATGGGCAGTTGCTTTGCTGGTTTTCCTTGTCTCAGCAAGTTGACTGAAATGCTCTTCACTTACATAATGCTTTCCCTGTATTTGGGATCATACTGTGGTATATTTTGGGGAGAGAAGAGAAACTAGAACTCTTTCTGCAGTAAATGTGAGTAAAACGAGTTAAGATCATAATATCATCAGTCATGTGGGTGGCATAAAGCCATTCTCACACAAGTACTTCATTGTGCATGAGGTCTGCCTGTGAGACCAAGGCTATAAAGTGGTGGCATCTTATTTCACTGACAGAAATGCAGCCATGCTAATACGAACCATATAAGGTGCTTGGCATCCTAGTAGTGGTGAGAGTTGTTTTAGGACAAAATAACTTTGATTCATTGATCTTTCCTAGCCTGTGAAAGCTGGCAGATGTGGAAGTACAAATGAATTCTTGTCACTTTTCATCTGATGGTAACGACATTGAGCTGAGTGAATTCTGGGGCTGCATAATTCAGCTGTCCTGCCCATTGTTGACAGACATTGTTTGAAGGGACACTTGTGGAACAGAGCTCTGTAGACTATCCTGTAAAACTGATTGGAAAAGGGAACTGCTTGGGAAAGGTCAGTTCACACTTGCAGAGCTTGGTGAGCTTTCCTTTCAGCGCAGCCACTGGGCCAGTCCTCCTTTGGGACAGGGACTTAGAAGCAGTCTCCAGCTTTTGAAAACAATTAATAATGTGTTGCAAATACCTCCGCAGATACCTTCTTCACTGTACTGTGTAGCAACAGGTAGGCATATTTCAGATAGTGGTGTTGCAACCAAAGAAGAACCGTGGCCATTTTCCTTAGTTGATGTCATTGTTGGTATGAAACACCACTTCAGTAGATAAAAAAGGTGACAGCTTAAGCTGATAACCAGATTACAGGGCATTACTTTCTAGTGAATACAGTAACTTGGGGTTTTCTGCAAAAGTAAAAATTGTTTCTGTAATTATTTAATACTTAAATATGCAGTTTATTGTTCAGTTTCAATTTAAGTCAGGAGGAGATGCATAGTTTTGCATAAGATAGTATGTTTTGCAGGACTTAAAAATCTGCTGTGAAAATTTACCAGGAGTGCAAAACAAATTTTACTTGCCTTTTCCTTTCTGAATGTTTTATTCAGAGCGTTATTGTGCCACTAGACATAGGTAAGTTTACATTGAATAGTTTTTTATTTGCAATTGAATTGCGCATCAATATTTAAGAATAAGGAACCTAGAAAAGGCTCAGTAGGTGAGTCAGCCTGCAAGCCAGGCTTGTTTGTGGAATAAATCATATCTGAGATTTGTATACCCAACGATTACTGAGGCAGTACCTTCATTAAATGGAAAAGAAAGAAGAAATATATGTTTTCACATAGTGAAATCTCTTTACTATTACCACTGTGATGGTTTTCACTCACATCCGCACAAAAATACTATTTTTTCCCCTTCTCTTCTCCTCATACTTCCTTATGCAAATGCTACCAAGGAATTTATCTCCATCAGGGAAAGCATTCCCTGTTTTCACTGGAAAAAGGACTAATTTCAGGGTATATTGTGGACTATCCTCATTGCTGATAAATGGGTTGATTGAAGCAGCAGCCACTTGCAAAAGATCCCCTGTGATCATGGTAAGTTTTGAGTCTTCACTCGGTTTCATGTTCTTGTTCGTGCTGAATCTAAATGCAAATTGCAGGCTCTTTGTCATAGATGGTATTGATATTGGTGCTAGTTAAGATAGTTTTTCGAAAGGTGCATATGCAGGAATTTAATCTTTTTCCCAATGAAAAGAGCTTGGGAAAGGGTAGCTTCTATGAATGTGGCACTTCCTTCCCAAAGATGAGGTCCAAAATCCAGTGCAAGGGTAAAAATATTGGGGAAGGATGAAGGCAAAACGCTTTCAGTAACAGCACAGGGAGTTGTCCCATGAGACTCACTCTGGCTCATGTGCCCTTCGTGACTGAGTAGATGGGATGAATTTGTAGACTGGCTGAAGGATAATCTCAAGTAGCTATAATTTAGGCTTGTTTTGTTTCTACATGCAAAGTAGGAGGTCTTTTCCAGCCACTAGAGAAGAGCAGAAAATCCCTCCATCAGCATTGGCTGAAGGGCATGATCAGAGCATGAGGTTTATGGAGCACTGGAAATAGCTTTGCAGCAGTCAGCACTCCTGGTCCCACACCCTTCCAGGAGCCAACAGCAACACGTTTGTTCCAAGTGATCTCAGTGACTGCTGGGTGGCATTAACAGGACTTTTTGTGCCCTGACTGCTGCCATTATTGGTGCTGTTCGGTTATCACTCCTAACTTTTCTAACTGGTTTTGAAATTAATTTCCTCTCTACCTGGCAGCCCAGCTACTTAGCAAAACTTGGAAAGCAGGGAGCTAATGGTAAGAGGGAACCAAGTATGTAATTGGGTTGGTTTGGCATTTTTTACTGCTTATCCAAAAAATCCATGGAGAAAGGGATTTGAGGTAATTTTATGTCCTAGTGTCCAGCGAGGAGAATGAAGTTGTGGAGTCCTCTGGGCTTCTGAACTCAATCCCAAAAGTGTTCTGAATTGGATGCAATTGCTTTATATAAAATTTTACAGAGTGTTTCTGTGTAGGGCAATACAAACCACCTGGCTTTGTCATGAAATTTAAAAGGTTACTCTGTTTGCATATATATGATAGCACTGGCATAGTGGCCATGATGCCAAGGTGCTTGTAGTTCTTAAAATACAAACAAAAGCCCCTAACTATCAGCAGCGGGGATGTTTTCTTGAGGTTTGTTTTTTTTTGGAGTTTTTTTTCTTGGTTTGTTTTTGTCTTTAATTCTGAAAAAAATCTGAAAATATTTTTTATTTAAAATAAGCTTTTTCTGAGACTTCATCCAAATAGCTCATCTAATACTTCTCATTCCTGTTTAAAGGCTGACTGCAGATGCAGGGTATGCCTAAATAGGACCACAGTATTGGAAAAAATCTACTATGCCCTGTGAGGTCTAAATAGTTCAAAAAGCAGGACAATTCAAAACTGCTGGTTCTGATGTCATTACCTTAGCCACACAGATGTGGTTCCACCACTGAGTCACTGACTTAATAGCATATGGCTGAAGTCTGCTGTCCTACTTTCAACTCTTGTGCTACTTGGAGTTGCAGTGTCCTGAAGAGGAATTCTTTTGTGTTCCACATGGTGTAAGTGTTGCCCTAAGCAACAGTTGTCACTGTATTTTTGCAGCAGAGAATAAAAGAGAAGGAGAAGATGACTAAAAAAATGTGAAATATGTAGAAAAAAATCTAAATGTTCTCATTGAAGGAATGAGCATATTTCTTCTGAGTTTATAAAACCAATGTATTTTTAAGAATTAAAAGAATTCTTAAGATTTTTTGCTGGATATTGAAGAAGGGAGATTGAGTATGAGAGTGATGCAAAAGGTCTTTGTCTTTGGAGTCAAAGTCTTATATGAAATTGTTTTGAAAGTTGGAAGCTAGGTTTTAAACAATCTGAAATTGGAAGGATGTGAGCATGGGCTGTGACCTAAGCTGTGGAAAAAACAGGCAGCCACATTGTTCATTGCTTGGAATTGGAGTCTTATTTTTGTGCAGAGATCCAGATTCTGTCTGTGACAGTAATCTTGCCTGGAAATGACACATGTTTTGACCACAGTCACTGTGGGAGACCAAAGATAAAAGAAAAACAGTTCTTTTGCCTCTAGTTACAAGAGAGATGAGATACAAGTAGAGGGATGGAGGGAGAGGCATAAGCAAAGGGGATAGCTTACTGTTGCCTTGATACTCGCAGCAGCCTTTCCTTTTGCTGAACAGGAGATACAATTTAATAATTGGCAACAGACAGTTGGTATGCTTGGTCTCAGACTCTTCAGAGTTGAATTTCTGCATCAGATGTGTATGTTTATGTGCTTTTTCCCACTATAACATTTGGGTTTATAGGCCAGAATGCTTTTATGTGCATATATAAATAATTTGTGTTGAAACACATATGCAGACACTATATGGGTAAAAATTGTAAGCAGACTATATCTGGAGACAGCCAGAAGAGACAGTGGTAATGGGATGTATTTGAATTCCTTGCTATGGTGATATGAAAAAAATTTCTTCTGATTCCAGAGATACTGTTGGGATAGGACAAATCTAAGAGCCTCAAACTGAAAGAGGATATATTGAAATCAGTAATTAAAAAGAAATTCTTTGCTGTGAGGGTGGTGAGACACTGGCACAGATTGCCCAGAGAAGCTGTAGATGCCCCATGCCATGTTCAAGGCCAGGTAGGATGGAGCTCTGAGCAACCTGGTCTAGTGAAATGTGTCCCTGACAATGGTGAGAGGGTTGGAAGTAGGTGACCTTTAAGGTCTCTTCCAACCCAACCCATTATATGTCTCTGAAATAATCTAACCATTATTGTGGATAGGTGTTTCAGTAGGGTGTCAGGGGGAATGTTGATGGGGCTGTCTGTATATGAGATGCGAAGCAGTTGTGTTGATGCATTTTGGCTAAGGTGTCCATTGGGATGTATACACATGCCAAAGCCAGGTTTACCTTCCTGAAGGTGTGAGGTTTGTCCCTGCAGTACTTCTCTGATGTTGGTTATACCTCAGGCTGGGACCTGGTCTTCCTTCCCCTCCTTCTGAGGTGCAGGATCTCCTGGCCCCCAGCACCCTCTCCTTATTCACCCTCAGAATTTGTCTTCACACATGCAGCCATCCTCACTAGAGCACCCTGCTGGGGAAGGAAAACGTGAGAATGGAGAGCAGGCAAGGTGGCACAAGCATTGCCTCTGTCACCAGCCAGAAGGAAGCCTTGCTCCTGAGAGCTGGCAGCACCACAGCAAAGCAAAGCTCAGCACACATCTCCAGTGAAACTGTTGAAAAGGCAGATGGTGGCATCTTTTCTGCCATCTTCATCTTGCTGCAAGCTGTGAATTGCAATGGTGCTCCAGCATGCTGAGCAGGCAATACTGAAAATGCAGGGCAAAGGGGAAGCATTTGGTTCCAGTATAAGTAGTGTATTTTTGTTTTTAATTAAGGCTTATTTTTTAAAACCTTTGTTTTTCAAATTAAGTGAGTTCACATGCTGCGTTAAACATTTCCTTACCTTACATGCATTATGATGTAGGAACTGCTCTCCCCAGCATGGGGACAGTGCCAAGGCAAATGTGCTTATGGGGAGAAAAGCCTTGAGGGACCACTGGAATGTGGTCTCCCAGGCAGCGCTGTTGAAGCTCTCACACTACCATGGTGCTGGTGGCCTTTTCTCATCTAACTGTTTGCTAGGTCATTGCCCTGTCTTCAGTTTGTTGGTCTGCTGTGGAGCTGGAGACCAGATCCTGTTTTGTACCCTTCTCCTGTAAGACAGGGTAAGGAGGGGCAGGCTGAACAGCATTGAAATTACAGTACTAGGCATCCCAACCAAGCCTCTTATTCACAGTGACAGCTTTGACATCAGAAGAGAGACATGGCCAGTGCCACCTTTGAAAAGAGATTAGACATGGCTTCTTAGTCTCTTGCCTTTTCTGACTTCTTTTGGAAGTTTTTTTTTCTACCAACACAGCTGTCATTGATCGCAGATGGGGCCCACAATGGAAGAAGAGTGTCTGGTCTGTAACCAGACAAGAGTTCTCTGCTTGTGAGCCTGAGGTGGGGAAAAAGGGCATTTTTCTTCTCCAAACAAGTCCTCAGCGTTTGCTTCCTTGCCAAGAGTGAATCCTGTCCTTTGGTTGCTATGCCTTTCTGATCATGCAGAGCAGCAAGGATGCCTGCTGCTCTGCTTGGACTTTCTGAAGCAGCATGTTCTGTGACTCCCAGCTTCTGTTTGCTTATGTAGAAAAAAGAACCTCGGTGCTGGCTGTGGGAAAGGTACGTGTTTTATTTGCAGGTGGAAGTGGAGTCATGATTACAGCCTTTGGAGGATGATTAGGCTGCTCCTTGAGCAAGGCTGTGGTACTGTACAAACTTTTTAACTTTGTGTGATGTAGAACTGGGCAAATGCTAAAACAGGAACATGTGGTGGAGGGAAGGAGAAAGGACAGGAAGGAAATACATGCCCCCAAATCCTGTTTATAAATGTGAGAAGGTTCAAGCAGGCACCTGTTGCTGCTTGAGGCTTGCACAGCTATGGGAGCGTGCTGCCTGACCCACAGGCACACTTGCACAGGTACAGGTTCCAATGCTGCCAGCTGTCCCACAGTCTGCCATTGACCAAACAATGGAATTTGCCTTTCAAAAGCTTGATTGTACCACTCCATTCTCTTCTCTTACTCAATCGAGGAAGTTGCTGCATGAGCTCTACCCACAGCTCTTCATCGGTGCTGTTTAGTGGAGGAAGGAGAGATGGAGCTTGCATGTCCTTCTTCCCTGTTGCCAGCACCTGTCATAGTGTGCAATTGCTTGATCTATGCAGAAATACAAATCAGAAGGAGAAAAATTAATTAAGGAAGTAGAATATTACTACTAAAGTTGCCAAAAGCTGAAGTCTGGTATTCTGCTAAAATTAGTTTTTAAGTAACTTTTTAATGACCAATTCATACTTGAGGTTTTAAATTATTTTAGACCGCTACATAGTCCTCCTCAAAATGACAATTAGCTCCTGACAAAGTTTTGATTATCCAGCCCATTACTGCCTCAAGGTCTCCTGAATGACCATTTTGCTGTGTTATTAGTGGGCTGAGATACCCATACTGTGATGCACAGCAGGAAAGGAGGTTGTCCGAGGTGGCAGGAATGGCCACAATCTGTCTATACAACCTGGGGCTGCCTATACCATCAGTGATGTTGAACACAGAGCATGGTGGAGCTCTGTGAGCTCAATCTGCCTCAGGTCCAGCTAATGAACAGCACTTCATTCCAATACTGAAAAAAAAAAAAAAGCATGGGTAAGGCTACCAAAAGCCATTTTTTAAATTTGAAGTGTTATCATCATTTTGGCTGTAGCTCTGGAAAGTTAAGGGTTTTGTACTGAGACAGAGCACTGCACTGTGAGAAACAACATCAGCCAAACCTTGACACCATGAGGGTTTCAGGAATAAAGGTTTCCTTAAAGATTGCTGCTGCTGTGGTGCTGCTCTGCCCCTCGGTTTCTTGGCCCTGCAGTACTGTCAGAGCAAGCACTACAAGAGCTGACAGGAAAACCTGGGCTATGAAAGGTCCAGTTTTTGGTCTAAAATACAACTAATTTAAACTAGTAGCTCCTTTACTCAGTCTCCTGACAAACCTTTGGCATACAGAATAATCATAACTACAGAATCCTGGTAATAATGATGAATACATTCCGTTTGCATCCAGTAGGTTTTTTGCTATAGAGTACACTCTTTCAGATTGCCAAACCAATGCTCTGTCAACACAGTTGTAACACAAACAGCTGTTTCATTGCTCCTGGTGAGCTGCTTCAGCATCCTCACTTGGGCAAGTTTCAATGAAATCAAATTCACATTCTAAACTATGTGTTTACTGTGGCATTAAAGATAGGAGTGCCCATTTGAAATTCAGACTATACAGTCTCATGTATTAAAGAATAACTATATCAGTTAAGAAAGATGGGGGGGAAGTCATTAAATGCACTGTAAAATTAGCAATTCTTAAATTGTAATTCTTGCATGCTAAACAACTGTAAAACCTGCTTTTTAGTTCAGATACTGTCCTGCAACATTTGTTCCTTAATTATTGAGGCAAATGATCTAATATTAGAATCCAATTTATCTGTAGATAGGAAGAGACTGGCGATAACTGCTTTCAGATGGAACAGAGCAGCATTCCGGTGCTCTGAAATGCTTCCTTATTGTTAATAAAATTTAATCTGTAGTAGCACAGCTTGGTTATTTGGAAAAAATTCTCTGTATTTTTTCCTCTACGAGTTAGACTGGAGTCTGACCTCTGAAACTCTTTAATTAACATTTAAGAGTCAATTTGTTCAAATAATTTTTTCAGTGGAGTCTGAACCTGTGTTTTGTAAAGATCACATATGCCTCATACCTTTAATAAAGGTTCCATTTTGTTGGACAATAGCTCTTACTCTATTTCAAATGATCTCATTTTCTAAGATCTTTAAGTATGTGGCTTTTGTTCAGTGATTTAGATTTGTTGTTTCATGGCGCCTTTTAAATTGGATCCAGCTATTAGCAAAATGTACTCATTTTCCCTGAAGTTCGTCTCCCATTCTGCAGATCAAAGGCTTAGTAAAGTCTAAGTTTTTTTCTCCCTTTAATAAAGGCATGGTTTAAATTACTTGGTTTTTAAATCTTATTGGTAGACCTCAGAAGTAAAATAATGGTTTTTTGCTTGCATGCGTGTGATTGAGAACATGAGCAAGCGATTACATTGTAACATATAAAGCTTTCTATAAGGATGTTTGTTTTAGGCTTGTATGATTGTCCAGGGAGGGGATTCTGCCCCTCTGCTCTGCTCTGGTGAGACCCACCTGGAACACTGCATCAGCTCTGGGGTCCAAGCAAAGGAGGGACATGGACCTGTTGGAGTGAGTCCAGAGGAGGCCACAAAGTTTTTAGAGGGATGGAGCAATCTGAGAGTTGGACTTAATTATCCTTAATTAATCCCTAAGGGTTCCTTCCAACTCAGCTGTGATTGTGTGACATTCTGTGATTCTTTTGAGGAAATGCTGAAGAATTGGGATAGTTCAGAGAAGATAAGGCTTTGGAGCGACCTAATTGCAGCTATCCTGCTCCTGAAGGGAGCCTACAAGAAAGACGGAGAGGGGCTATTTCCAAGAGCATGTCGTGACAGGACAAAGGGGTTTGAAACTGGAAGAGAGTCGCCTCAGATTAGATATTAGGAAAAAGTTCTTTACTCTGAAGGTGGTGAGGCACAGGAACAGGTTGCCTAGAGAGGTTGAGGATGCCCCATCCCTGGAAGTTGTCCCATGCAAGACCAAGGTTGAATGAGGCTTTGAGCAGCCTATTCTAGTGGAAGGTGTCCCTGCTATGGCAGGTGGGTTGAAACTATATGATCTTTAAAGTCCCTTTCAAAACATTCCATTCTGGGATTCTATGATTCTGTGATTGTGTGGGGCAGGGGAGAATTACATGGATTAGGCAAAATAATTTATCACCTGGGTCAGAAAACATTAGTATATCTTTAAGACATGTTCAAAATAGCTTAAAAATATTTTTATCGGGGTGTATGTCACTGGGAGCTTTTCTTTTGAGAGTCAAGCCATGTATCTGGTACCTGACATGGCTGTAGTCTTATCAGCTTCAAGCACGATTTCCCAAAAGGTCTTGGTCAAGGTTGCTAAAACAAAGGGACTGTCTTAGAGCTGGATTATTACAATATTTTATCTAAGTTTTTTTCCCCTCTTAAATAATCTCATGCAGCAGCTTGCATTATCTGAAAACAGACCAAGCAAAATTTTGGTGTCTCAGTATATTCCACTGAGCTGACAAAATGAAGGTAATGTTTGAGTTACAAACAATATTGTGCAATAGTGTATATTTTTCTCAAAAATGACATTAAAATATATTATGAGACCCCTGGAATTATTTGTATAAATTGTTGCTCCTAAATTCCACAAGGAATCTGAGGTTCCAGCAGGCCTCCATCAGTCCTCTGCCCCACCTCTCCCCATCCTTCAGAGTGCCAGCCATCAGTCCTGGGCTTGGGAGGACAGCTCTCAGCCTGGTATCACAGGCTGAGAAAATAAATTGCATGTCCAACTTTGGCATGTGTGTCCTTGCAACTGCCAAACCAGTAAGAGAGAGTGTGTGTGGGTGGGTGAGCAGTTAAAGGTGTTGCTTCAGATCCAGCAAAGTCCTATGTGCTTTCTGCCAGCAATAACAGGATGGATTGCTGTAAATTACTTTTCAGGTTTAGTTCATGTTGTTTATGGTGTAAGCAGCCAAGACAACATATGGTGTGCATCTCTGAACTGTCGACGAGCACAGAGAAATGTGCAGAGAGAAAACTGTGAGAGGACTAATGAATTCTTATTTTTGCCACTGAGTACTTGCTCCTGGAAGGAAAAGAGCCAAGAAGAGCATACACAGGATGTGGAATGGTTAGCTCAGTCCTACCACAAGCTACTTGGTTTTCAAAATTTCCTTTTGAGACTGTTTTGTTAAAAGTGCCTGTTCACATGATTCATTCATTAGTCTGTGAAGCTGTGGGGCCCATTTTGCTCTTGCTGCTCTAAGCATTGGATGAGATGCTGGGAACTGATTTTTTTTTCCCACCCTACTCTTATGTGACTAAAATTCTTATGTTTGTGGAATCAGCCTAGGGCTATGGAGGATCATAGAAAAATTGCTTCTTTATAGTGCATGTGTCTGAAAAACTGTTTTAGCTGCAGTTTAGGCAACACAACTGTCTACACACCATATGGCATGGGGGCAGGAATGTAACCAATATGTTTCAGTCCACATTGTGCAGAGCCCCTCCTGCCCCTCTTGCTCCCAGAGCCAGCCTTGGTTTCTGTGCTCTGTTTTCTGGGGCCTCATACGAGTCACAGGAGAGCCGGCAGGGGTGACTGAGCTGATGCTTTCACAGGTCCTTCAGCAGCCATTGGTCCCCTGCAGTTTGCTCTGCCACGGGAACATTTGGGGCTTTTGGAAGACAGGAGGCAAATGTGTAATGTGAGGATAACAGGCATGTTTCTATTGCCCCAGCTGGCAAAGTACCAGTATTTCAGATCTGGGAATGTGCCAGGATTTGTACTCACCCTGGGAAAAAAAAGGGAAAAAGGCAAAAGAGAGAAAGAAAAGTGTGTGCTGTCTCAGATCTCACTCAACAAATAAATATTTTTCTTTTTAACTATGTGAATAGATGTTGGTTGTCAAGGACAGAACCCCTATGGAGGAAGGAACAGTCAAGGGAGCAGGCACAGTTGAGTTCCGTGTTGCACAGAACATTAGTATGTGAGGAAGTAAGACCACATGAACACCTTCACTTCTCTGTTCCCTAAGCTCTGTCTTTACATGTTATCAAGAGTACTCAGAAATATGCACCCTAAAGTCTTGTGACTCCCCCTTTAGATCAATAAATATTTTAATAATCTCATGGGAAATAACCAGCTCCACCAGGGGGTATGAAGAGAGCCCCATCCCAGAATACTTTATAATCTGCTGTTGAAATATTCTCACTGAAGGCATAGTTTGAGATCTTGAGCAGCCACAGAAGCTGGATTGGCTTGCTTAACTCCTGGGTAAGTGCTGTAACTGCTGAATCATGAGATGCAGAGGAGCAGTGATCACAGGAGAGGACCACAGTCCTTTTCTCCCTCTTATGTTTCTCCTCATTGCTATGAGAATACATAAGGAATTCTGTTTGGGTTTTCGTTTATTTGTTTGTTATATAGGGAAGACTGCACAAAGTAAAGTGTATCTACAGTCTTTTAAATGTGTATATATTCTGTTTGATTAACTCACCTTACAGATAGGGGAGGTGTATGGTCAAATTTTGAGCCTGGGTAGTTTCATCCAGGCAAGGAGCTGCTCGGTGCTTTGAGAAACACCCTGTGACAAAGTTGGATTACCCGAGAAGATTTACTGGAGAAACATTTAGTGTCTCCAGGGAGAAACAGCAGCAGCTGGGTAGGATTTTGAAGGTCTGCGTTAAGAACATGGGCATCTACAGCAAAGTGCATTCAATCTTGAAAAGCTATTTCTTTTGTAAATTCATTTCTGGTTCCACTAGCAGGAATTCTAACAGCTGCTATTTTGTCAGCAAAAAGCTGTAAGAGACAGCAATTATCCCCTATCATGCACAGCACTGTAGCTATTCATTATCTTACATGCAGTGGGTGCAAAATCCACCCAACCCCAAAACCTTGCAGCTTTTTATTTTCACTTTGGTGTGTTCAGACTATTCTGTATAAGGGGTCAGCTGTCAAGAGGTGTCAAGCACACAGGACCTGTGGGCATTTATCACTTGTTAATTATGCTAATAGGATTAACATGATATAAAGTTGGCAGGGACTAGGGTGAAAAGGAAATTATTTTCAAAACCTTATTTCCAAAAGCAACAGTACACTTAAGTGTGCCTTTTCCCCCTTCTTCCCTTTCTGTCTTCCGTTCTCAGTGTTGTCACTACGTCTGTCATTCAGAAGAAGATTCATACTCGGTTACTTGATATAAGCACAATTTGGACTCAGCTTTGAAAACTAATAGAACTGCTAAGATTTTGCTCTTACTATGAAAGGTGATTTTCATTAGGTGTCCTGTCTTTTGAAAGATGGTAAGAGAAAAAGCTGAAACAGAAGGATTGGGAGTTATTCCACTTAACTGTTTTCCTTCACTATGAGTGCTGAACTGCTAATGGAATCTAAAATGTTAGGCTGATCACTGCCTACAATCAGGCAAGCCTTGCTGGAGAGTGAGATGACATGCCACAAGAGTGGCTAAGAACAAAGTCAGAAATGTAAAGACAACAACACAAAGACCAACACGTTTCACATGTTCATACTGTTTAAATAAAAACATTTTTTTAGTTGTAATTTGGTTGAAAACTTTGTTGCAGTGTGTCAATAACTGTTTTTGTCAATGTGTATTGGTAAAACAGCACGACAGCTTTTTAAATGCAGACAAATTTTAAATGCTTTACAACATGGTTCAAATCTGTTACTAGCAAAACTGATTGATTTAACTGAAAGCTCCCTGTTTCATGGGCTGATACCTAACTTTCATCCTTTTGGCATGGATTTAATACTGGTACAGAATTACATTTAAGTCTTTTATCCCTTATATGATATACTTGCATAGGGGAAATTATCGATTATATCTTGTGCCTTTTCCAGACCTTTGCAGTGGTAATGCTGCCCCCCATACCTCCCTTTTAACAATATGAAAGAAATAACATCTAGCCTAACCTGAAAGAAAGAAAGTCAAGACTGGAAACAGCGGCAATGAAGATGCTGCAGATGTGTGCCTGTATCTGGGTTCGATTACTAGCACAGAATCAGGAGTTTGTCTTTGGGTTTCCAAAGCCCAGCCTGAGGTTCACAGAGTGCTGGCTCCTCTGCCCAGCTGTCTGACTTGCCAGGCTGCTGGGGGAAAAATGCCAACCTGCCAAAAAACCCAAACCCAACAATGACAACAAAGCCAAACTGGTACCAATATGTTGTCAACACTCACACAGATAAAATACAGTTTCTTTTTCTTTTTCCTTTTTTTTTTCTTTAAAGTAAGTTTTATTTTTCTTCCCAAAGGTTCGTCATCGGTGGTGTGAACTTGTCATTAAACACAAATATGAGCCTGGGTATGGAGATGTTGAGAGATTCCTCAGAGAGGATCAGGTAAGTTACATTTAACTAGCATTTTGAAAACAATCAGCTTTTTAACACCCATCGGCTGAAACTAAATAAATATTTTAATATATTTTCTTGCTGCAGTTTGTCAAAAACTTGGCTGTGTATTCATTTTTTTCTTCTGTTTTCCCCTAAACATTGCAGGAACCCACACAGAGTAGGGCTATTATTCTACCCCATTTAAACATGCTAATCTTTTGTCACGTGGTGAAATAGGATAGAATTCCTCCTCTCTTTGCATTTCATGGAAGCCAGAGGTAGCAGGGATGCTAAGAAGATACTTCTCAGCAGGTTCCTTTTGCAGGATGAGGAAGGCAAGTCTGGCTGTGAATGTCAATATATGTAGGTATTAGGTAGGTGTAATGCAGTCAGTGCTGTGGTAACTTCAGTTTTGCAGATGACAGCCCAAAGTATAGCACAACAGGGTACATCCAGGGGATGCTGGCCTCTCCATTTTTCCTACATGTTAACAGAAGATTCTGAAGGCCTTAAAAGGCTGGACATACATGATGGCCTCACTATGGCCTTTCATTTAGGCAATTGTGTACTTACAATTCTAATTGTACTCTGCCTTTTTCTTTTCTATTTCACTTTTATTCATTTTTATTCTCTATAAACCCTGTAAAATTGAGACATTCACTGCCTAGGATGAATTTTAAATATTTTAAATGTAAGTAAAAAATAGAAAATGGTGAAGATACATCAAAATCTAGGCAAGATATTAATGTCTTTGCCTTTTATGCTGACAATGAACAAAGTCATTTACAACCAATGAGGATTTTGTGCTTTCAGGCAACAATAGAATTATTGCAGTCTGTCATGCTTTCTTCTAGATCGGAAGTATACCTCCTATTTATATCTCAGCCAATAAACAGGCCCCAGAGCTCTTGGCAAGTTCTGTATTAAAGCAAACAAAAAAAGACATAAAAGAACATTATTTTGTAAGGAGTTACAGATATTCTGCATATTTGTATTTTATGACAGGATGGAGATACCTACCAGCAAAACCTGGGAGTGAGGGGTTTGGGAGATCCTTGAGTTGATAAAATCATACAGAATTGCATTATATTTGGACTAGATATGCCAAGTAAAAACATGTTCTGCAGGGTAGGGAAATAATTTTTGCAACTTTTAATGTAATCATTTCATTTACTTCAGCAGTGCATACAGCTAATGGCACAACCAGCTTCTGTTGTGATTACCATTTTAATCAGAGCAGTTGCATGTCCTTACTGATCATATAACATGGCTTTTTTTAAAGTCTGGGAAAAAATGAAAATGGACTATTTAAATCCTTTGAAGTTCTACAAAATATCACTGCATGTTAATGTTTAGGCCTGGGGCAGAATTATTAATGCTGGGTAGAGAAAGTAATTCCTATTAGATTCTAAATTTCAACATTTTTACATTTTAAATGAGAGCAACTGGAGCCCAGCTCCACGGTCGTTTGTGTGGCTGCCAGACCCTGGTGCAGTTGCAACCCTTGAAAGTCTGAGGTTTTGGTTCTCTTGATGTCAGAGAACATGCTTAGGGAATTAGCAAGGAGTCTGGCAGGTTTCTGCCTCTCTGAGACTTTTTTCTTTTACTTCAGTCTTTGTTAAACTTTTAATTTCCCTTCTGGTTGAAGGATTTTTGTAAGGCTTACCAGCCAATGGTAGAAACTGTGAAGAATATAATGAAAAATAGTATTTCCTCAATGATATCCAAATTTTCCCTCTCCTGCATGTGTCCTAACAATAACAGTAGAAGTCAGCATGCTAAGCTGCTAATATTTTGTCATATGTGTAATCCTGTTTTGGTAAGTGCAGTTTAACATTTACTAAGTTCCTGTAATTAGCTGGAAAAAAAGTATCATCAGAAAAGAAAAGGCAATCTCCAATATGTTTCCTGTCAGGTTAGCCAGTGCTTTGCTGGCAGTGGTTAAAGGGGCAAAGATCTTCCCCCAGGAGCCCCATTGCCTCTTTTTATAGCTGCAATGTCCAGAATAAATAGTTGGGAAAAACCTGCCTTTGTACCCAAACAGAATTTGTGCATGTTGAGCTGTATCTGAGATGTACAGGGGAGTCAAACACAGACATGATCATATTTAGTTGATGTCCAGTTACAGAATTGCCAAATGGGAATTTTAGAGTGGACTGCTTCAGTCTTTGTTCATGGATGTGTGTGTAAGCATGCCAATTGGAAAGAAAATGTGTATCCTACAGAAGGAAGGAGAAGCTTTTTTCCTAAGGGACATTTGGAAAAAAAAATCAGGTAGTGGTAAAAGAAAATAGTATTCAACTTGAAAAGTGGAAAGGAAAGTGGAATGAGGAATGATTTTCTTGTCATGACATAACACAGATCTCTAACATTAAAAATCTGTTTTTACACAGTCAACGCAGCATATACACAGCCATCCTTTGGCTGAAGAGACACAGAGAAAATTAGCTCTTCTGTGGGGGAGAATAGGCTTTAAAGAGTACAGGGTATTTTCTGTGTTTTGGATTGTCTGTTTTGTTTCGTTTTTAATTTAAATGAATACTAGGAGGTCAATGGCAAAAAAACCAGCTAACTAATCATTACTGGTGGTAGGATGCCTGTGTGTTATGCTCCTCTTTCAGGCTATGGGTGTGTATCTCTATGGCGAATTAATGGTGAATGAAGATGCAAAACAACAGGAACTTGCACGGAAATGCTTTGCTGCAGCACAAGAACATATGGATGCATCCTCAGCCAAAGTGGTGGCAGAGATGTTATTCTGAAGAGGTGATTTTTCATTTTAATCTTAACAGCCTGATTTTGCTTCATACAGAAAGAATGAACTCGCTAAATGTGGTAAATTTGGGCATACCAACAGCTTGTGGGTACTTAAGCTGAGAAGTGACTCTTGTTACATATCTTGTTGGCTTGTTTTTTTTCTTTTTCTTAAGCCCAGCTGTGGGAGCAGTGAGTTATATACATGTAGGCATAGCTGGAGAACATGGAGAATGGCATTGTTGTAACAGGCTGTACAAGAGACAAGTCCAAATGGCCAGAGAAGGCCAAGCTCCACCTACAGTTGTTTCCCATTCTGTATTCTTAACTTTACTTTAAAAATTTCAGTTGTGCAAGGAGCACTTCTGTTTAATAGAGCTGCATGTTTACTTGACAGGCAGCACAGTCTTTGAAAAGAGGCTGATCCCACTGTGGAAATACGAAACTGTGGACTTGGAAGCAAATATGAATCATGTGAGAACAAGCTGATAATTCAAATGTTTTTTGTTGAGGGTATTGAGGTTTTGAAGGCTGATAATGAGGTAAGAAATGTAGCCTTAACATGAAGGATCTAGCTTATTTATGAAATTAAAGGAGTGGAGTCACCAGAGAAGAAGCAGAATTGCAAAAATATTTATGGAATAGAGATTGCTGTAGGCTATAAATTTGCAAATATACTTTCCATTTCTCAGTCTGTTTGAGCGGTTGGAGGTAGCCTTACAGTATCTGCACATGCATGTTTAATGTATAACCCATTAAGATTGGTATGAAAGTTTCTTCCAGTACAGCATACCTCAGATTTTTGATTAATCATATAAACTCATCCGACAGACTGATTGCCTTGGTTATTCACGTAACTTTAGAGTTGATTTGTGATATCAAAATTCAGTCTTCTAATTTACCAAAGACATTATAATCTAATTGGTAACAAGCAGAAGTCTTAATTTTATCCTGTTCTAGCAGTATTTGACAGTGAGTTCCACTTGATTCTGTGCTGTTTACTATGTTTATATGAAATACAGCCAATGACAGATACTATGAAATCAAGTTTATTTCTGAAAAGCCATGTTCTTCATCTGTATAGACAAGAACTATGCCTGCCAAGAAAACTTTCTTGGGAAAGTTTTGTCAGACTGTAGAATGCCAGGGGATATCACTTATGTGTAGGAGAGCCACCATTTAAAACAGTTAGGCCTAAAGCGCCTGTCTTGTGTACTCCCAATTATCAAGGACCCCCAGGAACTGCAGTTATGTTCAACAATGCTTAATCTGGTAGGTGTCTTCGAGTGTGTGAAGGCCAGAAACATGGAGATGCAGCTTGTTCTGGTACTACTGTACTTGGAACTGTTTTCCTTCAGTTCCTTCAATAATAAAATCAAAATTTCTACAAGTTTCTGATGGTAAGTACCTAGCAGAGGAAAATTATGTGGTATGAAGGTGTTAGCAATAGTCTAGAATTACCCCACTGACTTTCCAGATTGAGTGGAAGTGCATGGTGACCTCTAATGTAAAATCTAAAGATACTGAGTACAATACTCTGTGTGACTGCACAGCTTTCTTTTAATGTTGTGGCTGTTTGGGTTCCTGGCATGATGATTTGTGACTTAAGATTAAAATCACATTGCCAGGGATTACCACGCAGCCATGACCACAGCTGCTAGCATGAAACTCACCATTAACTGTCTGATGCATGCACAGCGTGGAATCCTCTCCATCTATNGAGCATCGTGGAAGAACCTCCTCCGGAAACTATCTCTGCCGAGACGGAGACCTCTCTGGCCAGGTGCAGAGCTTAGCTGATTGGTGAACAGTGATTGTTTTCCTCTTTGTTCACAGTGGCTAAGTTCTGCACCTGAAGAGAAGGGAGAGGAGACTCTGCAGGGCAGAGAGTGTTTGCTGGCTGAGATACCTTGCTGCTGAATGGGCAGATTTGTGATGAATGCATGTGTCCAAGGTTCAGTGTATAGAGGATAAGAGGCAGAGGCAACCTGGGGAGGACCAAAGAATTTTAGTTTTAGTTGAGAATAAACTTAAGCTCCTTAAGTTCTCAGTCTGACTGCAAATGTGAGGTATTGCCTACAGTAACTTGGTTACTGTGCTTTCCTAAAGGTCAGAGGAAATAACGTTTGTGACTTTAACCTGAAATTGTCAATAAAGTTTTTGTCTTGTAGTCATGTCTGTAATGGATGCTGTCATGATCTCTCTGCAGTTGTAGCTTAGCACTGTGTGTTGTTTGCAGGAAATGGTGGCAGCTCCAGTCGGAAACAACTTATGGCTGCTGCTGTTGTTCCAGGCTGTTGATGGACCCGTCCTCCGGTGCCTACTGAGCTGATATCAGTTCTGATTTTACACACTGGCTCAGTTCAGCAGGAACAGGAGTCGAGCCCTAGAGCAAAAAAAAGATGTACCTTTCCTAAGAGCCTTTGGGAAATGTTGCTGTTTCCTCTCAAAAATGAATCAGTACACATTATGATATCCTGGTGTTAAACAATAAATGACCCAAGGTGGAAAAGCTACCTCAGTACTGTTAAGAGGACTGTTGGCTAATGAGAAGGTATGTGGATATGTAGCACATCACACAGATTTGCTCTGGTAACTTGCCTCCAACATTATTTTCAGAGTAACCTGTTAATGACTGAGACAACGTGCTTCCACCATGGATCTTCACTGTCTTCTCCAGACTTTGTTGCGGTAGCTCTAGGAAGCTAAAGAAATCATTGTTAACTCTGTAACTACAGTTACACTCCACTGGTAACCCAGAAATAACAGAATTTGGAAAGCTGGGACAATCAAGAACACACAGATCCTACTTTATTGTGATAGAGTAATAACTTTACATGCTGTTTCCGTTGCAGGAAAAGATCACAGAGAAACTCTATTAATAGATCTTCTACTAAACCCCGATGGTACTAGGATTTCATTGACCCAGGACATCAAAGGAAGGATTATGTGACTGTTAGAACAACCAGCTGACAGAAATATTTACCTTTCTGTATTTCTAGAGGCTCACTATAACTGAGAACACAAGCACACAAAACAAACTACTCACACACACATGTGACTTTGGCTTTAGGTAATTCTTTGATACGGAAGTTTGGGGTTTATTTTTGCTCTTTGGTATTACGATCATCCTGTTTTGCAGATGCCAAAGATTCTTGATTTAAATAATTTTATTAATTTGGGCATTCTGAAAATTGTGGAAACTGTATTGTGTGTCAAAATTTAAAATTTTGTTTGTAACTTCTATGTCATATTTAAAAAACCTCAATATAAAATCAGCAGGGGCTGGGGTGGGGCTCATGAGATTACATAGAAGCAGAAATAAACTGTAGAAAATTACTTGCTGTCATCCTGGTGTTGGGATGGGACTGAAGAAAAAACAAAAATTCAGCATTCTCTCTCTGTCATGTTTAGGTTAAATTTTACCAGAAATGTCAGATGTCTTATTTTCTGAAAGCGTCTTTCATAGCCTTGTGATACTCCTTTTGCACAGTGATATGTCAAGTGTATCTTTTCTTTCCTGATCAGTGAAGCACTACATTTCTAGAAGACGTCTTGCTTCTTTCAGAGAGTAAGAATTTAAACCACAAAAATCTGTGAACTTATTTTCCTTGTACACTATTGTTTTACATCAAATCCTTTTGTAAAAATAAATTATTTTTTTCAAGTACGTAGTCTTTCCATTGCACAGTGGTTAACATTAATTTACAAACTTGGGAAAAAGAATGACTCAATTTCTGTTTTTGCAGCAGGAGAAAAGCACTGAAAGTAATTAGTTAATGGATGTTAACAAGAAAAAAAAGTGTTAATTTTTTTAAAAGTTCTTGTGCTCAGGATCTAAAGTAAAAGCCTGCCTCAACAGTGAATTCAGTACAAAGAGTGCGGTTCCTTTTCACCTCACCACATTTTCTGATCTCCCCCTTTCCAGGCATACAGTGTCAAAACCTGAATTATGGGACACTCAGCGACTCCTTTCAAATGCAGCAAGAGTTAGGAAATTGTCCAAGAACGTGCTGAGACACCACAATGACTTCTAATGCAGTGACACTCACAGATGTAGTTACTACAGGATCCCATTCATAAGAGAGTTACGCTTCATTTCACAGGTTTTTCTGCAAATGCCAGCAAAGGAAACCAGCTTGCTTTTTGCTTTTTCCATTGCATAAGGAAAAAAATGCAGAGCTGGATAAGACTCGTGCACAAAACGTGCAGAAATTAAATACATTGTAAGCCTCTTCATAGCCAGTACTGTTAAAACTACAGAGCAAGTAAGATATTCCCCACCTTTTCAAATATCACCAAATTTTCTTCTTTGAAAACAATCTACTTGCCTCTTTTTTTTAAATACTGAGTACAGCAGTAGTTTAGTTTGTTTGCTACAGCTCTTCCAGTCTGTCTCAGCAGTACTAACTTAAACATTTCTTCTCATGACAACTTTGTGATATATAGTTGCATAGTAGCAACTGAGAAAATGAACGGAAAATAAAACACAAAACACCAAACAACCTAAAAAATGGCAAAGAGGGGGCAGTCCTGGCCCTTTATTGGGGTTTATAGGGCCTTTCTTTGCTAATCCAAGCACTGTGAAATAGACTGAGGCTCTAGATTAAGAAAGCTAAAGGTGGCATTGAACAGTTACTGTCACCGTAACTCATCAGAGAGGAGTCTCATGGATGTGTTGTATGGTAGGGTCATTAATATCATATAAGCATTACCCTTATTTTAAAATCCTTATGAATCATGTAAAAAGCACTGGAAGGGAACCATATAATTATTTACAGAGTCACGGAATAAGCTGAGTTGGAAGGGACCCACAAAAATTGTTGAATACAAACCCTGGCCTTGCACAGCATCATTCCCAAGTGTCACACCATGTGCCTGAGAGCATTGTCCAAACACTTCCTGAACTCTGTCAGCCTGGTGCTGTGACCACAGGGGTACCTGTTCCAGTGCTCAGTCACACTCTGGGGGAAGAACCTTTTCCTGATACCCAACCTAAACCTCCCCTGACACAACTTCAGGCCATTCCTTTGTGTCCTTTCACTGGTTGCCACAGAGGAGAGATCAGTGTCTGTCCCTTCTCTTCCCTTTCTGAGGAAGTTGTGACTGCAATGTTACCTTGTCAGAAAAATAAATCAGGTTTGATAAACAGGATTTTCCTTGCAAAACTGCGCTGGCTGTGACCTATGAATGGGTTGTCTATCAGGTGTTTTTCAATACCCTCAGAATAATCTTCTCCCTGACTTTATCAGACATTGAAGTGAGACTGACAGGCCTGTAGTTTCCAAACTCCTTCTTGCCCTTCTTGAAAATCGAGACATTTGCCAGCTTCCAGGCAGCTGGGACCTTTACATTCCCAATACCACTCAAAAGAGACATTTTGTGATGACATAAGCCAGGTCTTTGAGGATTTTTGGATGAGTCCTATCAGGCCCCATAGATTTGTAGGAACCCAGCCAGAGCAGTAGATCCTCCATGTATAAGTTTTTAGTAGGCCTTATCAAAAGCCTAACAGGAAAAAACCAACAAATCACCAGTGTTACTGTTCATTTTATTCACCATTCTCTCAAGGTGGCTGTTTCTATATTGAGTTCCTGAAAGAAGAAATTTTTCGAATCTAATTATAGAAAATAATTTTTTAAAAAAATCTATTTCTTACTGTAACTAAACCATTACAGGAAGTAACGTCTTTTCAAATGATAACTCCCTCCAAGAGATGGACTCAATGATCCTTGTGAGTTCCTTCCAATCCAGTGTATTCTGTGATTGAATCTGGCTATGACAACACAGGGATCTGTATAGGTATGCTTTTGCCCTTAGGTTTCATTTGACTTCTGTTTCATAGGCAGCCCTCTCTGAATAAAATACAGCATTTTGTAAGGGTTTTTTTTTCCCCTCCCATCCCTAATTCAGTCCTTTCCAAACACAGTGGCAGTTCTACTCTGAATAGCATTAGAAAGCCCAATGCTGGACTATCTCCCTCTTACTTCATCAGGCCAGCATCTGGTTAGGATCTCAGTGATTCTTTTCTGGATGTAGCTTGTAACTCTGAAAAATCAGATGAAAAATTAAAACTGTATCCATGTAGCTAGGCAAGGTTCACCATCTACTTTCCTGTGCTGCTTACTGCATCACTTCCTCAGATTAAAGGCAGACCATCACGAGGGTGTGACAAGGAATGCATCCCTTGGCCCCTCAGTGGGGATGCATTCCTTGTCATACACTTTCTGCTGCAAGTACAGAGTAAAACACCATTTTGCTGACAGCCATTTTCTGTCTGCAGCTTTGCTGGGAGGTGTTTGCAGCTGCTGCTGTCTCTGTGCTTTCTCCTTTAGGAGGGAATTAGCTGTACCCCATTGCCCATGCCTTGCACACAATAGGGAAAGATAAAGCTCTGGAAACAAAGGTCTAACCAGAAATGCAGCCTGAGCAAGTGGGCAGCTTGAGGAAACAAGTAGGTATAAGAAGCCTAAGGATTTCTGACATACAAAAAGCACTATGAAAAAAGGGTATTACCAAACCGAAACAAAGCAGTTCTATGGAGTATTAAAATGTATCACGCAGAGTACTGCAGCCAGCCAGTTTATCTCTGCAGCTGATGAAACTCTTGATAACTGGTATTTGTACTACAGAAAATTTGAGGTGTTAGTTTGCAGGCTCCCCTGCACGCAGAGGTATGTGGGGGAAACCATGGTGCCTTTGTAAGAATGAACAAGCAGCTAAGTTACCATGTGCCATCAAAGGCTCTATTAGTTTGGGGTTGCTTCTTTCCACACAGAAACTGGACTGTAAATATCTGGAAAACCCACACCTTCCAGCCCCCATGCTGCAGGCAAGTGCTGCTGGCACCTGTGCATGCTGCAGCAGGTCTCAGTTTCACTACACATAATTTAAGAATAAAGAGGAGTATGTAAATTATCTAAGACCATTCAATTTTTTACCTGTAACTTAATGGTATTTTACTTTGAAAAAAGCACATAATAATGTACTTCTAAGGTAAGACTAACATTTGAAAAAAGCCCACAATACTGAGCACAAAACCATACTCTAATTCACTGAAAACCGTATTCCACAACACTAATTCTTAATATCTAAAAAAAAAAAATTAATACATCTTGTGGTCTTTTAAAGATATAAAATACCTACCTTTGTGCTACAGTTCCCAGTATTCATGAGTCATATTTGACCTCTAACAGGCAAAGATTTCAACCGACACCTAAGTGCATTTCTCTTCTTGGCCTCAATCTCTGATGCCCAGACTAGTCAGGAAAAAAAATTGCAACAAAGGACAAGGAAGCAACCAAATAAAGGAGCCTGACTTGCCTAGAATTTCAGCACAAGCGTGCTGAGTTCATACAAAATATGAAGTGAACGTGTACACTGATACTGCTTTATTTCCTTTATTTCTGTGGGCACAATAGACTGGAAAAAATATGTTAAGATCTTACCCTGCTGCCAGACTAACATTTTATGTCAGTGAAATATGCCAGCACTCAAAGAAATTGAGACATTTGCACAGTCTTCGGAAACTAACTTCATTTTTCTGTTTGCTCTGATTTAAACTAAGTGCATATTTTCTGCACAAAATTAAGGTCCTGATTCCTGCTGCTTATAGCTAGCTGTCATCATTTAACACACAAAAAAAATCTTTTTTTTTATTTTAACCTCCAGTTATAACTTCACAGTATCCTTGTCCCACAGTTCTTTTTATATTTGGCAGTAAGAGTTATTTGCTCTACAACTGTACCCCCTTACAGTCAACTCGTGCAAATACAACAGAACTAAAACTTAAAATGTCTCAGCAACCATCTTACTCCTGTCTACATCTGTCCCTTGGTGTGCCTGAAACTCACCTAATTAACTGCAAGAATGACCAATTAAAATTTCATTCTCACTTATTCAGTTTTACAGCTGAAATGTACTTAACTTTTTTTGTTCCCTAATGTAGGGAACCACACTGCCCTTCCTCCCTTATTCTGCCTTTCACATGCCACTTCAGCCAGCGTTTCCCTACATGCAGGCTACATGTCCCTACAGCCATTTTTGTTCCCATCAGTAACACGGCAATACTACCCTGAAATACTCATGTTAAGATTTTGTCATTGCCATGGCTTATGCTGAAACTCCCCATCATGCCCTGTTCGCATTATCATCTCCTGCTGCTTTTGATTATACTTGAAGGCTTTTTAATAAGCTCCCCATTTTAGCTGAGGGAAAACATTGTTCCTGTTTGCTTGAACATAAAAGAAAAAAAAAATGCAATTACATTACATAAATGCTGAACTTTTTTTCTTCTTGTCTTGGTTTAACCCCAGCCAGCAGCCAATCCCCACGCAGCTGCTCGCTCACTTACCCACCAGCAGGGTTAGGGAGAGAATCAGAAGGGTAAAAACCAGAAAACTCATGGGTTGAGATAGACACAGTTTTATAGGGAAAGCAAAAGCCACACACCCAAGCAAAGCAAAACAAGGAATTACTGTTTCCCATGGGCAGGCAGGCGTTTGGCCATCTCCAGGAGAGCAGGGCCCCATTACAAGTAATGGTGACTTGGGAAGACAAATGTCATCACTCCAAATGTTCCCCATTCCTCCTTCTTCCCCCCCCACTTTACATGCTGAGCATGATGTCACACGGTCTGGAATATCCTTTTGGTCAGTTGGGGCCACCTGTCCTGGTTGTGTCTCCTCCCACAAACACCCAACTTCTCCCCAGTCTGGCAGCACAAAAAGCAGGAAAGGCTTTGGATCCGTGCAAGCCCTGCTCAGCAATAACAAAAACATCTCTATATTATCAACCCTGTGTTCAGCACAAATCCAAAACATAGTCCCATATCAGCCTTTTGAGAAGAAATTTGAGAAGAAAATTAGCTCTACCCCAGCTGAAGCCAGAACACTTCTTTACACAGATGAAGAGTCAGATAAATAGTAACATGACTGTCAGTTTTATATGAGAACAGGAAAGCCCACCTACTGACATCTAATAGTTTCACCTGTCCCCAGCGTTTCCTTTCTTTAGTCAAATCACAGGAATGTAAACTTCTCACATCATAGCTGGAAGGAAAGAATGGGGATTAGGAAGCAGTCAGACTAAGAAAATAGAAAGACCAGTTTTATTTATTTCTTAAGCTAGCTGATTCGCTTTTACCAGTATGAAGTAATGCCAGCATCAGCTGAAGGGAAGTTGTGAAGCTGAGAAAAGCTCTACATCACAGAATGAAGGTCAGTGCTAAAAGCTGGTGTATTTTTAGCACTGTGTTTTTGCATCAAGAGCATTCAGCATCAAAACCACAGGTCTGTAACATGCAAAACCCAAAAATTATTTCCCTATTTGTCTTGAAATATAGCTATTTAAAACAGTGCTTCCTGGTTATGTTTTAGAGGTGTTGAGAACCCACTCCAGTCAGGAAGTCCTCCTTCTGAACGGCTCTTCCTCCTGCTTATTCTCTGAATTCTGCAAAATCAGAGCTAAGCTGTCCTTCAGGTTCACGAAAGAAAACTGAATCGATTGGAAAATGATGAAAATGGCACAACAGGACATGTTGTTATTTTTGTATTTTCTTTAAATGCATGTGAATTGCCAGACTCTACAACGCACTTTGAAGAACTGTCCCAAAGCAGAGTTACTGTTTAAGGGGTGTAGCAGCTGGGCTGTTCAAATGCATGATTTTTGAAGCAGACAGCACTGATACCAAACTCCACTCTTCTTTCATTCTTCTACGACAAGTTTGCCAAATCTGAAGAAATCAGATTGGTGTGTGGTTAGACCCATGTATGCGAGTGAAGGATTTCAGCAGGAAAACACATATTCAGCCCATATGTGATTTTATATGCAGGTTTTTAAACCTTGTTCTATGATGTTTACATAGGTTTAGAGTATTCCATTTTAAATATAAAAACAACAAAAGAAAAATAGAGAGTCAGGATCTACCATTTGTACATTCATATTGAATCCTGGCCAGAAAGGGAGAGAAGGAAAGAAAAAAAAGGGCAGTGCTTCTGCCTAAAGAGTAAGCACTTCTGAGCACTCGATCTGCCCGTACAAGAAGGAGAACTCGTGAAATCAAGATCATAAAAGCTATGATGAAAAATAGTCAACAGCTGTCATCTGAAGACTATAAATCCCAATGAAATTATTTTTTCAAAACAGATGTTATCACTTAATTGCGAGGTTTGGGCTTGACAATTGCTCAGTACCCACTCATGGCCTAGGTCAAGCCAGGCAGAGACAGCAACTACAGCAATTCAGTTTGGCCTGGAAAGCGTGCTGTGCACTGAATTGCTCAGCACTGGCCATTTGTGCTTCAAAAAGAAGCAAACACACAAGAAAAGAATGTTGAAATATAACAGTGGATTTTGCAATGCATTTGAAGAAATTTACTGATTTATGGAGAAAACACTGGTACTTCCATCATGTTTGCAGAAAAGATGCTATTCTATTACTAGAAACTCACAAAATGCCTGAATTCACAGACATGTATCACCAATTTCCATCTTACAAACTAATCCTGTGTCATATTTCAAGGCCTCCCTTTCATAGAATCTGATACTGGCTTTTTCCTCTCTATTCACTAACATCTGAAGCTGATACAGAAGTGCAACAGTCATGAGATTAAGAGCACTTAAACACTTACTGGTAGTCCCTACAGGGAACAATGGTATAGATGGGAAATTTCTATCTCCAGCTACCATTACAAGTTAGCTGGAAATAACAAAGCTGAAGTCCTATTTTCAGAAAACTTATACATAGTAGAAGTTATGGCATCATTAGTCAAAACAAACAGAAGCTGTTTTCTCATATGTGAAATATTAAGAAAACTTTAAAGAGTAGCAGGCAAATTACATATTGCATACACCTGTTCTGGAAGTCTCTAACTCACAAGCTAAGAAATAAAATCAAATTTTCAAGGAGTGAGTAAACTGTACATACAGGCTAACTGGCAAATACACATGAGAAACCTCAGCAGTCTAATTCACAATGTGTAGTCAAGAATATGTAACAAGATAATCTCTTAAAGATGGCATTATGCATCCACAAAAAATCATGGGCCTAACAGATACTTTTATTGAAAAGGATAAAAAAGAGAGGGTCATTGTTTCTGAGGATCTACTTTTTTATTAAATGAGTCTATCATCTGACATAATACAGAAGAGTTATGAAAAATGCTTTAAAAGTATAAGAGATATGTAGTTAAATACACAGACCTATTAAAGACAGTATTGCTGGATTTTTTTCTGCTAGTTGTTGCTATGCAGGTTAATGGAACATCAAGTAAGGAATTGTTATTTCATAATTCTATCAGTACCGAGTACAAAAATCACAGCTAAATTTCTACAGCTGAGTTTCAAAGATGTTGGGGTTTATCTTCTTTGTCACTCTCTCCCTTCACACACATGCAAGAACATAGAATGCAAACTAAAGCACCACCCTTGCCTACTAACTACACCACTACAACTCAGCTAGAGCCAGCTGACATTTCAAATTTTTGTTTCAGTGGCTGATAGGAGTCCAGTGCTTATCCCTAGCTAGCTCCTGGCAGCTCAGACAACAGTGAGGACACTCAAGCCATCAGAAGGAGCTTGTGAGGTTTTTTCCTTTCCAGCAGCCAGACAGCTGGTTAAAGGAAGATGGCCAGTGCAAGCAAGGGAAACTCCTCCACAGCATTCACTAGTGAACAGACCACCTAACAGCAAATTCCCAGAATGAGCTACTTTCTGCTAGGGCAGCAAATGGAATGTATGTTGTGAGCATATCATTTAAATCCAAGCAAGCATTAAAGAAAAAATTGTATCACAAGTTAGGAAAGCTTGCCAGAGAAATGGATTTAAGCAGGCCCACATCTGAACACTGCTATGAATTAAGTGCTAGTGGGATGCCTCTAGCACCAGAGCATTCAGCTATAGTGGTTTAACTACTGGTGTTGCCCAACAAAACATGCTGGTTGCTTAAGAAATCCATTGCAGACTATAGGGGAAGTACAAAAAATTCGAACACATGCTTTCTCCACTCATGGAGGACTCCTGCCATAACATTCCAGGTTCATTACTTTTCAAATTTGGGTCTGCACTTCCATATCAGAAATTATCACCTTTCTACACCCTTCTTAAATCACAGGGAAAACTACATTTTAATGGAGCATAGCATTACTCATTCCCACAGAACACTGGTATTTTATTTGGTCATTAGCTAATACAGCAATGAAATGGTGCAAACCTGATTTAACAGTGTTTTGTTTAAAAACTGCAAGTAATTTGTGTTAGATATTTTATCCTAGACTTCGATAATGCTAATGCTTCAAAATTTCTGAATTGTACCCCTGCCAAGCCAAGCATATACCAAAGAGTTCAGCTCACCGAAACTAATATTAACTCGCTCTGTCTACTAACACCTCTTAGCACTTAAAATGCTGAGAGTATGAAAACTTAATCACAAATGCTAGGAGTAACAGATTAAACGTTACTGTTGGTCAGCTAAATTGCAGTATCTGACAATATGTGACAAAATAAAATATATTCTGCTTTGTATAGGCACTGTGCTGAAAGCTTGATTAAATAAAAGCCACAGAAATGGAAAAAAATATTTTCTTTTTCTGCCTGAAGAAAATCCACAGAAAGCACCCAGCAACATGCTGCAAAGCTTGCAGAATTCAAAAACCTCTAACTTAGCAGTAATAGACTGAAAAGAAGCATAATCCACAAAGAAGTAAAATTTACTGTCTGTATTCTCATTCAAAAAAGTGCTTTGAAGAACAATTTTGAAAAGTTCTCGATGTTCAGGGTACTGTCCAGACCTAGGGTACATGCTGGAGATAGAAGGCACAGGAACAACTTACTTGAAGTCTGATTTCAGGACTTGTTGGCTGGTTCAGCAGAAAACTACCTCCTGGAAGGCTCCAAAGAATATTTCCAGAAGCAGCAATTACAGAGGAAAAGATGCACATTGGATGGATATTACAGAAGCCACCGTAAGAGAAATCTTCCATTACTCAGATCTACCAAATTGCTCTGTAGCCTTCCCCTGGCAAAGGAACAAAAGTAGCTTCAACATCCCACAAAATCACAGCTTATATCAAAGTTAGATCATAATTCAAGCACTGTGAAAAAGGAAAAAGAAATAACAAAGATTTATAACAACTATGCTAAACAGAGCAAAAAGCATGCCAGTACAGACATATCTTTTTTAAGTTACAGACAGCATCAATTAAGGTTTCTTCCTTGGAGCCTCCTGAAACAAGCAAATCCTCCTCAATATTTAAATAATTTTGTATTTTTTAAGAAGCCAAACACAGGAAAACAAGAATGTACCAATTCACTACTAATTTTGTTTTTCTTACTACATTCATTGGACATTTCTTTCCTGCTTGAATTGATTTATCCTTATTTATCAGGATACTGATTTTGTTAAAGAAAGTTTGAAAAATTTTCATGCATTTTGTGGTGGAAAAATAAAAGCACAGTGAAAAGATACTTAAAAATTCCTGTACAGTTAAAAAACTGTAATACACATCTAAATATAATATCTACATCATTCACCTAATTAATCCGCAAGAATCACATACTGCAATTCTTTGCCAGGCTTTCTTTTATGTAGTTAAAATTACATATAGGCACAATGTCGAGAGAACAACCAAAGAGCCTCACATCTATGAGCCTCAATGTCTAACAACCAGATTAGGCATTAAACAAAAAAAAAAAAAACAAACCAACACCCAAAAAAATCATTCTTCCTTTGGGTTAAAATTTTAGATTATTTATCATTCTAGAGAGAGCACTCCACATCTGTTTCCACTAGACAAATACCTCTGAGTTTGTGATCAACAAATAATTTAGTTGAATCCCATGCTTTTCAGTTATGGTATTAAGGGAACAGAAAACTGTGTTGATTGATTTTTCTTTTTTAGATATGTATGGTATTAACAACAGAAAAATTGCAACATACCTCTTTCTGAATTTTTATTTAAAAATACTTTGAATCCAAAAAGAGAAAGCGCCCTTTCTTTGCAGACATACATCATGTGTTTGCTATCTTTTCACTAGCAAACTGACTGAGAGGGCATGTAACTTCCGTAATATGACTCATTGGGAACAAAATTGTAAGAAATCAGTCAACAGCATAACAGAACATATCTTTCCACTTCTTAAAGCCAAGGGACACTAAGCACATTGTTTTTCTTTCCCCTTGCTCAAAAACAAATGTTACATTCAAAAAGCTTTATTAATTCAAGATACATGTCCCTGATTTTACATGCAAGAATAGTACTCCAAGTAGCATCTTTGAACATAGCACAAGTGGTGGCATTACAGCTAAATAATACAGGAGAACAAATTACTGAGGAAAGTTAGAATGCTCTGTCACTACTATTCTCCATGCTTATTTTTCTAGTTAAGCTAGAAACAGGTTCACAAAACTTCTTGGGACAAATACTTTCCTAAGGGTAAAAACATAAGCTATTGCTACCTGTCTATGCTCCTTACAGGAGATAAAAAACCTAAGCAAAGAAGTAAGCAAAGTACTGCTGAACACAAAAATGAAGGCAATGAGTTCCAACCTTTATAGGAAATTTGTCCCTCAAACTGGAAAACTGTCCTTATGTCTCTGTTTTACTTGCCCTCTTTTCTCTGAATAAAAACCCCGTATTTCTTAAATGAATAAATAATAGCATCAGTCATGGCACACCTAAGTGGGCTGTACTGCTAGCAATCTTCTGCCTGCACTGTCTGTTGAGAAAGATCAGCTATAGGTATAGTACTTTGAGGAGAACACTGTCCTGTGAAAACTGCAGTAATTGAAAAAAACCCCACATTTAGCAAATCTGGGAAGAGTTTCATTTTGGAAACATTTTCAAAAAGGACAGAGCAGGAAACATCACTGACTTCCTGAGAACACCATGAATCACTTGAGATCATCATTAGTTTCATAAAAGCAGAAACACAGAACAAAACATTTTAGCAACAACTTACCAATAAAGGAATTGGATATGACTTGCTAAAAAAAACCTGCATGTGTAATTTGGGAAAAAAACCTGATCCTCAGCCAGATAAACAACAAGGAGATGGGTGAACTACTTTAAATGATGTAGGTATCTTGTTAGAGAAGGTGCTCAAAACAAAATTTTCAAGTATCTTTAATATTTACTATTATGTTTCAAAGGATTAACACTTCCACACAACAGATTATTTTAAAATAGATGAGGGAATGTAAATTAGCAGATATAACTTATATAGGTATCTTTCTGCCCTTGGTAACCTGCAGTGCAAGACACTAATGGAAGTTTGACACCTGGATAAAGATCTGATTTGTTGGCTTGATAAGTAGATGACATTAAAGTTCTAAATTTTCAATATAAGTTTTTGTAGAAGTTCATTCAGCAGCTTCAAAGTCCTTTGGTATTCTCCACTATGATTTAATCTGTATGCAGTACGGATAAGAAGGCTACAAACTTCTTTGCTTGTATCAGTTGTCTCAGTAATCTGAAAGGAAACATAAAAGATTAAATGCTGCAATTATGTTGCTAACTACTAAAGAATTCTTCAGCAATATTTGCAACAAAACCCGAGATTTGTCCCTCACCACTGGGTATGTGAGAAGGAACTTCTACCCGAGCTATGTCTTTTCATACATCCTAGTGGAACCAAGCAACTTTGAGATTTCTGCTGTTGTCTCAAATTTAAGTGAAACAAATCAAGAGGCCAGAAGGTTTTTAAAGGAAACACAAAAGAATAGACAGTGTAACCATTTGTAAGTCATTGTCATAGAAAACAACTAAAAGCACATGAAAGTTCTGCATGCGTTTGAGGAGACAATTCAATTCAGTCAGCTTTCAAAAGTAAAAATAAATCCCTCCCCCAGAGGACGATAAAAAACAGGAATAGACCCTAAGTTGCAATTTTTGCAGATCAGGAAGAATTTGACTCCTCATTATCTGCTGTTAAACTCAAAATTTACTATGCTAAACAAAGACACAGCCATGCATCCCAAAGGAGTTCCACACCATTCTGTCTTTCATATATTGCCTTTAGTTCCTTTTCAAATCACATGGACAGCGTAGCTACACACTTGTGATTATACAGATACAGTCGAAATTAATCAGCCTGATAAACCAACACACTGGCCTACAACAGCTTATGACCACCCTGCACTGCTGAATATTCAGAGTTTTAAAAGTTAGTTATATTGCTATCTATGAAGAAGCAGAAGATTGCCTTTGGTCCTCCTTCAGGGGTTTAAAGTGGCAAGCTAGTATATTTACAGCATCACAGCTCAACAGCTGCACTCTCTTCATAAAGAGAAACTAGAAATAGCAGTCTGTAAAAATATATACAACCCCCTCTAACTTTATCTTTACATTTTTATACTGAGAACAAAATTGATCATTTGTGAACTTGCACCTTGGATGTGAGAAATATCTTAGCCCTTTCTAAACAGAAAAATGTTATGTCTCTTTAGTCAGCCAGCTACATCATAAAAACAGACACCTTACACATGCCATATATCCTATATAAATCTATGCATAAGACCACACTGCTGCTGAATTGAAAAACCTTTGTAAGTGTTAAACCTACACACTGGCATAGGAGGCATACACTCCTTAAAAGAATATAGTTTTATAGTTAGGAATGGATTTCTAATCCTACACTGAGATAGCACTGTTTATCTTAGGAGACACAAACACATTTTATAATTCGCACCAATATACCTGAAGGCTGTCATCACCAACAGGAAGATACTGTGGCAAGCTTTCAACCTTTTACTCCCCTTCATCTTTTTTCATACCCTAAGAGACACCAGTTTAGTTCTTCATTCTCTCCTCTCAATTACCACACTGTTTTCCTCACTGGGTTTGCTAAAGCACCAAGCTTATTCCACATCGTTGCTAGGACCTAGTAACCAGCTGTTCCACCTAATGGAAAACAGTGAGGAGTGAGTTCCATCATCTCTGCAGTAGCTGGATAATTTAGGGAGTGATTTTTATGGGAAAGTCAAAATGTTTGCATATGCTATCTATACCATGTGCAAATGAACTGTAAGTATTCCTTAACTGCAAGCTATTACTTCAACTGTTTCTGCATTGGTATATTCACAACAGCAACCTTTTCAGTGAGATCAAGAAATGAACAGAAAATATTTTTACTGTAGCTGAATAGATATATAGCAGTTTAGATATGCCTGTTTTAGCCACAATCTTCTTTAATTCTCTGTTATGTGTTTTCCTTATTAAGAGCTAGAACCTTAAATGCAAAATAGTAAGATAAATGTATATTTTACTTAACCTGAAAAGGAAGAAACACTTACATGGTAAATACATTGCTGGGCAATCTTATGACCACCAGGTGAAAAGAGCAAAAAGCTGGTCAGAAGATGTGTTACAAGAGGCCAGTTACAACACTGCTCTGTACCCGTTATCCTGTGTATGGCAGCCTCCACATCGTTGAGAGAAAGGTCTGTACGGTGGAAGAGCGTCATTAGATGATTGTAGACTGCTTGAGCTTCTACCTGTAGGAAATAATTTTAAAGGATGCAGGATCTGGGAAGAGTAAAGGTCAAATCTATGGTATTTTTCTTTTGGATTTATTCACTAAAAGAAAACTGAATCCTTGGAGAAAACAACTCAAACATGGAAAGAGTTTGAATTTAAGCAGCAGGAAAGCCAGGGAAGGAAGGGCTGTACACATTTCTTTTACACTGATTCACACACACAAAGGTTGACAGAATGGATTTTTTTATATTCTTGGTCTTGAACATGAAGCAGACAGGGCAACAAGCCAGGATTTTACCTTTTTTAATAATATAAGGAAATGGAGAAAGTCCCTCAGCAGAACATGGTCTGAGTTTTGCATTGTGGGAAAAAGAACAAGGCCTCCTCAAGGGCTCATTTCAGCATTGCTGCTATAAATCAATTAAATCCCCATGCAGCCTGACCTCAGCTGATAAAATGTTCTGGTAAGAATGTGGGTTTTAACTTCTTCCTGTGTTGTTCGCAACTTATGTTTTTATGTTGTGAGTTAGACAATAAAACCTAATATTTACTGGGAGTAGGAAACAGAAGATTTTGGCATCTCTAGAAAAGAAACTATAATCAACAACTGCAAAAAAATCCTAGTAATAATTCTGTTCACTATATTAAAAATTAACTGAAAAATCCTGTAGACAGAACAAATGAGTATCTGCTGGAACAGTAGAAAAATACACCACTGCAGACCCAGAGGAGAAGGATAGCTGTTTCTCAAGGATCTTCATCTGGACAAGTTTTTTTGGACATTTATCTGACATTTACCTACGATTTTAAAAATTTCACATTAAATAGTCTGAAAAAGCTGCTATTCTTGCATTAAGCCCACAACTACATGTGAAGCACAAATAATACTAGGATCTACAGTAACTGGAATTCCTCACAATTCTCTTATCTTTCTGTGTATCATATATACCAGAGACTGCAGATGGATAGTAGCCAGCCCTGCTCCAAGAGCTCATGTACCCTAGGAATCTCATTCTTATTGCCAGCCTCCAAGTTTTGTTCCTTCAATGTTTCACAGCCTAAAGGTATGAAAGGAGTGCAACAAATGAATAAATATTGAGAAGCAGAATATTTAGTCCTGCACATATGAGCGAAGTTTAGTGAACAGCAAAAATAGCCTTTTCCTTCTTTAAATAATTTAAACCCTTTGTATTACACTTCAGCTGATATAAAGGTGTTACCTAAAGTACAGAGCAGGAAGACAAAATCTTAAGTCAAAAGTGCACACCTTTCCACACAAAAATAACATTAAATGAAAAGTACTCCAGATAGACATCTGCCAGAAATTCCCATGACATGTTAACCCTTAACTATTGAAAGGTAAAGGGGTTGAGGTACAAACCACTTCATTTGAAAGAGCTGAGACCTAATCTGCCAAAGGACAAATTAAAAGAAAAAGCAAACACCTAAGTGAAGGCAGAAGCTTTGCATGAAATGTGGGAACGCTTCTGAAGTAGCGTGACCTGTGCAAAAAAAAAGTCTTAGTTCAAGTACCAAAGAAAAGAATGATAATGAACTGGGAAAAGATGAGTCACTGCATAGATTGTCAGCAGTAAAGCTTTTTTCTCACTGAAGTTTGTCTTATGTTATGACTGAATAACAAACTGATGGAATAGGGGACACACAGGGAGATGATTTCATATATGAGACAAAGTGACTTTATTCTGTGGAGTTAGGACAATATTCCATACATTGATCTGCACCTGTAGTGCTACAATTTCATTCACTCATGTTTATTGCTCACATATTGCCTTCTTTCCCAAAACTACATTCTAAAAACAACCCTGATTTCTTTACTTCATTGTAACTCTAACCTAACTCTGCTAAGCCAACAATCCTATCCCATGTTCCTAGACTGTAAGAAATTAAAGAGAAAAAAAATTTACAAGTGATTGGGATGTGATCTTGAATTTGTCGTGCCATCTGGGAGGCAGAAGGGGAAGGAAAGCAAATAAAATATTGCATAATACACTGCTGTACATGGGCCATTAGATGTAAATTTAAAGCATGATGTTTTACTGCTGTGGTGTACTGAGCTGCATTTTAAAATGCAAGAGAATCCATTTTCAAATTAAGGAAAACTAGGCAAGTTGCAGCCTTTTGAATCTGGACTTCATAGATGCAATTGCTTGGGCTAGATCAGACTTGCATAATAGGTTTAAATTAAAGGCTTTCATGTATTTGCTTGAATATACAGACACACAGCACTCTTCGTGCAAAACAGTGTGTAAAGCTAGAACACTCTCCTTCTGTTACAAACCTAGAATGTGGGAATATCACATATTTATTACAATATCACATGCCAAAAATGGGTAAATATACTAAGAGAAATCAGAGTAGATCAGCAAGGTTAGGACTCAAGGCTCTGTTTGTAAGTATCAGTTTCAACTGCTGTGATTTCTTGTGTTTCCTTCTCAAAAAGATGCCATAACACAGGAATGCTGAATTCTGCCACACTGATTTAAAAAATACCATCACTGGGGTAGTTTTATTTATGATTAAAAACACCCTAGTTATCCAAAAGAAAGCCAAGAAGGTACTAATCTGTATAACATACTTTAAAAAGAAGAAAAAGGTTTTTATAAATGTCACACCCAAACAAACAAACAAACAAACAAAAAAAAAAAAATAAGAAAAAAAAAATCTTTCAACTTCTCCACTGCAGCAGTTCCCAGAGATGTTGTAAAGTCAATACCTTTCATTTTTCTGGTATGCACTATTTGTTTTACAGCAATAAGGTATTATCGGACTATTGGCTGCTTATTTCCACTTCTGTCGCCACATTACTCACCATTGTTTGAGTTCTTTGTTGATTTTCATTCTTAGGACAGTAGTAAAATGCCAGCAGCCACAGCATAGCATCTGGTTCTGCAGCAGTCTTCAATAATTGTTCTGCTGCAATATCCAGCCATTCTCCAAAACAAGCAACCAAAAACCAGATTTCAAAAAGGTCTGTGAGAGAACTGGAAAATAACACAAATAATTAGGTATTTCTCATTATTTAACATTTTTAACTGCCTTAAGTTAACTACAATGGGTGCTGGCAGTTAACTTTAAAAAAATCTTTAAACTACTCTGCAACAGAGAATACCTTACCAGCTAAGCATACAGCCATGTATTGCTGAAATCCCAATCAAATGAGACACACCCAATGCTATTATAGATTAACTTTGACAGAACAGACTATACTTAACAGCAGTTTCTAATAAACTGTGACTAAATACTGTGTCTGAAAATATGCATAATAAACTTAATACCTACTGTTTATACTCTGCAGCTGCAGGATTTCCAAAACTGTGAATTGTATCTCAAGTATTACACTCTAACATACTTGTTGCCTTTCTCTTTCTGTTTTGCTTTCCAGGGTTCTTTTCTGCTTTTTGGTTATTCATGAAGTGCGTCGTTTTTGGTAATTCATGAGGAATTTAGATGGACTAAATGTAATTTTTACATTTTAAAGTATGTCTCTTGACTCTCAAAATTAATGTATTTAATGAAAATTTGAAGGTGCTCACAACAGGATTATTGCTGTAAGGAAGGACCACCAGTCGTCTCCACACTTTGTCATATGCATTAATTTAAAGTTAGAACAGACTAAAGGAAAGAGAAGTAATGGGGAGATGCAAACTAATGGTAGATGTCTCTGAAGCAAAAAGTTAAACTAAGCGTGAAAGGACAAACAGAAGGACAGCTAGATTAAGATTAAGAACCAGGAACAATTATTCCTAATAAATCTGGCAAAACTTGAAGGAAAGAATTAGAAGGTTTTCTAATGTTTTACTCCTGGGGATTCAAAAAGCTGCTGTGCCACCCATACAAGGAAACTACAAGAGATCTTAGAAATTTCAGGAGCTGATCAAGTTACCATTATCTTTAAGACTTTTTACCATTACAATGCCTGTTTTGGAGCCACGTGCTCTCCACTCTGTCCCCACTGCTGTTTCTGCCCACTCTGTAGTGGTGCCTATGCTCCATTGTCATTACCAAAAGTGGCCCTTCACTTTTTCTGGGATTTGCCCCCACAAAATGTATGTAAGTTCATCAGTCAACTGATTTCTGGTTTAAAATGTCATGTAACATTTACTGTTCACTGAGACGACTTCATATAATAATAAATCACAGCACAGAAGCAATCTGTTGATTAGCAGGACACAGAAAGCACTTTGCTGTAAGATTCACATTTGGTATAAAACAAAACCCCTGAACTCCAACCTATATAAAAAGAGAGCACTGGATATAAGAAGCAACAGGATATGCTGTATAACAGTATTTTTTTTCTCCTCTATGAATCTTATTAAGTAGAAAGGACACAGGATCAGGAATAAAGGAATAAAAGAAAATTGAATATGGTTTCTTCATGGATATTAGTATTTAAAACATGTTAGATCCATTTTCTTTGTAACTGAGAGGGGTTTGGTAGAAAACATAATTGTTGCAGGAGTTATAAAGGAAGTAAAAGCATATTCTGGCAAGTACAATACCATTCAAACTACTGTACTATCAAAACAAAGGGAAAAAAGGACTGAATTTAAGCCCAGAAACGGCTGGGCAACAAAAGGAGAACAGATCTGGTTATATTATTGTAACCATTATGGTGGATGATATTTGTTTCATTTATTTGTTCTAAGCTTGAGTTACATGTTTCTTTAAGAAGTCAGGGTCAGCTATGGGTCACACTCCAAGGACAGAAAGGTTTGACACACTTCAGGGATGAACAGGCGAGACACAGCACTGAACTGCAGCTCATACAGAAAGTGAGAAGCTACCAGCAGACAGCCTGGCCTCAGAGGAAACAACAAAAAGCTTTTTTCTGCCACTCAGCAACAAAAAAAAAAAGCCCCCATGAGTTAATTGAAACTAAGCATGGTTGCAAGTATCTTTGCTCCAGTACTCAAGGGGAAAACTGGGACAGACTGGCTGGACAGCAGCCAGGCAGAAAGGGACCTAGGGGTACTGACTGATAGCAGCTGAACATGAGCCAGCAGTATGCCCAGCTGGCCAAGAAGGCCAATGGCCTGGGTCAGCTATAATGTGGCCAGCAGGCCCACGGCAGGGACTGTCCCTCTGTACACAGCACTGGTGAGGCTGCACCTCAAATCCTGTGTTCATTCTCGGCCCATCAATTCAGGAAGGACATTGAGGTGCTGGAGCATGTTCAGAGAAAGGCAACAAGGCTGATGAAGGATCTGGAGCACAAGTCCTGTGAGGAGCAGCTGAGGGAGCTGGGGGTGTTCAGACTGGAGAAAAGGAGGCTCAGGGGTGACATTATCACTCTCCACAACTGCCTGAAAGGAGGGTGTGACAGGGTAAGGGTCAGTCTCCTCTCACAGGCACCAGCAACAGGACAAGAGGACTCAGTCTTAAGCTGCACTGGGGGGGTTTTAGGCTGGACATTAGGAGGAAGTTCTTCACATAAAGAGTGGATTGCACTGGAATGGGCTGCCCAGGGAGGTGGTAGAGTCACCGTTTCTGGAGATGTTTAAAAAGGACTGGATGTGGCACTTGGTGTTGACAAGGTGGTATTTGGTCATAGGTTGGACTCGATCTCAAAGGTTTATTCCAACCTAGTGGATTCTGTGACTCTGAGATCTTGTTTTGCAAATCTGGCTGGCATCAGTGGTCTGTGTTTCTTTTCATATATTTCAAGTTAAAAATAAAAATTAATTTGGTTTCTTTGAATTTAAAAGCTGTTTGACATTCTTTGGACAGCTCACTCTCAGAGCAGACCTAAGCAAACTTGTATCCAAGCTCTGTCTGAGTCAGGTTTCATACACACTCCTGATAAGAAACAATTACAGGGCAGCAGCAGATACAGATGTATAATGTTCTTTCATTCTTTTCATATCGTCCCAGAACAACCCCTACCAAAGCATAATTCATGGAGACAAACAAACCCCAAGGGCAACAGGTCAGAAACATGGAGTGACACCTCAAACAGTAAAGCAACAAAAATGATACTGCAGTCTGGCAGTCATGTATTTACGAAAACAATAAAGAGGTTTGCAGTTTGGATGTTTTCAAAAGCCCACAGAAAGCCAAGCTCCTTCATCAAACAGGGTTAAAAGTTTTGAGGGAGAAATGGGAGAATAGACAAGTAAGCATTTCCATTATGCAGCTAGATATTTGTTGAAAGGAATGACAAAATTTAATTTCCTTAGACGCTTATTGATCAGGTATATAGATACTATAAATCTCATGCTCAGTAAGTGATCTAAGTCCTATTCTTAAAAAAAAAAAAAAGCCCTATGTAAAGAATAGTAAGAAAAACATTAAGTGTAGCCACTAAAGAATTCAAATGACATGACCTTTAGGAAACTAGCATGCAAAGGACAAAAAGTTAGAACATCTTATATTGCTTACCTAACGTTTTTATCTTCTACTAATGCTTTGAGCATGTCCGAAATGTGTTTCAAGTGTTGAGACCAATATGTAGTTGGGAATTCTGAGGATGGAGAGTGAAAAGAAAATTCTTAAAATCATAGTCCATCCAACTAGACTGTAACAGTGAAACATTAAGCTAGCTATAGGATTTCTCCAACTTGATTCAATTATCACAAAATATTTAAAATTTCATTTCAAAATTTCCCAGTTTTCAACAATACTATTACTGTGTTTCATAGAACAGTTCATTGATAAAGCCATGTGAGGAAGTAGAGCTAGGAATATTGAAATGAAGCTGATGTTCCTTTGTGTAAATGCTACCTCAATATTAATATGTCATCAGTGGAGTAGTATTCTCAGAGGCTCTTGTACTGAGTTTTAATTATTGTTCACAAAAAGCTGTATCACACTGAGCAGTGGTTTCTTGATCTATATGAATAGGCAAGGTGAAAAAAAATCAGGTTTGCAATCTAAAATATCAGAATTGAAGCCTCAGAGAGAAACAGAAAGCCTATTTCTTGAGAAATACATATGAATTTTTCCATAATGTTATTGGTATTATAACATAAGACGATGTAGTATTTTACAATCTCTGTAACATGGCTTCATTCCTACACAATTTTGCACTTTTTCTTTGTTATTCACTTCTGGTTTAGTTTTATTTAAAGTTACATATATAATATTATTTCATAAGATAGATATTCCTGCAGAAAAATATATTAGAAGAATATTATTAAAATTGCTACGCCAAATGCAGACTACTAAGGAAATGGCAAAAGTTTACCTCTATCCCTTTAAAATTTATTTTAAGACATATATAGACTATGCAAATTGGTAATGCTGCAAATATTTAATGAAAAAACTTACCAAAAGGACATCTGACTAAACCTTTTACAAGAGGCTGGTGATGGTACGGGAAGTACGCCTTCAGTGGAAATTTATGCTAAGATACAAAGTCATTATTTTAAGAAATTTCTGGTCAGTTTTCAAAACAAACCCACAGTGAATTATCTCATCTAAGGTAGTAATTAACAATACAGAAAGAAGAAAGAGAATTAAAAACTAGCGCTATACTTAACTTTAGGATTTTGCATAAAGAAAGGGATATTTAGGAAATGCTTGCTTATGAAAAGTAATTATTTATAGATTTTAAAAGCATACACATCAAAAAAGATTCAGAGCAGAAAGAAAATGGCATCTTAGTAGTCTTCTTCCCTGCAATCATGTAAGTCTTCACTCTTGATATACAGAGCTTAAAAGAGACACTAGTTTAATTTAATTTTCCAGTGTAAACAGATTCACAGATCATATTAAACTCAGAACTAACAGCATCTACAGAATCTGAGGGTGTGGTGTAAATTATTGCCATCTGTACAAAAATGGAAACCTAAAATTCTTAGGATCTGATTCAGCACCAGGTAGGGCAGTCACAGGTAACAGACTTGGCCTCTGTTTATCTGAGTACGTGCAATTTGTACACTGTGAACGCTGCTTGTGTAACTGAGACTAGCAGTGGCACACCTTTAATCCTTTTGTTCTGCTAACAGGTACCACAGGCACGTCTCACATGTGGCATGTATGTGCAAGTGCAACACCAACTCCCTATGAGACAGACAGAAAGCCAGCCAGACCCGTATGGTGGTGATCATTGGCACAAAATCTTATTGTAGACTGGTGACTACCAGAGTACAGCAGGGTCAGTAGTGGGTCCAGTCCTATTTTAACATCTTCATTAATGACCTGGATGAAGGAGCAGCAAGTTCCCTTGGCAAGTTTGGGGGCAACACAAAACTGGGCGGAGTGGCTGATATGTGAAAGGGCTGTGCTGCTACCCAGAGGGACCTTGACAGGCTGGAGAAATGGGCAGACAAGCCAAACAAATGTCAACAAGGAGAAAGTACAAAGTCCTGCACTAGGGAGGAACAGCCCCAGGCACCAGCGCATGCTGGCAGCCACCCAGCTGGAGAGCAGTTTTCAGAGAAGGACCTGGGCACCAGCGGACACCAAGGTGAGTGTGAGTCAGCAGTGTGCCCTGCAACAGAGCAGCAAATGGCATCTTGAGCTGTGCTAGGAAAAGGATTGCCAGCAGGTCCAGGGAGGTGCTCCTGCCGCTCCACCAGCACTGTGAGCAGCCACCTTAGCAGCCTACCATGAAATACATGAAATACCAGCTAGTGCCCAGTTAAACAAAGGGCCACAGGGATCATTAAAGGACTAGAGCATCTCTCCTATGAGGAACGGCTGGCAGAGCCTGGAGAAGAGAAGGCTCAAGGGGGATCTTATTAATGAATACAAACACCTAAAGGGAGGGTGCAAAGACAAAACCACCAGGATTTTTACAGCGGCACACAGTGATAAGATCAGAGGTAATGGCACAAACTCAAACACAGGAGTTTCTGTCTACGTATCAAAAAACATTTCTACAGTGTATTTTTTCACTTCTCTTTTACTGTGAGGTGACCAAGCACTACCACAGTTTGCCCAGAAGAGTTGTAGAGTCCCATCTGGACATAGGGCAACTGGCTCTAAGTAGCTCTGCTTTTGAGCTGGGAAGTTGGACAAGATGATGTCCCGAGGTCCCTTCCAATCTCAAGCACTCTATGATTCTCTCATTTACATCTCTGAATCCCCATGCCATTGACCTTAGAATGCTTCTGTCTTCTTTTTTCAGGAGTAAGAGGGCATTTAGCTAACAGATCATTTCCTGAAACACAGACTGGGAATACGAACTCTATAAAATGTAATAGAGCTGTTAACCCAATGAAGACTGTATTTAACAAATAATTTCTTTTGGGATATATATGCCTGCATCTTATAAACAAACAAAATGACACTTTATCTCCCTATTATTCTTTTTTTTTTTTGTTCTAGCAACAACAGATAATTGAAATTACAGCACATGAATACATACACTCTCTTAGACAGTCTATATATCACTGGTATAGTAAGACTCCAAAAGTCTACTTGTCAAGAGGAATTAGGCTAATTAGAAAAGTAATAATCCCTATAGTAAAGTATGCATGTAGCTGTAGTAATGTGATTTTCAGATCTCCATGTGTTTCTTTTGTTCCCCTGCTCTGTATGCTATTGGTTCATTTTAAAATATGCATCCTGCTGTATCCGAAACCTATTGGTGTGTTCCCATTGCCAGTCTTCCCTTCAGACTTCCTGGGACTGGCTCTGATGGAGCCAGCCCCGCCCCCTTCCTTTCCCTTATAAACTGATGTCTGCATCTGCTCGAGGTCTCATCTCCGAGCTGCTAGCCCCTATCCCCATCCCTCGCTTTCCTTCCCCCCTCCTTTCCCTGCAACCCTCTTCCCTGACCCCAAATAAACCTCCCTGGCAGAAAGGAGATGGGTCCAGTTCGTTCCTTCATCTTACTTTGTTTTCTGCTGAATTTCTGTGACTCGGAGACTCAAGCCACGCTGAGAGCACCCCGGGAGCCACTCACCCAAATTCGGTGGAGATATGTGCCCCAGGGACCTCTTTTTGGGGGGCTGCCAGCTCCTGCAGCCCCCCCGCAGCCTCTTACATCATGTAGCCAATTAACTTGCACCAAAAATTCCCAGGAAAAAGCAGCTCCTTGATACAGTTAGTAGTAGCTAAGACAACCCAAGCTACATGCTACGTATAAAAACAGTATTGTGACTTAAGTGAAAAGAATTTTCAGCACACTGTCTAGGCAAAGCAAAAAAGGCTTTCATATAAACAGAGTGTTTTAGTCAGTTCTTTCCTTACATTTGCCATCACAAAATGCAAAATAAAGTACAATGAGACAGAACAAGTTTGGATGTGGCTGGTTATAATAATTGCTATGATGTATAACAGGAAATAAACATTGAACACTGGTTTAAAATACTTATCCAGCTATTTAAAACAAAATTCCCATGTGAAAACCAATGATAATTCTGAAATGATTGAGGGAAAATAATTAATGAGGAAATTATAATTTCCATCAAATACAAACATGAACTTTAACTTCACAAATTTACAAGCAACATGACCCAAATATGCTCAGGTCAGCTTTCACTACCACCACAAACTTCTAGAAAATCTAGTAAAAAACATATCCCAACACTGATCTCAGTATACCCTTCTTAAATTTCTTCTTCAGAAATGAGACTTTTTCCCAAGTAGGTTTAAACCCCATGTTCCATCTATACTGTTTTCAGTCTCCAAAAACATGGAAGAAAAAAGGCTATCCTAAACCCAATAGCACTGTTTTTTCACACTCTTTAGCCTTTTTTTCTGCCAAACTTTGTTCTAAATGGTCTACTAAGTTTTTATAAAAGACAATTATTTCAGACAGCTGCCAGAGTGCAATAGAGAATCACTCTCCTCCTATCATGCAAACCTGTGAACTGCCAGACATGAGTCAGTTATTTTGCAAATTTTATGGATGCATGTTTGCCTCATGTTTTTTCAATTTACTGTCTATAAATCCCAAAAGTGTCAGTGACCAGGCAGAACCCACTTCATCATCTGTCATTAATGTTTTTACCATTCTTCTCCTAAATGCTAAAGGACCACATTCTGTCCTGTCAAGGGCAATCAGATACCACAAAGATAGGCAGCTTATGCATATATTTATAATGGTGGTATCACAGAAAAAGAGAGATCTGACTGACTTAAAGTTTAGAAAGCAACTTGTACCTGCCTTTTTGCAAGCAAACTGTTAGCTAACACTACAGTAGATTCATAAACTGTGAGACAAGGGATTTTAAGCTCTAATGCTGAAGATAATAACTAAATTAGAACTCCATTATTTAAACTGTACAGAACTTAAATAGAGGTAACTCAATATTTAAAACCACCCCAGAAAAATGGGCAATAGTCCATGTTGCAATGCCAGCAGGTGAAGGACTTTCACCTTGATGAAAATGCATCACCTACACAGCAGATTAGCTCTTGGGTGTCTGATGGGTGTGGAATCCTTACTTTGGTTCTCACCCACTGATCCCCACCTGGGGCTACACTTTGTGCTGTTGCCATGCAGTCAGGGTGGCATAAGATCATCACGCACAGCACTTACGTATTAAGCAAGACAGCTGCCTGAAGCTAGAAGACAGATTCAATCACACTGTTAATTAAAGGCCAGTATGCCACAAGTTTCAAGAAATCCCAGCATTCTCTTAACTAATATCTCCCTCAAAAGATGCAAGAAATTAAAGGAACTGGAAATTTTCTTAAGTCTAAAGTGAAAGTTTTTAAATGACATGGTACTTTCCAAACTTGCGTTGTATGAAAAACAAACTAGATGGCAGGATTTGAAACGACATGTGATTTGCAAATATGAAATCAAGTTTGAAACCTGTAAGTAAGACAAGACTTTTTCATATCTGTATTTTGAAACTTTATGGTAAAAATTGATAACCAGCATGTATTCTGTGTCCCAGTATGTATTGTGTGTCTTTGGCCTTCTGAACAGACAAATATGACTATTCAATATCCTCCTTACAATTATCAGGGGACTGGGAATGGGTGGTTATCTCTGCTTCATTTATTATCAGAGACCCTACTGCTGCAAAAGAAAAATGCATCTAACATTTTTTATCAAAGATGGATGTTCATGCTCATGTTTACAGGCAGAAACTTCAGTGTCAGGGGAACAGAGCTTGCAAAAATCAGTTTAAGCAGACATACTCGAGGGTTAAGTTAGGTAAACTGCTCTTACATACATATTTGGTTTCACACTATAATTTTATGCACAGGTGAAAATGTTTCAGCTGAACTTTGGCATATCTATGTCACCATAGACTGATGCAATTATTTACCTCATTATGTTCAGTCGCTTCTCTTAAGAGTAGAATTGGGGTTTTTTTCTTGTGAAATTTTGCATTTTCTTACTGAAAAAAAAACCACTAAGAAAGGGATCTTGACTAACCTGTTTGTTTTCATTCTGATGTGCCTGAAGGAAGAGATGTGTAAACACCTGTATTATTGTCATAACTTCTGAAGTTCCATCACTTTCCATCAGTGCATTCCTAAGTATTAAAAAGTTAGATATGACAGATCAGATAATTAATCTTCCCATCACACCACTGTTAACCAAAATGAAAGAAAAAGGTGTATGCTGTAGATTCAAACTGTGCCTGAGCTTATTACACCACTAACAGAAATACTAACTTTGCAGGCTTTTTAGACTTTGTTTTTAATTAAAAAAACCAAAGAAAAACCACATACACAACTCCTACAAATAAACTACTTAGTAAGTACATACAATATACATGCAGACACAGAATTTATCATACCAACAAGGGGAAACAAGTACACAATTAAAAACACTAGCATAACTTTATTAGCCAAATCTGGCATCTGATTAGTTTATTGTGTTTAGAGCAACCATTTGCTCTAACCACTAAGTTAAGCATACTTCAGTGTTTTGTGGGACTGCATCCCACAGGCTGCTCTAGAGGTTTACAAAGGTAAATTTGTAAATTCAAATGCTTCAACTGGTCTTCCACAGTGCAAAATAACCTTCAGCAATGGAGCAGGAAAACACATAGCAGCAATTTTCATTCTCTTATTTGAAAGACATATAGTAAGTAAGTAGCAAGGAGAATAGATGTTTAAAGCATGTTGAGATACAAGTATTAGAGAATTGTTTCATTCCTTCCATAAGATATGAAGAGCTGACACATTACTGTAACATAGAAATGTCACAAAACCACAGGCAAATATAATCACTGATATAAAAAGAAGCAATAGTACAAGGAAACTCAAAACAGTTTAGATGTATGGACTGCTGTATAGCCACACATAGCAAGAAAACATTGGGAAATAAAAACAGGAAGTAATATTACTGTGATAAAACAATTTAACATAATTAACCTCAATATGCATGCAAATAGCAGGAAAACTTATTACAGAAAGAGTTCCAATGCTTAGATCCATACTTCTAATGAGCATTAACCCCGAAAATAAAAGAAGTTTTGTGCCAGCCACAGAAACCTAACAGAGTTTCCAAGCAAGGAAGTACAATTTCTTTATCAGCAGTTCTCTAAAATCTCACACATGATTAAACCTGGAATAGTATCTTAATATCTGCACACCACTTGATAACAGCTGCAAGGATGTTAGAGAAACACAACAAAAACAAACACAAGGCTGCACAAACTAACTAGTGTGAACATATACAGCTTCAAATATCAAGAAGACCTGAGACACAGTATTCTTGAAATACATCAAGGCTCTAATACCAACAATGTAGAAGAACAAGCACACTAAGTAGAAACAATTAAAGTAAAAAAAAAAAAAAGGAGCAGAAATGTAGGCTTCGAAAAAGGAAAATATTTTTAAGACCATTTGGAACATTAATAGAAGTGCAAAGTTTTACTAGGAAGTATTGTGTTGGACACAGTCTTGCACTAGCTGAGAAGTATCATTTTATCCACATCTCCTGCCTACCAAAGGGAAAGGATGCAAAAGAGTAATGAAATTACATGTTATTTTTAGAAAACATTTTATATACCATGACCCTAAGAAACCCAAGAAGCTTGAACAAATTTTGTCTCCCTGTACCATCACAGTATACAGCCTCCAGCCTAGGATATCAGTACACATCTGCTGAAATCATATAAATTTTTAAGTGCATCTTGATTTGGGAAAGTGATTAGTCTCAGCTCTTCAGAAAATGGTACTTGTGTGCAGATACAGGACCACAGCAACAAAGGACTTGCCAGAGCAGTAGCTGCCAAGTGGCCTCACTCTCACAATACAGCAGTCTACAGTTGCTACAGCAAAGACTCTTCTGTTAGTGCCTGCAAAAACCTGAACAGGCACACAGACACACAAATGCCCCCCAAACATGTGTAGCTGAGAGGCCTGTTTTCCTAAAAAGGGAAACCCTTGATGAGCAGAGGATGTCAGGCACTAAACATATTATTGTTGTATCAAAACTATTAATACTGATAACCCTGGCAGTAGATCTACTGGAAAGTAGTAAGTAAGAAATCATATGAAAAGAAGAGAAAAACCACTGAGTATAAGGATTGGATGCCCCCATATGGTAACCAATATATGTTGCTTCAAAATAATTTTAGTGCATTCAAAATCAAACTCATTATTAAGAGGCAGATCAACAGTTTAATGCCATTAAGAGCATATCTAACATAAATCCTGAAGACCATTAACAAAATGTAAAAAAAGGCTAAACTGGTTAAGTGCAAATGTTTTGCTAAATTCCACCTCAATGCTAGCATGGGCCAAGCCATTTCAGCATTTATAATTTTCACCTCAAAACTGTATTTCAGCCACAAATATCTACTGACGTACAAAATAAATGACAAATTTAAAGGCTAAAATACAATACAGTCAACTGTACTAATGATTATTACAATTTAATTTTTATTTAAAGTTCCTAAGATTTTAAACATTTTTCATTATCTGCAGTGTACTACACAGAGGGGGACTGTAAAGCATACAGGTGAAGAAAATGATATGCTGAAATTATAATATGCTGCAGATTTTAATATTGCTTCTTCCCATGAAGAAAATCTCAATGTTTAAATGGGTCATTTAAAACTCTTCCCATTATAATTTCAAAACTTACTTGAAAATTTCATTTACAATTCTGAAAATGGCAGGATGGCTTGCTGCTTGTGGCTGTTGACAGACAAAGAAAAGAAAAATTAGATATTAATAAGAAACAACTCACACAACTGACACATTATAATTTACAGGTTAACTCATGGTTGCTATTACCTAGCCATTATTAAACTGTAACTCTCAGATTAACTTTTAGTAAACCCTCAGATTTTCTCAGGATTAGAGTTCTTAGGGTTCTCCACAGCAAGACCAAGCAGGCTCAACAGCTGACAAATGCAAACACCTGGGATCCCAAACTGTTTATGACAACAATCACTACAAATACTGAAGGTGGCAGACAGAAAGAACAGGTTGTTGCACGCAATTGCTAGAGGCAAGGCGGAATAGATTTTCAAAAAGCCTTTATTTCCTCTTCACCGACAAACCTTTCTGGATGTGCTTTGAGACCCTTGCTATATCTTCAATATTAAATTCCAGAAATTAAATTGATTTTATCACCTTTTTCCTTAATAGTTTTGCAAGCATTTTGGTCCAAGACATTTTTTCACAGTGTTATTTTCTTTTTTTTAACTTCAAAGTTGCTAGTACAAGCTAAATATCTCAGTGAATCAAAATGTTTGGTTTTTTTAAACTAGTGAAGCCTTTTACCATGCTACCAGACAAAAGATTGTTTTGAGAAAGTTGTTACATTAAACATGCACCAGTAAACACCCTGCTTTCTAATTCTATATTCTTACGCTTTTATAGAACACCTAGAATAAAAAACACTTACATATTCCCTTAAATACAAAGTTAAATCTGAAGTTAAAAAGCAAATCCTTGCTTAGTGTTTCTGAAGTTAGAACCTGAAGACTTCGTAAAAATATAGCCCTTGAACAGTCTAGAGTAAAACACGTTTAATAAAATGCATTCTATAAATTTTAAGAAGCATAGCGTTATCGAAATGGTATTTATTAATACAGCTTGAAGTGCATAATGCACTACTGAAAAGTTGTATGCATTTGTTTCAAGCTTAAAAGTACCAAGTAGAAAATTGATATTGTAATAGTATATGTAAATTGTTTATAAAAATAAGAGTTATAATAATGATTATAATAATAGCAATAACAATAACAAGAATAAAATAATATCCTTTTAATTGTGAATGAGGACTTTGCTTAATACGATCCCTACATGGTAATACTGGAAAACAAACATCCCTTACTCAAAACTTTCCAGAAAAGCTCCTAGTCTCCCCCAGTTGTCTCCACCATCCCGGAAATAGGAGGCAGCACCTCATTTTCTTGTTTTGCCTCATTTCCTTTGCCCCGTGGCTGAGGCCAGGCTGTGCTATCCAACGTGCAGAACGCCACCTCCTGCTGCAGAGCAGGCACAGCCGGCGGCTGACCCCGAACTCCCACCGCCGCCAAAACCACAGGGATGCAACAAGCAGGAGGCACGCTCCTCTCCTTGGTTTCTGGTGGTTTGTTTCTGTGGGGTTTTCTTGTTTGTGTGTTTTTTAGGTTTTGTTTTGTTTTGGTGGGTTTTTTTGTTTGGTTTGCTTTGCTGGTTTTTTTTTGTTGTTGTTTTCATTTTTTGTTTTTTTTTTTTTTTTTAAGGAAAGACTGGACTAGATCACCATAGCTGTTTTCCAAATCCAACCATTCTTTCAAACAATATACCTACGCACTGTTGCTTAAGACAGGTTGGATATAAACCAGAAAGAGTCCACCAGCACACTGATTCACATACCAAGATGAAATCCTAGTTCTTTTGCATAAGTCCAAAATAAATGTGCTGTATGCAACAGTGTAAAGTTCTCCACTTCCTCCTGCCATTGAGTAGCAATCTAACAGTACCCTCTACAAGAAATTATAGTTAAAATACCCTAGGATTCAATCTAAACTACTGAAATCAGCATGAATTTCATCACTGGTAGTCTAAAGGTACAAAACAAAAACAAAACCAAGCCAACCCCAACAAAAACAAAACCAAGCCAACCCCAAATCCTACTGTTACCTAATTTCACAAGACTTTGATCAATGGACTGCATGGAATTAATTAGCAAGCACTCAGACAAAAATGCTGTGATAATGCAAAAGTCTGCCAGAAAATTTGAAGATGCTTGATGTGTAGCAGGCCAAAAGCAGGCAGCACAATTCTGCTACTGCCAGCAGCAATTCTAGAATTTGGGAGAGATTACCATTTTCATGTTGTATTTTCATAGTTTTCTTCTTGTTGACATTATCTTCTTATTTTTTCAAAATAAAAAGGCATTTTACATTTTAATAATCTTGTCTGCAACTATTCAATGCTTTTCACAGAAATCAAACCCTATCTATCAGGAGCTGGTTCAATCACTTTTAAAACATGCACAATACAGAGAGCACAATATTCACTAAACAAAAAGATTCAAACACAGAGAATTGGAGCTGCATGTGTGGTGCTATGATAAAAAAAATATACTTTTAACATAGAGTTTTACAGATGCAAGTTTTAAGGTTTTATACTACTTTTGTACCTGTATTATTAGAAAGCAGAATCTGAAACAAACTTATTTATAACATAAAGGCAGAACTGAATAAAAAAAATAAGAAAAATATATCTGTATCTACAGTAAGCAAATATACAGGGCAAAGAGGAACAGAATAATCTGCATTTTATTCACAGCATAGAATGCTCTGTAACGACCAAAAGTGAGAATAAACATGCGGAAGTAAACATGTCCAAGGTCACACAGATTTGAGGTCGTAACTCTTGACTTCAAGATTCACACGCAATTAACAGGACAGAACACTTCTAGAAGCTAAGCCAATCTAGCTTTAAGAAACTACCACAGTGCTGTATTTCAAATGTCTGTATTTTCCAATTGTGTATTTTTTTCTGAATTTTATATTTAGCAGTTTAAAATAGGAAATGTCACTTACTTTTTTCTTTTTGAATTGACAAATGTGTTTTCATTTCAAGAATACAATTATTTTGAAAGCACAAACGTATTTTTTCAGAAGTTTTAAAAATCCATCAACATTAAGAAGAATTTTCTCTATCCTTCCACTTTTCTTCCTCATTAATGCCTGTTTCATTGGCTCTGTACATTGGGGAGGATTTCGACTGCACAGAGCTCAGGGACAGTGGGGATAAGGCTGAGTGCCTGTGGGTGACAATCACAGGGATGGCCAACCAGGCAGAGATCCTGCTGGGAGTCTGTTAGAGACACCCAGCCAGGGTGAGGGGGCAGGGGAGCTATTCTATCAGTGGATGTTTCGTGATCACTAGCCCTTGTTCTTGTGGGAGACTTTAACTTGCCAAATGTCTGCTGGAAACTCAACACAGCAGAGAGGAGGCAGTTTAGGAGGTTCCTGGAGTGTGCGGAAGGTAACACCCTGACACAGCTGGTAAGGGAGCCTACCAGGACAGTGCCTGCCAGATCTGCTGTTTGCAAACTGAGAAGAGCTGTGGGAGGTGGGGTGGGTGGAGGCCATCATGGGCACAGTGACCATGGAATGATAGAGCTTCTCTGTTCTTGGTGAAATAAGGAAAGGGATCAGCACAAACTCTACCTTGGACTTCCTGAGGGCAGACTTTGGCCTGTTCAGGACACTGGTTCAGAGAGTTCCTCAGGATACAGCCCTTAAAAACAAAGGGGTCCAGAAAGGCTGGACATGCTTTAAGAAGTAAATTTTAAAGACACAGGAGCAGGCCCTCTCCATGTGCCAACAGACTAGATGGCAGGGGAAACAACTGCCCTGGCTGAGCAGGGAGATTTCACAGGAACTGAGGGGAAAAAAAAGAGAGCTTATGACCTTTGGAAGAAGGGGCAGGCAGCTCCAGGGGCAGGATGTCATTAGGTCATATAGAGAGAAAACTAGAAAGGCAAAACCTCAGCTAGAACTTGATCTGCCCTCTGTTGTGAAAGATTACAGAAAGTAGGTTTTTAATACATTATCTACAAAAGAGGGCCAAGGAAAATCTCCATCCTTTATTGAATGTGGAAGGGAACATTGTCACCAAGGATGAGGAAATGGTTGAGGTACTTAATGCCTTCTTTGCCTCAGTTATTAACAGAAAGCCCAGCTATCCTCAGGGCAGCCAGCCCCCTGAGCTGGCAGACAGGGATGGGGAGCAGAACAGACCCCTTGCAATCCAGCAGCAAGTTGTTAGTGACCTGCTGTGCCACTCAGACAATCACAGGTCTGTGAGGCCAGATGGAATCCACCCAAGGGCAGTGACAGAGATGGCAGAAGTTCCCACTAAACCACTCTCCATCATTTATCATCAGTCCTGGCTAGCAGAGCTCCCAGATGTCTGGGGGTTGGCCAGTGTGACACACATCTACAAGAATGGTGGAAGGGAGGATCCAGGGAGCTACAGGCCTGTCAGCCTGGCGCTGATGCCATGGAAGGTTATGGAACAGAACACAGCGCATACAGCATAACCAGGGGATCAGGATCAGGCAGCAGGGGTTTGGGAAAGGCTGCCTGACCAACCTGATCTCCTTCTATGACCAGGTGACCTGCCCTCACTGCAAGGACACTGAGGTGCTGGAGAGTGTCCAGAGAGGGGCAACAGCTGGTGAAGGGTCTGGAGCACAAGTGCTGTGAGGAGTGGCTGAGGGAGCTGGGTTTGTTTAGCCTGGAGGAGACTCAGGAGAGACTTTAACACTCTTTACAAGTGCCTGAAAGGAGGGTGCAGCCAGGTGAGGTTTGGCCTCTTCTCCCAGGTAACCAGTGACAGTACAAGAGGACACAGTTTCAAGTTGTGTCTACATCAGGAAGAATTTTGTCAGTGAAAGGTGGTCAAGCATTGGAACAGGCTGCCCAGGGAGGTGTTGGAGTCACCATCCCTGGGAGTGTTCAAAAAACAACTGGAGGTGGCACTTAGACCTACAATTTATCTGGCATGATGGTGTTTGGTCAAAGGTTGGATCCAATGATCTTTGAATCTTTGAGGTCTTTTCCAGCCTTAATGATTCCACGATTCTAAAGGTGGAAAAGCAAAATGCAGCAAGAACATACAGTTTATAAAGAAGAAGCTGACAAATGTTAAGCCCTCTCAACCTACTCCACTTTTCTTGCAATATAACTTTGAAACAAATAAAACTACTTTGGAAAGCTATCCCAGAACCAAACACAAACTATAAATTACACTGATTCATTTACATCTCTTTTTACATACATGGGATTTAAAAATCTGTGTACATAAATACCTATCCATTACAGGTAAAGCATAAAATACTAGTATGTGTGTTTACTGCAAGTTTGGTTGTTACACATTCAAATCTTACAGTTATTTCAGAAAGGAAGACATCCACTCAGCCACCCAATTCCAACAAAACTAAGAGACCATCTGCGATGGTCATTTCACTTGTTTTTATTACATCTGAGTAACTACAGAATTTCCAATATTAATTTCAGTTTAGCCACAAACTCCCAAACATAATAGCATACCATATAAACACAAGTTAGTGGACCATCACACAACAATTACTCCTGAAATCAAAATATATGAGTAGTATAAAGCTCCTTCCACAACAGAAGTACAGTGGTTTACAACTATCTTGGTACTTTAGATCTTTTAGAGGTTTATGTACTGTCTGATTACTGTGTCAAGATATTTGATTTAGATAAATTACTCTGATAATTCAGTTATGAAAGAGCTTATTTGAATTTCCTTCTTATAATGTACTATAATCAAATCACTAACATATTTCTGCCTATTTGTCCTCTAATGGTTTTCTTCCAAACAAAAAAGTAGAAATCTATTTTTGTCTCCTGGTTCCTCTATTACCATATCCATAAGGTAAACAGAGCTTACATCCTGCAAATACCACAATCCAACCGCCAAAAAATGCACATCCAGATTCCTAAATAAATATTTAAATATCTTTTAGGCAGGCTAGATTAATTATACTGTTGGATTCAAAGTACTGACTGATTTAATGTCACACAAGTATCTTTACATACCATGTACATGTTGTACAAAATACAACTATGCATTTAGAACACAATTTCTGAATTACATTGTTTTCCTTCTATACTGCCTCTCTGAAGCTTCTCATCCTGTTGTTTCTAATTGTTATGACATCTACCATTTATGCACCCTCCCTCTTATCAATGCCAATCAATCACCAGTATCCACCTGCCAACTGCTCTCTTCTTTATGGCTCCATTCATTCCATTCTTTTTCCACAGGATGTCCTCTCTAAACCTTTCAAAGCTGCTGTGCTGGTCTTGCCACTCTGTGCATATCTTACTTTGAAAGCACAAAGTCTTTGGAGCAGAGGCGAGTAAAGAAAACCTAAGTGTGCTAGCACAGTAATGTTCCATTCTTTTCAGAGCTCAGGATGTGAAGACAACTTAAGTCTTAACATTTTTAATAAATACCGAAAAACAACACTTGAAACAAATATTTGACATCTTCTTATATATTTATAACTTAGATTTAGATACCCTTTTTTCCCTAAGCTGATACATGGTGTAGTACCATGTACTATATACAATTCACAGTGTATGTCATATAGAAAAATTAGACATAGACCCTGTATATAGCCTTGTCTGCTGCAATACCTAAATCACCAGATGACATATGAAGAGCTGTTGATGCCAAGCATTTATGAGATTCACAATATCATAATGGATCCCTAAAATAAGAGATTTGCAGATTCAATTAAAAATGAAGACTATTTATAGGTAGCATTCTTTTCCTGATGAAAATATATATTCTGTAAGCAATTTCATAGGCTGAAAATAAGATACTATATGCCATTTTTTAGCTCTGTCATTTTATGAAACATATAATTTGAGTGCATAGCACACATGCTATTTTGCACTGTAATTAACAATTAAATTTACATTTAGTGTTGCAAACTAGCTCATTATTTTGTAAAAAGTACTATGCCAGGTCTTCTCTTAGGGAAGATTTTTGGTGCTCTATGTAACACAGCATTTGAAAACAAATTTTAATTACAGTGTAGTAAATGTTTTGCATTAAGAATTTTGTTCAGTTTTGAAAACAAAACCAAGTAACTACGTAGTCCATAACAAGGGATTCCAACTGTTTAGACTGCTGATCTCCAAGGGCACAGAGACTGAAGTAAAAACAGATTCAAATCCTTCCTGGCCAGAGTTTATAATCTTTTAAGAGAGAGAAAGATTATCAGCACCCTCACCCTACGGGATCCTTGTTTCTTTATCCATTCTTCATCACTGGATGAAATCTTCTCTTCTACCAATTCACAGTAAAAACTAAAAACTTTGTGATGCTTCTAAGAATCAAGATTTGGCTTGCATAAACAACTCGTGTCCCATAATGGACATTTATGCTGACCCATGTCTATATGCTGACATATTTGAAAACTGTCACTGCTGAAGCATGAAAGAACAGTATCAAATGTACTATGTTGCACATACCAGCAGTGAGTCTTTTATGACACAAGCCACTTCCTCCAGTGAACTCAACTGAATGGAAACCAACTGGTCTAAAAGATGTAAGGTAGCTTTTTCAAGACTTGGTAAGTGACGAAGCCAGAGGCTGAAGATAGCTGATTCAGAAAGGGAGATCTTCTTCCTGGTTTAGAGAGAAAAATACTGTTTTACCAGAGTAAGTGGAATGAAGAAAAAAAAAATGTACCTTTTTTTTTAAACATATTGGGAAAAAGGAAGGCACAAAGATCAACCAGAAGCAAGAGAGAGAAAATCTTATTTACAGTAGCCTCTTTGATAGCAAAACATAATAGCAAAGAATGGCAGGAAATCACCATCATCTACAAATGTAACTTTACCGTATGCATTTAAAACCTAAAAATTTGCTCATGATGGATCCCATCAAGTGGAAACAGAAGGTTTAATTCTGAAGTTCCCTTTCTCTCTAGAGAAAGGTCCTGTCCCTGGACCTCTGTGCTCGCTCAAACTTGAACTAGCTCCTGCAGACAGCCACTGAGAGATAAATTCTGCATAATATTTCTGCTTTATAACCAAAGCATTACTATCTTTGGAGAGAAATAAGAAAAAAACCTGAAAACAACAAAAACTACAAAAAAAGAACATAAAAGAAAAAAAAAATTACTTAGAGGTAGCCAAGTCTTCAGCCCACCAGCACTGACCAGAGCCATTTAAAAGACAAACAGTTAAGAAGACGAGTCATCTCTTCACCTAAAGACTTCAGTTACTGCCCAGCTGAAGTATAATGTTGTATCACTATGAAAAAAGGGCGTAAGTGTGGACTGGCATAAAATAAAATATATTAAACTATCCACTCAAGAAGAGATAGCACAAATATACTAGAATATTTTTGTAGCTGTTGTGATAGGTGCAAATGAATGGTTAAAGCCAAAACAATACATAAATAACAAGAAATATTTGCCTTGGTCTTAAATCAAAATTAAAAAACCTATAAAATTAGGCTGGAGAATACATGCAAATTAAAGCCACTGATAAAAAAGAAAAATACCAGCAGAAAGAATACTAATGCCATTTTAGGATCTATTTTTGATGTGTTTATTTTGCCATATGTTAATTTAAATAGCAGCTCTCAGAATTCTGAATTTCATTTAAAAGCCTGTATTTTTTCCACTCAATACTATGTAATGACCTTAAAGTATACATGTGGAGACAAGAAATGCATCAAAGTATCCAGAATTTCAAAACTGTAAAGCAATGCTCAATTTCAGAATGCTCTTTTATCAAGTATTACTATTAAAGCACATATCCAGATCAGAGTAAATGAAGAATGACAGGAGATTAGCTAATTTTGCCACTACCAACATTCTTGTTGTTTTTGTGGTAGCATGGAAGATATTATAGATATTGTGGCAGGAAAAGAAAGCTAATAAGCTTATATAGAAGTGTTGCAACTCCAAGATTTAAAAACCATACAGGAAGTTAACTGTAGTGATTGCACTTCCACAGCTGAACTTGCAGCTGGTCCTGTTTGGACAATTCTGAGTTCTCTGGAGCTCTGCAAGTGCCCTGTTTTCTGGGATAGGCTTCAACCATGTTCAGAAGGAAGATGTGTTCAGAGCACAATGACAGAGCTAGGGAAAATAGAATTCAGTTGTCAGAGTGGGAAAAAAACCAAAATACAAGCACATTCATATTCGGACCACATGAGTTTCCAGGACAGTCCAGGGATATATCATGCAAAGCATGTGTGAGCCTTTGTCTGCTCTGAGGGAAGCCATGCACTTTTGTTGAGGACCCTGGCAAGAGACACTCAGTCAAAAGCCACATGAGATCAGATATTTTTGCTCACTGTGATAAGTAGCTCAAAAGTTAAGAAAAGAGACATTTATTTAAGCCAGAAGAACCTCTTATGGCCATCAAAAGAATGGCCAAACTCACACCACAGAGTGCCAGAAGTCTGTCATGATGGACTGCCTATCAGCTTACTGACATGAGAACAAGCCATCCATACAGAGCCTGTGAACTTGCTCTCAAAGCCTTCCAAATTTGCAGAACATGTACAGTCTGAAGTCACAAAATATGGACGAGGGAAAGACTGAAAGACATCTCTGTCTTTTTTGGGCACATCTTTCACTACAAACCTCCCCATGCCTTTTTAATTCCTTTTCCTCAGCTTCTAGTAAAATGCATGGATTGGTTAATGTGCTTTTCCATTAATTATTAATTTTTGTCTGGAGCCCTCAATGAACCACTACAAAAATCTTCATTTGAACATCTCAGAAATTATGATGAGCACAAACAATGCAATTAAAACTGATTTAAAAAAGAGAGAAATGGATAATTGACGTAAAGTGCTCACAAGGGGCATTTTCTAGTATACAAAAATTTGTTTATAATACAACACCTCAGCTACAACTTGAATAAAACAATTCTCAAGCAAAAGTGGGCTGTGCTTTTCCTGACATCTTTCTTTTCCTAGTATACTCAACCTTGCTGATGTTCAGCTTCACTCAGTTGATTTTCATCTGTAGACTGCTTTTATCAGAACAGTGGATTTAGTGGTAGCAAAACAAGCAAAGCTATATTCCACAAATTGCTCCTCTCAGATTCATTAAAACTAATCTGCTGTAAACAAGGAGAATTTAAAATCTGGAGAATCAATTTAACAAAAAAACAAACCAACCAACCAAAACAAACAAACAAAAAAACCAAACACCAAAACACACACCAAAAAAAAAACCCACCAAAATAATTATGAAAACATCAGACATAAGGATCTATCTTATTCACAGAAAAATTAAAATGGCTCCCAAAATTTCAAGTTAGGAATGGTAATACACTTACATGAAAGGTAAATGACATTTCTATGACAGATTATCACAATTTCCACAAAATTCCTAAAATCTACTGAAGTTTTTCACCTCCCTTTTATGGAATGGGTGGGAGAAAGTCCCAGTCAATATTTAAAGCTGTTATGTCACAATTTGTGCCTCAGCAATGTAAAATTCTGCTTTGGCCCACAGTCTCAGCTCTGCTACTCAATTACAAGGGAAATACTTTACTAGAAAGCAGGTGTACAGTGCATTCAGCATACAAACCTAGAGGAAAGACATTTAATTGAATTAATCTTCATGAAAAAGCAAAACAGTAATACAAACCCTGCTACTTACTTTAAAAAGGCTTCATTCACAGCCTCTAGAAACTCTGAACTGAGAATTTCTTTTGAAGAACCTCCATGATAAAGAAGGAGAGTTTCCAGCAATGGAGTTAGATCAGGCAAAGTAATGATAGGGACACAGAAAATGGACACAGCATTCACACGGGTGGCTGAAATGCTGAGGGAAAAAATAAACACGATTCATGAATCATGTTTCAGAAAAGCCAAAATTTTAATTTTTAAACAGTTAAGCTAAAAAAAGGATATCAATTAGTTACAGAAGATTACATGTAAGAGATGTATATCTAATTGCTGAATTTTACATTTACTAGAATGACTGTTGACATATCATTCCATATTGTGCGCTGAATCTTAAGAAGTTGGATAAAATTTTGATATTTAAGTGCTCAAAGCAAATCACGTGAGGGATATCAACACAATTGTGAATTGAACCCAGTTGTGTTGGTTCCATCACCCCATCCTTCCTAGTAGGCAATGCTGTGTCTTTCCCAGGGTCAGTGAAGGAAGACTACAGATCCATAGCTCCCATGCAAGTTTCCTGAAGCCTCAGAAGAGACAACCTAGCTGCTTTTAGGCCTCCTGTAGCTCTTTTAACCTCACTCTCCTCTTAACAGAAACAATTTATGAATCCTGCTGTCTTCAAATGCTCAGCTGAAAAATTTTTCTTACAGAACTACAGAGTTACAGCTCAAGGAATATGTAGCACCTTTGGATCTTAACATACAAACCACTCACTGGGCCTTCTCACTAAAACTACATGGTTGGAAATGATTAAAGACAGTGGAATCTGGAACATAAAGAAAATACGGAACCTTTGGAACATTAAAAAAATTTAAATGGCAGAGACTAGCTTTGCAAAAGGAAATCACAACTTTCACAGAGTATATATAGTTTCTAGCCCGTGAAACTGTATCTTTGACAGGAAGACCCTTATAAAGACCAAGAACTATGAAATTCTGAATTCTAGGAAAGTAAAAGGTGCTAGATTGTTTGTAAAAGGCTTCCCTGAGTTCCTGCAAGCTTCTCCTGATCTCAATGTTCACTAAAAGATGTGCATTCTCTGAAAGAATCTGGAAGTATTTTCTCTGGGGAGTCACCAACACTGTTGCTGAAGCCCTGAGATGAGAATTAACAGGCTGCTCAGCACTGTGGACACAAGGTACTAACCATCATCATTTAAACAAAGAGAGAGAGAAATAAAACAGGACACATTTTTAAAGTGCACATTTCTGAGTAATTGTCTGATTAAATATGTGTTTAAGATTTCTTACACTGAAACACTTTGAAATGTATTTTTGCTACAAGTGTTTTTGTAGGAAGGATAATTATTGGGATGATCTTATAATGCAGCAGTGTTTTCCAAGATACACAGACCTGAAACACTAAATCAGTCCCCTTTGTAAAATTTTGTTTCTAATTCCTTATCCAGGATTAGCAGAGTTTTGCAGATCCATTTACTCTTATTTAACTTCAGAAGAAAAACCCTGTAAAGTAAATTTTCTTCTACATAGTCTTCAAAATATGTTCTTGGCAAATACTGCACAATGCATTCCAGTGTGTACTATGAATTTGCACAGACATTGTCATCTGAGTTTTGGAAAGCATGGAGAAAGGAGAAAATGTACACCTCTAAAAGCAAACTATTTTGAATAAGCCACCACACTGTTATTTCTACACCCAAAATTCCATCTAAGTATGAAATTTTCCCTTCCTCCCAGTAGAAATCAGGTATTTCTCTTCCCAACAGTCTCAACCAGCTTTTCAGCTAAGTTTGTTTCACCCTACTTTTTAAAATGTGCGTTTACTTCCTACATGGAACAAAACTTCGTGATACTCCTCATTAACTGCATTCATTATTTTAAATAAAATCAGCTCTAAACAAATTCTTCCTTACTGAATACCTAGGCACAAAGAGGAAGAGGAGTAGAATAGCCAAGTTTTTGGCTCATGATACAAGAAAGATAATTCAATCAGCCTGTTCTTTCCTGTAATTTTACAAGCTATGTGGTATAAAATAGGTCATAGAATGCATTTCTTCATAGCATCTCTTTTGACTCTGGAGGGCAATAGAATGTGCACAGGCATTTTCTTTAATTCAATAATTAACTATTAATTATTTCAATTTCATAGTATTTAAATTATTTTATTTAATTATTAGTTATTTTACTGTTTTATAATAATTTAATTTTATTATAATACTATTGTAATTATTTAATCACTAATAATTTAATTATTATAGAGATAACATTACTACCATTTAGCATTATTAATAATTATTAATATAAATAATATTAATATTAATAACAATCATATGACAATACGGGTTGTAATTAATATTTATTATTCTATTATTAATAATTTAATCTAATAAGTTGAGTACACTTAAAACAGAAGACACAATTTGAACTCAGTTTATATTAAAAATACTTATCCTTATTTTTTCTTTCGGTTTTTGAGCTGCAATTTACTTAATTTACATGAAATCGAAATGGTTTACTGACAATCAAATGACACAATTTTTAGAGTACCGAAAAGACTATAATCTACATCTCAAGGTTAGTAGAAAGGTACAAATGTCACAGCAAAAAAAGGCATGATCACATCAAAAATAGTGATAACACCAGCATTAGGCAAATGTTCTTTGAAGGTCCCTTCTAACCATTCTATGATTCCTAAGTTAAATAAAAACTCCACACCTTAAATTATCTACATATATATTCAAAACTTTTCAACTGAAGGCGAAATGGCCCACGACTGTAAAATGATCCTCATTGAACTGTAATGATCCAAACCAAAACATTTCAAAATTATGTTTAGATAACACCTACCTCCCCTGAATGTTAAGTCTGTTGAACTGGTTTTCTCTGAGTTCTGTTACTAATGAAAAGACCATCTGTTAAATACAATAAAAATAAACAAAATCAAATACATTACATTTACTGCCAATAACCAGACATTAGTTGCATGGTTCTCTGTGTGCACTGTAAAGGTTAATAACTTCCTCTGTTCATCTATTCTGATTTTTTAATTTTTTTAACTACTGACGTCAAATTAAAGCTCTATATATCACTGAACAAACTGTGCTGCAAAATGTTATTTTAACACATTATATGCCTTACATATTTTAAAACTAAAAAGATACTCATTTTAGCTCTGCTTCCTCATGAGTCAAGACAAAACTTTCAGAAGAGCATTACTAAAAATTTTTACATGCTTTGTCTTATTCCAATTATGAAATATTATTCTCCCTATTTTTATACATCTTAAATATAAAAGTGACTTTACCTACATATAGAACTCATCTCCCATTTTAAATGCAGTGGATACAGTAAAGAAAACATTTAGAAGTTATATTCTAATACATAAACATAATTTTAACTTCATGGGGAAAAATAATGGTAGAATAGGGGTTTTTTTCTGTTACAGCACAACAGGAATGGGAATTTTGTTTTTATTAACATCTATTGTAGTGTAATCTAATAAAAAAAAATTCTCATTTGTCCAGAGATCTCCCACTTCATTTTTTCCCTTAAAAGGTTGTAACTGAGGTAAGAAAAGATAAACAAAATTCAGTTCATGTTCCTTATCACAATGACAGCTCTGTGCTCGCGCTTATACACTGGTGATTTATTATTAACAAAATCTCAATTACATAAAATACTTACATTTTTAACTAAGTGACAGTAATAATCTTCTGATGTGTAGCCCAGAGCTGATATGAATGAACTGGTTTCAGCTTCACTACTTTCCCACTTAGAAGAAGAAAGGAGATGGCACAGCAAACTCTGAGAAATCAACAGAATGGCAATAAAGAAAGTATCAGGCTACAACAGGCTGTGTAAAAAGATACATCAGCTATTGAACTCTGCCTGGGGTAAGGTCTTTTAATCAGCTGTGGCCATTTTACACCATTGACACAGAAGAGCAGGCAGCTCCCACCAACCGTAAGGAAAATGCTGCAGCTGCTACAATCAAACCTGGGTTCACACACACCACACGGTTTCAGCAGCTGTCCAACAGCAATGGAGACCATTCACATCAAAACCAGACAGACCTTTGCTTGGTTTCAGTTCTCTGGGAGCCGTTTCAATCATCTGTAGTCTCAATTAGCACCATGATCAGGAAGAGAAAGTGTGGAATTCACATCTATTTTTCCATATCACGCTTTCAAGATTGCCTGGGATTCAGGGTATGGCCCCATAAAGTAATTTGCTTAATTTCCTCATTATCTTGAAAATACAATGATAAAATCTTAGCTTGACATTTACTTCTCTACCAATTTCACTACGAAATGCTTTGCATCTCATTAAAACCTTTGACATACATCATACAATAATCTAAGCAATCCTTTGATGATTGATTCCAAGTCAGATTAACAGGTTTGGTACATTGCTTCTGCAGGTGTGGACAGAAACTCTGAACATAGTTCTCATGCTTTCCCAGTTCTTCAGCACTATACTACAGCTCTGCTGTCATTGTCGAGATCTTACACCCCAGCACCTTCCCAAGCAAACTCATTCATGAAAATCAAAAGTGCCAAATCTTGATCAGGTTTGTGCATCCTGGTGTCACAGCTGAGCAGAGGTACTTCTGTGTTGATTATCAAATAATCTGATCTGCATTTTTTACAGCTTTCATTTCTTCCTGTTCTTGACTGCTACATGCTGATACAACAACAGTTATACTCCCTTCCAGGGTTCATTTCAGGGCTTTATGTATCATAGACACTTCGAGTATAAAGTAGATTACGCTTTATACAGCACTAAGTATATAAAATTCTTTGTAACAGAGAGTCAGGATTAGTATACACTGGAAAACGCTTAATTTAAAAAATATATGATTAAAGGCAAGTTCAGATGAAAGCTGTGTGACTTCCATGGGTTTAGGCTGCTTAGGCTGCTTCTTTCTATGCATTCTTTCTAATAAAAAGAGGAACCTGATGAAAGATTTTGAGACCAAAAGAAAAGAAACCTCATTAACTCATTTTCTCCTTGCAGAAACCCAAGTGTTTATACTTGCTTTTGTTGAATATCCCTAAAAGCAACTGCTTCAGAAGTCCTGGAATTAGATATTATCAATCCATGTGTTCCATGTTTGATTGATGTGAGAGAGAAGAATCAGCAGAAGAACACCAGAGGTCTAAGAAAATTCATTGTTATCAAAATAAGTAACAAGCAATTGGGATACCTTATTTATTGTACTTCAGCATTCGTTTGCTACATTGAAGAGTTATGTTAAAGGCCTAAGTATCCTTTTCCTCCATTGTAAACCTCTTTTCCTAGATAGCCCTTAATAGGAGACGCTGCTGTTCTATTGCTATCCAGTGAATTCCCCAAAACCTAAGAGGAGGGAAAATGCTGTGGCAAAACAGATTTTAAAGTAGTGACTTACATTCAACTTTTGCATTCTTAAGACAGAAAAGAGCAGATTTTCAAAAAGTACAAGCCTCTAAATATGTCAAAAGTGAAAGCTAAAATCTATTAAATCAATATCCAAAGAGGCCTTAATCAATTTATTAATGAAAAGCCATATATTTTTATTGTCTTTTGCAACTATTACTAAAGTTGAATTTTCTTTGCAGAACATTATCAAGGGTTCAGACAATTGGTTCCTAGAAAATAGGAGAGTTTGCCAAGTAGAATGAGATAAGGGACCAAACTCCAAGTTGAAAACAAAATAAAAGAGGCATTACAACAACAAATTTGGGATGCCACTTTTGCTAGAGATAAAGAAAGGGCTTGAAAATTACCAAGTCTGTTGGACTGCTTAGTGAAAGACTTACAAAACACTTTGATCAGTGACAATAAACATAAAAATGTCTGAAAAGGATTTGACAGGTTGCCACAGCAGCTAATGACAGTTAAATGAGGGAGTAGTATAAAACCCCATATATTCACCTGTAACACTGTGAAATTTATTATCTAGTGACCCTTTCTGTAACCAGAATTTTCCTAATGACAAAAATAATCAAACACACTTTTTGTGAAGAGAAATTTCAAAATTACTTTCTCCTTGTGTAACAGCTAGTATTAACCATGCAATAGAAGAAATGAGAAGCCAGAATTTCTACACATCATCAGAGTCTGCATATGCTCTGCAACATTTTCCTGAGTTGTTTTTTGGTTTGGTATTGTTTTAGAGTTTTGTTTGTTTATTTACTTGATTTAAGTTTTTTTTGTTGTTTCATTTTCAGTTTACTAGACCCATGCAAGGAATTTGCAAATTTTTTTTTTTAAATGTACAAAACCTCTGAACAGCCAGAAGGGGGCAAGGGAAACACAGGCAAGGAGATACTGTTGTCATGATGAAAGGAGCTATTAGGTATTTATATAAGACAGACATGTACTAAAAATGGAAAACATTTAAAATTCAGCTCTATGTCTTATTTCCATTTTACTGAAACTGCTGCAGTGGAAAGCCTGAGACATCCTTACATGCAATGAAGATATTTGTTAACAGTAAGTTCAAACATTTGTCTTTTCCAGTTTAAAAGCTTTCTTGCTTTTCTAGAACATATACAGAAAGTTCTCCTCTCTAGAAAAACTAGCTTATTTACTTCTTACATAATTCTGGTTGTAAGTGGTAATTATTTTACTACCCTATTTTGGCAGAGAGCTATCTGAAAGAAAGATCACTACTGATGCTTCACTCCTACTTGACGAATAAACTGTTAGGACAAGGATTATATAATATATTCCTCAATGGGATGGGATTGACTGGGACAGCAGGATCGAGAGCATCCCCAGCAAGTTTGCAGATGACACCAAGATATGCGGTGTCATTCCCTGTGGGAAGGGATGTCATCCATAACTATGAGGGGTGGGCCTGTGTGAACCTCAGGAAGTTCAACAAGGCCAAATGAAAATACCAGCACCTTGGCTGGGGCAATCTCCAGTACCAGTCATTGGAGATGAAGGGATTAAGGGCAGCCCTGCAGAGAAGGGCTTGGGAATATTAATAGATGCGAAACTGGACATGAGCCAGCAATGTGCACTTGCAGCTCAGAAAGACAGAGACGCTGGAACAGGTTGTCCAGAGAACTGGTGGATGCCACATCCATGGATGTGTTCAAGACCAGGTTGGATGGGCCACTGAGTACCTTGGTCTACAAGAAGATGTCCCTGGCAATGGCAAGGGGGTTGTACTATATGATAGCTGAAGGTCCCTTCCAGCCCAATCCATTCCCCAAGACTATGATTTGTGTAAGTTGAACTCTTCCTTGAAACCAAGCAGCTTCCAGCTGTTCTACCACATCCTCACAAATGGTGTGGAAGGGGTAGTATAATGGCAAGAGATAAACCTTATACCTAATAACCTCCAATTAAAGACAGTATTTTTATATTGTTTTTCTTAGCAGGTCAGCTGGAAAGACAAACTCAATACTCGTGAGAAATAGAATTTTCCAGTTAGAACATGGAAAGGTAAAAGAAGCAAACTATTCCAACAGACAATATCTAATAAGATCTGACTTAGAAGAACCAAAAAAAAATCAGGTAACTATTTTCTTATATTTGTCCATTCTCTTTCATCCCATATATTATTAACTTGAGTATCAAAAAGACAATGGAAACCAGGAATGGCTAATTTTCAACTAAATGGCACTGACAACTGTTGGGTTTGAAGTTCACAAAGTTTAAAATCCAGTAATTCTCAGATCTTAAGGGTTATTTCACATCATACTGTAGAATTTGGTTAAAACTAACTCCAAGACTGAGTGTAAAACAACATTCTCTTACATTTAAGTTTCTTCCTTCATTTTTGAGATTAACTCTTTCAGAAAGTACTATACAGAAATCTAAAAGATTTCAGATTTTCTCACATATACAGGAGGCAATACAAATATTCAAACATAGTGATAGGTTCCATTACTACATTATGAATCTCCCCCAAAAGCATTTTCGAAAAGAAAAAACCATAGCAGTATTTTTGACACTGATGACTTTTTAGGAATCATTTCAAGCTCAATACCTACAAGGTATTCAAGTACCTGATAAGAAAATTGTCAATACTATATGCACTCCTGTATTGATGATATCAGTCACAGATCCTAGACTATCCCAGCAAAATTAAGAGCTGGATCTACATAATTATAATTTATTTCCGGTAGTGAATCAATTACCACTCACTGTGAAATCCACTAATACCTCATTCTACAAGCCAGGAAAATGGATTAATCTGCAGCAGAAGTGCTGCATTCAAAAGGAAATATTATCAAGGTGTCTTTTATTCTTGCATTTCCAGAATCAAGGTGTCTGATTCTGGAAAATGAACAGCAGTCAGGCATAGTGCAACATCAGAATTGACTTTCTTCTTGATTTCCCTCACCACTGAGTAAGCAAGAAGGAAACCACCTTGGTTCTAGTTGCAAGAGAAGAAATCCATTCCCATGGCCTAGGATTAAAGTTCTGGATGGGACAAAATCCCATTCAACCTGAAACTGAATTAATGAATTTTTATAAAGCCCTCACAATGACCGACTTTTTTGAACAACCTTGCCAATGGCTTTATTTTATCGATGTGATTTATACTGAGTAATAACTCCAGACAATACAAAACCCACTGCTGCAGAGAGATTGCTAATATCTTTAATATGCAGATAATCCCATGATCATTAGCATAAAGACATAAACTAATTTCTTTATCATTGTATCATTCATCATATCACACTGCTTCCTATCTACAAGATCCTATAGTGGAGGCCTGCATTAACATTTACTCCTCTGACTTACAGATTGTCTGTAAGGCTATTCCAAATTAATTCACTCAGGGGAAGTGGAAGGAATGAGAATAGACTTGAAACTGAAGACTTCTGAATAGACTTGAAACTGAAGACTTCTGACAACATGAATGGAGACAAGAAGTCACTGTCTTGTTGCTTATCACTCCCTCTATCTGTCAGTAAAGTTATCCTGCAGTAAAGCTATCCTGCTTAACTAACCTGGTCTCCTACTCTGAAGGTGACATGCTAGTGGATGAGGAAAAGGCTATGGATGTTGTCTACCTGGACATTTACAGAGTCACAGAATTATATTCTGAGTTGGAAGGGATCTGTAACGATCATCCAAGTCCAACTCCTGCACTGCACAACAGCATCATCCCCATGTGCCTGAGAACATTGTCCAAACACTTCCTGAACTCTGTCAGGCTGGTGCTGTGACCACTTCCCTGGGAAGATTATTCCTGTGCCAGACTGGCCTCTGGGTGAAGAACTTTTTACTAATATCCAAGCTAAATCTCCCTGACACAACTTCCGGTCATATCCTTGGGTCCTGTAACTGGTAGTTAGAGAGAAGAGATTGGTGCCTGCCCCTCCTCTTCACCTCATAAGAATGTTGAAGACCCCAATGAAATCTCCCCTCAGTCTCCCCACTTCTAGGCTGAACAAGCCAAGTAACATCTGCCAGTCCTCGTACAGCTTCCTCTCTAGACCCTTCACCATTTTCATAACTTTGTAAAAGTAAAGACTTTGACATCACTTCCCACAGTATTCAACTGGAGAAAATGGCTACTCATGGGTTGAATGAGTGAATCCTTTGCTGTGTGTAAAACTGGCTGGATAGGCAGCACAGAGAGTGGTGGTGAATGGAGTTACTTCCAGTTGGTTTCAGGTCAATACTGGTGTCCCCCAGGGCTCAGTGTTGAGGCTATTCCTGTTAAACATCTTTATTAATGATCTGGACAAGGGGAACAAGTGCATGTCACAGCCCACTGGCATGGGGCATGATGCTCATTATAGATTCTCATCAGGCTGAACAAGACACCAGACCACATGTCAGGAAACTCATATTTTATCGTACAGTTGTCTTAACTACAGCAACCAGCTCATTGCTTTAGACTGAATGGTGCTGGCTAGAAGGCCTTAAATATGTACATTTAAGTAAGAGGTTCTGGCTAGTAAGTCCTTACATACCAATATTCAAAGGTCCTGGCTCACAAACCACAACACCCCAGCTCAAAGGTGCTGGTTAACAAGCCATAACATACCTCCACTATCTCCCCACAATGCAGTTCAGTATGGAGTATGGAATGGGATAGGATATGATTTGCTTAGGCATAGCAAGGGAAGAAAACAAATCCCATCTCCAGTCCTTAGATCTCAAAGCAGTCCTGTCATGTGGATGGTCCAGAGCTGGGATACGAAGACAAAGGAAACAAAAGAGAAAGAGAGGAGAAAGAGAGAAAAGAGAAAGAAAGCCAGAGAAAAAAGAGAGAGAGAGGAAAGGAAGAGGGGATCCAATTCACTCCATTTACAGTTCAGCTGGTGCATACCTCATATGAATTAGACTTGTCACACAGTTTTGTTCACTCATGCACAGCCAGCCCTTCTCCAGGAGGTGAGGTGGGGGACTAAGCACAAGTCTTAAGGCAGAGAAGGAACTTGGTTCAGAACAGCACTGCCCTAGCTCCACAGGACCTTCTCCTCTGACCACACCTTTCCTGTAGCAATACTCAGAATGTTTGAGACAAAACATGCTTAGATCTGATCCTCTAGAGTGTCCCCTCAGTCAGTTTGCAGATGACACCAAGCTGAGTGGGAGATCTGATCTGCTGAAGGGTAGGAAGGCTCTGCAGAAAGATCTGGACAGGCTATATCGATGGGTTGAGGCCAGTGGTGTGAGGTTTGATAAGGTGAAGTGCCCGGTCCTGCCCTTGGGTCACAACAGCCCCATGCAGGACTACAGGCAAGAGAGGCTGGAAAGCTGCCCCAGGAAAAGGACCTGAGGCTGAACTCAAGACAGTGTGTGCCCAGCTGGCCAAGAAGGCCAATGGCATCCTGGCCTGGGTCAGCAATAGTGTGGCCAGCAGGATCAGGGCAGTGATTGTCCCCATGTACTTGGCACTGGTGAGGCTGCACCTCAAATCCTTTGTTCAGTTCTGGGCCACTCATGACAAGAAAGACATTGGGGAGCTGGAGAGTGTCCAGAGAAGGGCAACAGAGCTGGGGAAGGGGAGTCCTCACAAGTCCTGTGAGGAGCAGCTGAGGGAGCTGGGGGTGTTTAGCCTGGAGAGAAGGAGGGTTCTCTACAACTGCCTGAAAGGGTGTAGCCAGGTGGGGGTTGGTCTCTTCTGTTACAGTCTCAGCAACAAGTGACACGACAAGAAGACCCGGTCTCAAGCTGCATCAGGGCAGGTTTGGATTGGCTATTAGGAAATATTTCTTCACTGAGCAGATAGTCAGGCATTGAAAAAGGCTGCCCTACTGCTGGTAGCATCATCACTCCTGGAAGTGTTTGAAAGCTGTGTGGATGTGGCACTTGGGGACATGGTTAGGTGGCAAGATGACAGTCCAGTGTTAACAGTTGGACTTGATTATCTTACAGGTCTTTTCCAACCTCTGTGATTCTAAAGAGGACTAAGCAACAAAAACACTTTTACATAAGCTAAGCTAACTCTTTTGATACTCCTCTTTAATTAAAGAAGGCTGTTATCCATGTGCTACAAGGGATTTGTTGAGTTACTCCATAACTTTGTTTCTCACTGACAACCATCTAATGAGGCACATGCATCTATGAAAGCCTGGAAATTACTTTTCTGGAACAGAACTTGCTCTTCCACTGATTTAAGTGGAAGAACAACCCCAAGCAGACAGGAACTCAGCTAGTGTCCACATACCCAGCAGGGCAGGAGATGCTTTAGCCTTCTGATACTGTATTTACCAAGCAGGGATCCAAAAGCTCTGAATCCTGTTACTCCTTCTTTCTGAAATAGCCAATATTTTCCTGCACACACCAATGAGGAAAAATAAAGAAGCTTGCATTAAAGGCACAATTACTTCTGAAATTAGACATCAACACAAAAATAGAACTTGATTTTTTTACAGGATGGCAAGTTTTATGCTAGTAACTGTATTTGTGTAGCAACTGTCCTGGAATTTATGACACAGTTTCAAAGACATTCCAGGGCAGACAGATAAACCAATTTATTTCTGGAAACTTCTCAACACACTCTTTTCAAAGTATTTATGATTCTGAATGTGCTCAGAAGCAGATGTGAAAATCAACAGCTCCAGTGTATTTTGAACAGAGGTGATGGATGGTTTCACTGGGATAAGCCATTCAAACCTGACACTGATTAAGACTTTGCAGTGACACTACTGAGCTCTTTTTGGCCTTCTTGGATGACTCATTAAAGCAACAGTAGAGCAGGATGGAACTGAATAATCTATCACTTATTCTAAAAATACTTCTCTTAAGTATATTTTCCTTGAAAATACAGAGTGCAGTTATTTTTTGAGAAGAGACCATTTTGCTGAAAAATATGATCTGTGTGAATCTGTTAAAGTACAGCACGGATACCCACAGGGAAATTTCTGAAATCTGGTCAACTCCTAGGTTTATTTCTGACCTTTCAATCAGATTCAACAGGAACCAGATTTCTTCAGGTCTGGTAAGAAAAAGCAGGTATAATACGAAAAACTACATCTTATTTTGAAGAAGCTTTAGAAGTGCTACTTTTTATTCGCATTTACCAGAGAATGAGAATTTCTTGTATGTCAATGATTTCAAGAGTCTGTACATCAGTGTTGTTCTTAGGTGTTTCCTCTACAGTAGAAGGCCCATTGCTTTCAACACATGTCTAGAAGACAAGAAGTCAAATTCTGTTTCTGATCTGGCTTAAAAAGCACTTCAAAACTGTGTATCGATTGCAACATTAAAGAAAAATCAGACAATATAATTTCCAGTCATTATTAAAAAAGTAAAAACACTATATAATAGGTTTTTTCTTTAGAAGTAGGATTCTAACATCCCACATTACTTTCTAAAGCATTTAATCAGAGTCCTCAGTAGGCAAGATATACATATTGCTCTGATTTGTTTAAATATAAATTAATCTGTTTGTTTGCTAGCTCTCAGCAGCTCAATCCAAACCAAATTCCTGTAAATATTTTTTAGTAATGTTTTCTTAAAAATCCTGCCTAAAGGCCTATGAGTTTTATTGTGTCCCATATCCTCTATATTAAATGACTGACAATAAAACACGAACAGGTTTGGTACTTTTAAAATCTTCTTGCTATGAAATAAGTGGCCAGTTCTGAAGATTCATAGTGGCTAAGACTGTAAATGACAAAGCAGAACATTCATTTAGAGACCATTTCAACGCCACCTCTTTAGGAAATCAATTCTGTAAGTGGGAGGCTGGCATAACACAATTCATATTATTTCCACACACTTATCCATTCTTAACAAAGTCTGTGACTTTTAATTTTTCTTTTAAGACCTCTTGCTCACATACTCCTTGCCTCCAGGAAAAGACAGAAAAATAGTTCTCCGCAAACTAAAATCAAAATGTAAAAGAATATAAGGTATCAAACATCATACAGATTTAAATATAGTCTATCTTTCAAAGTACTGTTTTACCCAAAACAATTCTGTTTTCTCAACATTTTATAAAATTCTCAGTGAACAGGTTAGGGGAAATTACATGGCCTATATTTGTGAACAACTTAATCAATTATCAGTGTGTGACCACATATTTTATAGACTAAAAAAATAGTAAAAATATTTAAATATACAATTGATAATGTAACCAGTATGTCCAGTTTCTCCTTAAAAATTAAAACTGGTTAAAACACATTTCAAACAGACAATATGTTAAATTACATACACACATACATTTCAGTAATTATCTAGTCAACACAATCTCTCACTTTACCAAACTGAGTCTATTTCAGTAACAACACAAAGGTTTTGTGAAAAAGAAATCACTTCCGTTTCAATTAAACATTAAGAAAGCCTGGAAAATTATTCTGTAATTTAGTCAATTAGGGCCAAAGTCCCTAAGTATAGGGCTAGGAGGGGGTTGCTTCCTACATTTCTCTCTGACATTTACTGTCAGGAAGTTTTCTTGTTTCAGCACAGTTTATGGATACATGCATCTATGGGGTGGTTTTCATTAGCTAAATTCTATACCAGCACACTAAATAAAACCGTTGGTTGCATGTACATGTTTAGGATTTGTTGGAGCTTCTCATTTTAGTCCTTCTTCACATAGAACAAGAATCTGACATCTGCACACATCTAAATCTCCATTGATAGCCATGAAAGACTAGCTGATGATGAATAAGTTTAGAAAGAGTGGATAGATTGTTAGATTGTTTCCCTTTTACTTTAAATCTGTGAGTTCTATAATTTCTAGAAAAATCATAACCTCAAATTTATGCTTTTTCAGTGAATGTATGCACCCATGTCTGATTTTTATACTTCCAATAGGTACACATTGTAAATACTGCACCTAATTTACAATGATACTCAGGAAAAATTACTTCAATCCCTTGGGTTTGGACTTCCTAAGTATCACACTATTAAAAGTCTAAGGGGAGAAAAATGTCCACTGACCCTTCTTAGCATAAAAAGCACAAAATACACCTACAATGGTAACACAACTGCTGGTCACAGTTATATTAGATTGAGCAAAAATATCTCATGCTAGTAGAATTTCTTCAAACTGAGGCCTCTTTTTGTGTCTCAGTAACAAATCATTATTCTTTACTAGAGCCACCTGGCACTACTAAAGCGCTCTCTGAGAAATGTCAGCTGGCTAGCAAATTGTGACACTTGCTGTTAAAGCTCAAGCAGCCTTAAAGGAAAGCAGAATCCTTAGTTTCTCATTTGGCTCTTTGACATACTTAGCGTTTGTTTATTTTGGCCCCAAAGCCAAGAAATCCTTTATAATCACGTTAGCTTGGCATTGTTAATGAATTATCTTTGAACAAGAGAGGTCTGTCTTCTCCCAGCCCATTCATAGTATCAGACAATTTTCAACCAGAAGACTATGGTAATACTTGCAAGTTTGCAAACGTTGCAAATTCTCTTACATCCTACGAATGTAACTATCTACAGGTGACCAGAGAAGGTCCAGATCAGCTTAGAATGCTCATTCTCAAAGGAGCTAGTAAGAAGACTATTTGGATGTATAAACTTCAAAATGTTAGAAATTACCAAGAACTCCCTCTGGCTGACTTTACAAAACCGAAAGAACAGCAGCAACAAGAAAATACTGACAGTGAACTCAGTAAAACTTCAAGACAATAAGCATTAGAAATCATTTATGTGCTGTATGTGAAAAGCCATCTTCATTCTTAAATGTTCTATCACTATGTTAAAAAGATCCAGCCTCAATCCCTTCTTGTATGAATAGGTTTAACATCTTTTATTCACCCTCCTGTTCTTCATGAATTAAATTTTTTTTAGAACATATTCTACTGGAAATCTTGAATATATACTATCACCATATCAATTCTGTACTCATCTTTGATTCATCGGTCAAATCCTATTTTCACTGCATATTCCCCCTCACCAAGAAGTGACCCACTCTAACCATACCTAAGAATCTTATGATCTTTAACCTTTAATAGAACTGCACATTAGCAAGTTTAAGAGGCATATAAGTCAAATCTTAAGCAAACATTGTCATGAGATGTGGGTTTCCTAAGGTTTGTACACGTCAGGAAGTGCATGCACTTCAACAGGATAAAGTCCTTGTTATCTGGGACACAAACAAATTGCACAAATGACAGAGAAAAGTGCCTGTATCACTTTTTACTCCCTTGAGACACATTGCAAAGCAGGCAGACTTGATTCTTAAAACTGAATTTTAACCAGTAATTTAAGAGTTGAAACGTCTTATCACATTAAGAGTTCATTCAGTCGTTGGGCTTTAATTAATTATGTCAGATCTTAAACAAGTGCCTGGGTTTCATGTGAGTCTTTTGTCCTCTGTTTTGATTCAAAAGAAAATTTGACTTTGAACTATCAGTTACACTGTGACAGTTAAGATTTTTTTCAAGTTCATTTACATACTTGATTCCACATATGCCTAAATACAATGTAAAAATTCATTTATCAAAATATATAATTTCAAGCAAATGCACTTTTAGAATAGAATTAAATTATCTGTCCTCAACTGCAGCTGATTTACGTACTCCAAAAAAAGGCCTGTAAATGCTGTGTAACTACCTGCATCACACCAACTTTAGCTGCTTAAATCTATTCAATGAAACTCGAGATTTCAGATGAGTATATATCAAACATCAAGGAGGTGAAATCAGTTTCCAAAGCAGTAAACTGCCCACAAGGTTAAAAAACACCAGAAAGTTCCCCTCCATTTGGTTGGAGAAAAAGTACTGTGGAATGGCTAGAGAGACAATGAAGTGTTTTACAGAAACAGTAAAACCATACTGAGCATTGAGGAAAAAAAATTGGGAGAATGAAAATAAGATGAAAAGCTTTTAAATTAAACATAATACAGCACTTAATGTAAGGGCAAAAGTTACTTCTTGCTGCAAAAATCAGCAAAACATTCAGGTTTTAAAGTAATACATATGTTTATAACAAAAGCCGCAACAGAGCACAACAATTTTTTGAAGAGCCCATAGGTAGTATATTATATTTATTCAAGTAGAATATTGTATTTATTCAAGTAGAACTGATTTGGTAGGTAACAGCAGACAGAAGCAAGCAGCCAAAAGGAGGGGTGAAGGGAAGTTGTATTTTCTCAAAATTAAAAACTCTTAATGGTCTGTGGAATGCTGTTTACTTCAGCTCTGTTTTACAACCACTGCTGCATGGAGAAGGGATTGACTGAAATGCTTGCAGCCTGTGGCCACCCACATTATGGGAAGCACTATGATTAAAGAGAATGCTACGTTGTTGTATCTGCCAGCAGTCTGTTCCATGCTGTAATTATTATACTTGCCGTCTTCTTATAATCTATTGCATCTGTTGCGGCAAGACCTCAGCATAAGCACTGTCCAACAAGAAAACCATTGAACCTGAATAGCAAGTTATTTTTAATGTGCACAAATGGTTTGAAAACTGGATATTTTAAATACTTCTCTTTTAAGATTATGAAAATGTTTTGCTTTATAGGATAGCCAGCAACATAGAGAAAGCAGATCTGCCACTTTAACCTAACTCCCAAAAGATATCGTCTGACACACCACCCATTCACCCCACATCTTCATAATGAGCTAAGTCGTTGCTTTAGATCTTTAAAGCACAAAAAACACATGAATTCTACATTAGACATGTGTCTAGAGAGCACTAAAATATCAGAATTCCATCTGCCACTTCATTATTACATCCATAGAACATTTCTGATGAGCCTATGAATGTATTATATTCTCCCTTTCACTTTAAGAATATTTAATAGCAACAACTTTGAAAACAACAAAATAAGCTTTAAACACCAAAATAAGTAGCAGTTCTCATAGCAGAAATTTTATTTTGAATTCTGATCTCTGCATTAAGTAGTAACGGAGTTCAAAACTTACACTACCAGCACTCTCTTGATTTTGTTTGGTGCTTTACCCCACAAAATTAAGCAGTACACTATTGCTGGAAGCACAACACTTACCTGTTATTGCACTATTCTTTAATAAATTTATGATGCAGTTTGTACCACTTCAACCATTTTGCCAGGAGCTGGGTGCAGATGCTCCTGTGACAAGCACAGATTGTTCCCTGGCTGTAACTATGAGGCATTACACTAACCAGTGTGCCACCAACCAGCCAAAGAGGGAAGCAAGATACATCACAAGCAAGGCAGAATGAAAACAATTCTAATGGGTAAAAGCCCATTCATCTTCACCCACTCCAGACCACTTTGAGGAAATGTCTTTAGACACTTTTACACGTAAGCCATTGACAGGAGGCAAGGGTAAAATTCCATATATAGAGATTGATGAAAACTGCCACTAAGACTCCAGAAGAACGAGAGAAAAACACAGAATAAAGTTAATAGGAAAAGTATAAACAAGATACATACTTTAATCACCATCAGATGTCTTTCATCTGAAGGAACACACTATGATCTTTGCAGCAATCAAAGTTCCTGATGATTATTTGCACAGGTTAAAGGAGGAAGGACAACTCTTTTCCAAACATACCAAAAAAGTCATAAGATCCGTAAAACCATAAGAGTCAATCTCAGAAAGTGATTAAGTAACTTTGAACTACTTTAGCCTCCAGGAGACTTAACATTTTCCATTTGTCTCTTGGATGCATGCCTCCTGGAACACAGACATTCCTCTTCCCACAACTGCTAGGGGAAACCAGATTCCCTGCTTCACACCTTCCCATCCCTCTTACACTGACATTCCCTTCTGATTATTTTGTATTTTCTTATGGTACAATATTACAGTGATATTATCACAAAGGTAAAAAATAGTCCAAAACAAGTAGTTATTTATCTTAGTCCAAATACTACTAAAATTGTTTTCCCTTTAGAGAGGGGAAATGACAACAAAAAAGTTTCAACAAAAATGCCATATTTGCAATAAAAACATTTTAAAACCTATGCTCTATGACAGAGATTCTTTCTCCTTTAACTTTCTCAGTAATAAATAGCAGGTGAAGTATGTTCATAATTTTAACTTAGATATCTCTGTTCAGCTCTTACTCTTCTTCTTTTAAAGCTGTCTAGATAAGAAGGAAAAAATATGTTTCTCAGTATGTCCTCTAGCAACTCATAAGCCTTTTAATAGACATATTACCCATATATGTCATTAAAGTAGTATTCTTATCTCATAGAGACATCCTTTATTATAAACCCAACTTTATTTAAATACTTCTTCCATCAGATGGTCTTGGGGCCCATTTCCCCTGCAGAATGACAATTCACAAGTGATTCAGGATCCTGCTAACTTTAAAAAGAAAAACTAAAGAATAGATATTGAGATTCACTATAATTTGTACCATAAATAGTTTATTCATGTTACCTTAAACTCCTGTCTCCTAGAAAAATGTGAACTTGAAGATTTTCTTTTATGAAGAATTAATTATTAAAGGAACACTTCTTATGAAAAGCTCTTTAGGTTATATTTGGATTACTTTTAGTATATGTCCTTTCCTGACATTTTCTACTGTTTTCCTAACCATACGACAAAGCGTGCATGCATACAAATAAATATAGTAGGTAACGAGATTGAAAGATGACAAGTGTATTGGCCCCAAAAGCAAATCAACATTCTTCACCTAAGAAGAGAATACTGTAATTTCAATGTACAACCTGCACAGAATCACAGAACACTTTGGGTGGAAAGGGGACCTTAAAGATCATTTAATTCCAGCCCACCCACCATGGGTAGGGATGCTTTCAAGGCATTTGGTCCTTGCCTGAGCTACGCTACAGCTGTGTCTGTGGCTGCTCAGGCACCTCGCTGCCCTGGAGCCCAACCCCTGGCCATGGCTGCACAGCTAAACCTCCTCACACCAACTGTGGCACTGTCACTGAGCTACCCTCAACTGCCCCTGAAATATAATGGGCTCAATACTCAATTTCACAAGGTGTCACTAATAACTCTTTTCAATTAGCCTCTCTATTGAACACTCTCAGATCTTCCATGGATTAAAAGAGTTGATCTGCATCTACATTTTGCCTCACTGAAGTTTTTCCAAATGTTTACTGAATTTTCCAGCCAACAGCAATTCTGTTCGGGGTCTGAATTTGCCTTTGCAAATGTCATGCTTAGAGTTGAAAAGTGTTTCATTTCTGAAGTTATCCTCAGAGCTTTTGGCCACAACTGGTTTATTATCATTTAAGCTGAAGTTCACTTTTCACCGAAGAAAAACAAACCCACAAGCATTTTACTGCAGGAAGTGAGAACAGTAGAAAGCTAGGATTTCTTAGCCTTGCTTTTGTTAGGGCCATGGCACAAACAGTAGCATTTTCCTATTTCAAACGACATGACTGCAGTGATACCATCTTTGGGGTTTTTGCAGAGATGGTCACAAAAACTGAGGATTCTTTTTCATAAATTATTTATGCCATTCTGTTTTGAAAACCTTTCAAGGTCTGCACAGATTGCTTCCTGAATAGTTTTGTGCAAGAATACACTAAACATAAGGATGGTTCAGGCCACTTAGGCATATTTGGAAGATTAGGCATATTTGGAAGACTTGTTATACAGTTCATTCATGTGCATGATATTCTTCGTACAATCTGTCTTGCTCTACTCTTCTACACAAGTGTGTTACAACTGTGCAAAGCCATTTTTGCTTGTTTCAGTTAGCTCAGGAATTCTGCTGCTTTTAAAAATTACTTGGAGCTTCTGACTATATTGTTGGACTTGGGTATTATTATTTTATTCCAGAATCATAGAACTTCATTTTTAGAAAATATGTTCCTGCCATCTGATGACAAAAAGCAACTGCTGTACCCAGCCCAAATGACAGCCAAGTAAACAAACACAGCTTTCTCTATGGAGAGGGATGAACTTGAGCTGTTTTTCTAAAAGCAAGCCTGATGTTACAGAAAGCTTACTATCTGGCACCAGTCAGAAATGTCCCTCTTTTTGTGTTATTATCACATATTTTCTTTTTATATATTTAAATGAGTAATCTTTCATTGGTGTTGGGCTGGCTTTGTACATAGCTAAAAAATACACCAGTTATTCTTCAGAACACATGGCGTTCAGGTGTCACAGAATATCTGGGCCTCTTCATCTTTGTTCTGCACTTTGAGAACTACTCTTCTGAACTGGATTTTTTTTTTTTTGGTCCACTGTCCCAGCTTCAGGCAAACGTTACAAAGTTCCACCAAGTATTTTTAGATCTGCATGCCCTTTCAGCCCACCTTTCCCCCTACCCTGTCAGATCTGCTTTGAAAAGTGTCCCTGACAAAATGAGTATTCCATTTCCCCATGCATTAGCTTTGACTGACACAACTTTTTTTGTTTGCTTTAGGCTCTTAATCGTCCAGTTGGTGCTTGATGAATAGAACTAATCACAGCTTTGGTCTATGCCTGCTAACATGTATCTCATCACTTGTTCTAAATTCTGATTACACCATGATCTCTCAGCTGTAAGTCAGCTCTCAAGTTTGTAAGACTGGGAGTTTTTTCAGTCTTCTTTACACACTGGTTCACAGATTTTACTATTTTCACTTTCCTTATGCAGTCTCAGACATACCTAATTTTTATGTTTTACTTTACACAATACACAGGTGTACCACTTTTTCATACATGTCTGAAAAAACAGTTGACTCAGATTCCACTGGTTGAAATAAAATGAAATTGTTTTGAAAAACCAATTAACTTATATCAAATAATTACAAAAAGGAAAGTTGTCTTCTTACTTCTCTGGGTTTTAACATTGCCTTTGACAAAATGGCACATCTGAGTCTTTTGTACATCCTTTCAGCTGCACAGGGGGTAGGATGTTGGCATTTAACTTGTTTTCTCTACAGTCAGAATATGTACTGTATATGTATATGCATATGCATATGTATATGTATACGTATACATAACTGAAAAACCACTCTAGAATAAAACACCCTCAGATACCCCTTTCACTCTGCTCCTGAGATCTACTGTAATTGTGCATATGCACCTTGTAGCAGGAGAAGTGGACTAGGTGAGAAAAACATGAATTTATAATCACTGCCATCATTACATATTTAAACATTCCTTGTATAACATGGTGAACTGAACTGAGAACTATCCAGAAGCTATGGTGGTGCAAACACACCTGATCCTTGACTGCTTAAATAAAAAATAGGAAAATGGTAATTTAACCTATTGTGACAATTACATTCAGTCTCGCTGTTTTTCAGTCAACTTTGTTACTAAACTGATAGGTCAAATTCAACATTTAAAATAAAAAATATCCAAGAGTACTTAGCTTCAGACATAAAAGCAAAAAGCATGTTAACAATTTGAAATGTCAAATTGAAAAGTGGCATCTTTTATGTTTTCCTCTTGTATTTGGGAATCACCTTAAAATCAGCATTTTCTATTCAGAAAACTAACATGTTTCCTCATTATTCCTTGACTCAAAAGTCAAATATAATACTTAGGTTTGCTGGATCCAATTCTGGTGGCTTGTCAACTTAAAAATGACATTAAAATCTGCATTTCCCACTCTGCCCATAGGATATAAGATTATGTGGGATTAAAAATTGGATTAAAATTTTTTTTCAATGTCGAGAACATTAATAATTGCACAGCATAACAATAAAATTTCTAAAAACACATTGTTCCAGTGCTTCAAGGCTTTAACCAATCACATATTATAGGAATAATCTAAAAACTTCCAAACATAAACAAAGCAACAAATCACCAAAAGGATCACTAGCCTGTAATTATCCAGAATCTCTGGTGTGCTCCTAAAAGCCTCCAGAACAGGCAACCATTAGCAGCAGGAAATATGGGACTGTTCTTGTTTCCATTTTCATGAGACATATTTATTTAATGAGTCCTCTTAGTTTTAACTGAGAAAGAAAAACTTATAATACAGAACAGCTGAAGATAAAGCATAATGTACAACAACTAATTGCCAGTTTTTATTTTCACCAACTCCAGAGAATGGTCTGTCCGTGCTTACTCCATATCAGCATTTTTACACCTACTGATTTGGTTACAGAAGTCATGTTCAAAGTCGGTCTTTCCTTAGAGGATGCACTCATCTTATTTTGTCATTCTCACGAGACCTCATCACACCTGAAGGACAGTATGATATCAAGAGGGACCTGGACAAGCTCAGGAACTGGGCCCATGGGAACCTCAAGAGGTTTAGCAAGCCCAAGAGCAAGGTGCTGCACCTGGGTCAGGGCAACCCCTGATATCAGCACAGGTTGGGGATGAACAGATGGAGAGCAGCCCTGGGGAGAAGGACTTGGGCGTGCTGGTGGGTGAGAGGCTGGACATGACCCAGCAATGAGCACTCACAGCCCAGAGAGCCAAACATGTCCTGGGCTGCATCCAAAGCAGTGTGGGCAGCAGGGCCAGGGAGGGGATTCTGCCCCTCTGCTCTGCTCTGGTGAGACCCCCCTGGAGCACTGCATCAGCTCTGGGGTCACAGCAAAGGAGGGACATGGATCTGTTAGAGTTGAGGGGAGGGACACCAAGATAATCGGGGGGATGGAGCACCTCTCCTGTGAGGAAAGGCTGAGAGAATTTGGATTGTTCAACCTGGAGAAGGCTTCAGAGTGGCATAATTGTAGCCTTCCAGTACCTGAAGGGAGCCTACAAGAAAGATAGAGAGAGACTTTTTACAAGGGCATATAGTGATAGGCCAAGGGGGAGTGGCTTCAAACTAAAACAGAGTGGGTTTAGATTAGATACTAGGAAGAAATTCTTTACTGTGACGGTGGTAAGACACTGGCACAGGTTTACCAGAGAAACTGTGGATGCCCTATCTCTGTAAGTTTTCAAGCCCAGGCTGGATGAAGCTCTGAGCAACCTGGTCTAGTGGGAGGTTTCCAACCCAGGCCATTTTATGGTAACTAACAAAACAAAGGCAACCCACCATGTAATACTGCCTTTTTAACAAAACACATCCAGGGAACACCTGTGAAAGGCCACAACATGATCACCATTAGTTTGATCCCTATGAACATTTAAGGTACATCCCTCTGGCAGGGTGTGAGTGCCAGCTTCCCTGAGCACTCAGCGCAGACTGCCATCTCCTGGCTCCGAGCGGCGCCAGCTGGCTGCGCTGGTGCTAATGCACTGAGAAAGGCTGCCTGCTAACAAGAATCCAGACACAAAAGAATGAGTAAGTTGCTGTACCCAACGTCGCGGGGAAAGTCTCGTGCCTACAGAAAATAAACTTGTGAAAGCAGCAGCAGTAAAAAAGGTGACAGAAGAAATTAAAACATGGGAGCAGCAAACTCATTAATATGATGAGACATGCTACGAACACTCAGAATAGACAGATTACTTTGTCCTTAAAAAATACAACTCAATAAATGCATTTCCATGAAACTGTGTAACAAGGAAAACCAAAGAATGGGAAATAAAAGAACCCTGTGCAGTTCCAAATACTACCTGTAATTTTATAACAGTAGGAGAAGGAAGGGGCTGGAGAAAAGGAATAGCTGTTTCTTTACGCTTCTTTTTTCTCCATCTATTTGCATAATGAGTTTTTCATCCATTCTTCAGAACCAAGGTTTTCTAAACTGTTCACACATACTCTTTAATATAACAGATCCTTGGATACAAAGCCCTAAGTGCTGATATCCCCCATATACATCAAGAATTAGTCACTATCAAAACAAGTGAAAACAAAAATTCCACGTCTGGGGAAAAACTGTGGGTAGGAAAAAACAAAATTCATTTCAACTGAATGCACTCTGCATACAGGAAAGAGGATCATGAAATTAATTTTCTTATTAGTCAGGATCCTGAACTGTTGCCATAAATGTCAGGAATCTTAACACAGAATTCTCACTAGTGCAACCAACATCGACAACTAAGAATCAAAACAATGTCACGCAGTAAGGACAGCAGGCAAGCTGGCCTCTAAACTCGAGACTACTATTAAAATAAAAGTTCATCTTGCTTTGGAAGACTATGTGTTACAATGCTGTGAAACAGAAAACTGTGTACATATTAATATAAAATTAATGTATGTGTACCTGTATGTAATATGAAGAATGCCATCTACTGGTATATAAGAATATACACAACTGTTTCTAAGTTAGTAAACAGCTATCATAATAAGCAACAAAGTTGTCATTACTATGTTCTATAAACAAGAGTCCAGTTTCAAACTTTACCTCTCATACTCAGCATACTATATTTTAACAAATACATAAAAGCCACGTATCCTACAACATAAGCTTCTACCCATAAAACAGACAAAGAAGAAAATACAATTGCCCTATTCTAAGGTCTTATGACCTTACTGCAGCCTACCAGTACTTAAAGGGGGCTTATAAGAAAGAAGGGGATTGATATGGCCATGCACAGGATAGAGATTTGCAAAAGAACTACACATTCTCAGAAAGGAAAACTTGGTCAAGCCAAAAAAAACCCCTCTAAAAACATAGGCCAAGCCTTAGAGGTCTTCCACTCCTACGCTTATTCTATGATGTATAAACTGTCTTGTTCCTCTGGATTCATTTGAGGGATAGTAAAGCACTGAAAAAAGAAAAGACAAAATTTTAAAGGAGGGATATTAACTTTCTGTTTTACCCAATTTGAAAAGAGATGGGCTGTAACACTCTCACAAATACTATGGCCTTCCAACACAATACAAAAAAAGAAGTGTTTGAAATAAATTCCACAGCCATAAATAATTCATAAATAAACATATACATAAATAAACACAGCTTATAAACTGAGAGCAAAGAAGGCGTGGTCAAGTTAATAAAAAGGAAACCTACATCAGAAAAGCTCTTCAGTTGCTGCAATATGATTTCAAGAGTAATGTGCAGTGAAAGGACCATGTTCTAGCCCCATCAGACAGAAGTACATCTTAAAACCACACTTACTTCACACCTCCAAAAATCTCTGCTCAGAGAAGGCCAGCTGGATAAAGTTAATAACTTTCTTAGAGACTGCTTTCACCAGGTCATGATTGTTTTTATCAGTGAAAAACCTGTGGCAGCATGTATGCTTGGCTTTCTAAAAGACCTACATAACCTGGATTCCAACACAAAGGTTCAAAATCACAAACAAAACCAAAAATATGTACCATTTTAAGTAGCAGCTAATCCTAAAAACACTAGTCTACACCACACACTTTAGCTAATTGCAAGAATTTTCACATTTTTTTCCTTTTAAAGGACTTACAGACCTTTACAACATTGGTTCAAGAAAGGTAGTAATAATGCAGTTCAAGTGGGCAGCTACCCTTCCTGCCATTGCAAACAACTTAGTTTCTCTCTGACAATGGCAGGAAAGTTAAAAGATAACTGGAATGAAATACATTTTTTGCAACTTTCAAAATGCAATTTAGTAGCTAAAAACAAAAGACTTGAGATCAGCTTTCCTATCAATGACCTTAGCCAACGATGCACTGAAAGTACCCAGTACTCCTCAGTAACTCATACTTGTCATGACAAAAAAAGCAAGGTGTAATTTCATGGTCAATGTACATAGCTATAAAAGCAAAGGAAAGAAGAGACTGAATATTAACTTGACCAAATTATGTAATTTTCCAATCAGATATAACTTTGCATTTTGGGAGAAAAAATTTAACGTAAGTCACTTTAAAACCTATAAAACTAGAAAGAAAGTTAAAAAGTGGTGTTGTTGTTGTTGTAATAATTAGTAGTAAGCAGGCAAAGTTTTTTGTCTCCACTACAGACTCATACTTATGGTTTGGCTGTCTGGGGGAGGTTTTTTGGTTAGTTGGTTGCTTTACTTTTTAACGTTTTCTTTTTTATATCATCAACTAAATGGATACCCAAAGATCCCAATGTATTTGATGCATGCTGGCTCTAAATAGTAAACTACTTTGCCTTTTTAAAAGCTGAGTATTCCTCCTTAGTGTATGCTGAAGTACTAAGCTGAGGAAGTAAAATGAACTCTCAATTGCAGGGCCAAAAGACAAAGCCACTCTGAAGATCACTTCTGTAGAAGCTGAATATCCCTCTGTAAACCCCTTTTCCACAGCTCCTGTGTCAGTGTGCACAGACCTAACACAGATCCCCCATTCAGTGTGGTCATGGATGGCTATCCATACCCTCTAGGGAGAGCTTAAATACCACGGATTATCTATAATTTCATTCCAAGTACAGGCAGGTTTTCTATGAAAACCTTCATGGCATTCAAACTACCAGCATGCTATTTAAAATGTCTTTCTGGACTTCAATTCCTTTTACATCATTTAGTTGTAAAACTACCTTCTTCCCCATGCCCAAAAGTTTATAAATTTTAGACTTTAGGCCTTTTTTTCCACAGTGAACTACAATGTATGGGGGGCATCTTCACAAGTGAATATCCTTACTGTAAAAAGCTCCTGCTATATTACCAATGCTGAGGTCAGATCAAATCACTGCAAAGATCGATCATCCACTCAATATTAAAACAGCTAATGCAAACCTCAAATTATGGCTATGATAACAAATGCGTCTTGAACCCTTTCTGTGCCAATCATTTCAGACACATGTAATAAGGAAAAAGCAGTTCAGGAGGAAACAAATGTATAGATGGGCAGGGCATTTACTGTAGGTGTGTTTCTTCTTTTAAATATAAATCATTATCACAGATGGCAAAACAAGACCTTCAAGAGTAGCAGAACATTTAGCTTAGGCTCTTCTGTAAAAACAAGCATGGTAGTCCTTTTTGTATCTCAGTTGCTGGTGACTAGAATTACAGTGATGATCAGGAAAGGGAAATAAAACCACTTTCTTCAAAAAGCTTTGTGATGATGCCTACTGGACATTAAGAAACTAAGAAGAAATTCTACTAATTACAGAAAACAGTTTAATAATACCCTTTCTTTTAATCCCAACTGCTGTATTCTCACGCTGTGCTACAGTCACTTTAGGCAACTAGGTAAGTGCTGAATGATTAAAATAGCTACTAAGATACATTTGTGTTTTGAATTCCTCCATGTCTCCTTTCCTAACCTTTAGGTTAACTCTTGACCCGTCAAGTCACAGTGGCTATTATGGGTGATTGAAACACACACAGTGGATGGAAAAATTTCTGCCGATTAGAGGGAGGTTTGAAACTAATACTTGATATACTAATTTCAATGCAAGACAGCTTTACGTGGCAGTGCTGTCAAAAGCAGCAGTCCCACCTCCATCCATCGCCAACTGTTTGCTCCTGCTTACCTGATACTTTTTCTTATACCACCAACACCATCAATTGTTACATTAACCAGATGAGTCAACTGGTCTAGATTAAGACTACTGGTTTAATAACTCCCAGAAACCAGCACTATCTACCTGGAGAAGTCTGGAAGTATCTTCAACTTTAGCAGACCTGTACATAAATAATGACCAAGCTGCTACATTCTCACTATTCGTGAAGACTAACAGATATAAAAAAATAAATTAAAAATTCAGTTTACATTTGTTACCATATTCTTATATGGACCCATTGAAAACGCAAGGACACAACAGAACTGCACCCTCAAATTGTTATTTAGCAACGTAAAGTATTAAGCATCAATATGCTGCAAGCTATTTACATGCTGATGTGCTTTGTTAATTCAGTGAGGAACTATATAAAATATGAACAGATGTGCCATGCAAAACCGTAATTTTGGTATTAAAGTTAGAGAATCATTATTCTTTAAATCACTAAATAAAAATCCACACACAAGCACTGCCCTTCCCCTCTCTGACTGCCTTTGAAGAAAATTTGGATACAATTAAATTCTTCATAGGCAGGAGATTAAACAAAAACAAAAACAAATAAAATTACAGAACAAATGTAAGTTGCTTTCAAAACAAGCCATGGCATTTCTCCAGGTTATTTATTTTATCCTAACTGAAAGGTTCTTTATTTTTAATAGCAACACTTGCTTCCCTTCTGATTTGTGGTTACTGCTCACTATTCAAGGATACTAGACCTGGTGAATCTAGTATATTAAGAGCCATCAAAGCTACCAAATGTAAGATGTCACATCCTTTTAAGATTGAAAATTGTACTAACAGTGACTGTGTTATAATTAGAATCACATACACTTCAACACAGTATGTATGCAAGTTGTGTTTGGAGCAGTTTTTTAAATGACAGAATGACAGTGTGTCTACGTTATAGATGAAGCACCTTTAAATAATCAATTTAATTCAATGCAGTCCTTCACTCACTTACCCGTATCCAGCTGTTGGCCTTCAGTTCCACTGGGTTCTGTGGTTCGCTGCTGTACAGACAACATAAGCACCACATCAGAGTCTTCTGGCTTTCATCTGTAGGGAAAAAAAGAAAATAAAGATACATTTAGAGGGAAAAGAAAAACTCAAACAAAACACAGACAGAATTACACACAACAATCCTTATCCATCCACAAAACTGAGGCCCAAAATACCAGCTGCAACTCATGCTGCTTCTATTCTACAAGACTCATACCATACATTTAATATTGCTAACTATACACATCTTGTATAATTATTTCCTTTAACAGCAGTTTAAAAGGTAACAAAGTGTTCAGAATCTATACAATAATTAGATGATCTTAAGAAACTTGCAGGACCTAGTAATTAATTTACATAAATAATACCTGAAGTTATCATCAAGGAACTTTCAACTCAGTATCTAAAAAATATCATTAATAGTAGATAATAATCAACAGCAATAAAATAGTTTGTTATATTGTGTCCAAAGCTTGCACAACTCAAGTATGCTCACTTACAAAAAACTTAGGTGTATAAAGTATGAAATAATTCATAACTATCATGTAAAGTATCAAGTTCTCTGTAAAAATATAGGAAGAGTCTCCATGCCTCAGGAAAGTGTCATTTCTGCAGACAGAACAGCTAAATGCTGATGGAAAAATGATTCCAAACTTCTGTTCAAAATCAGATGGGGTTTAACTCAATTTCTAACCCACTGTTTGAAATGAGTTCTCTTAAGAATCTAGTATAAAATAAGCATGACTCTCACTGCTCAGATGCAGAGATATTATTAGAGAGCAGATGATTATCTGGAGTAAGCAGCTGAAGAGCCATTTAACTCATCATTATTTCCCACGACTTTTTTTTCAAGAGGCTCTGGTGGTTTTTTCCTTATGTTCTTTGGCGCACACCAAGATTCTCTACAGTGAATTTAATCCCAGAACAAAACTGTGTGACTGAAACGAAAATTCTGAAAACTGCATGTAGTATTGTAGTTCTGATATAACACTCACTTAGCAGGCAATAATCTTCTTGTTAAAAATAATACAAGCAAGTGATACCACCAGTTTTAGAAATTATGTTATGAGACAATTTGATTATCAAGCTCAATGAGTGATTTCTTTTGTTTTCTGTGTACTTATTATCCAGGATGTAATAAACAGTATTATTTAAAAGTGTTTTGTTGGGAAAGCCTGAGGAAAAAATAAAAAGTCCATTAAGTAATGCCTGTATTTTCACCAGGTGACCAGAGACGTTAACACTGATTTAAACCAGTATTCCTCAATAAATGTCCAACAAGCCTGGAGGCCATTACTGACCTCCCACTGAGTAACATCTCTGCAACAGAAATGGTTTCGCAAGCATACCCTTTTAACTGACCACAATTTGGGGTATTCTGCCACTGTGCACTTTGGGACTTGTTTTAATATGAATTTTTACAAGGCTAATAATTTCCTATAGATTTTGTAATTCTGAAGTTAAAGGATACATCTTGCTCACTGCTCAGCATAAGTTCAAAGTGTCCTTAAACTCTGATCATAACTATATCCAACTGGCATGCAGACATCAGCACTAATAGGCAACTATCCCCATCAAAAAAACATTCCATCTAAACTTTACTATTACATTATATGGGAGGAAAAATAAACAAAGAGTGGTTTATTTGTTTAAATTACTAAATCATAGCCAATTTTGTCTTGAAAAATGAAGATTTGAAACATTATTAATTACTAATACTAAAATATTGCCTGATTATGAAGTCTGGCTTTTGACATAACTTTCAATTATATAAATTACACAGAAAGAGACAGCGAAAAACACATCAAGTCCAAATCTCTTACCTGAAATAACATATACCATAATTCAAGTATTCCTTCTTTTAACTCATCCAGTTTATACTGTACATCTACAATACATCAATAAATCCTTTCATTTAAATTTTGGTTCTCTTTGATTTAAAAAAATTAAGAAAAGAGGTGACGAAAATGCATATAACTGCTTGAATAGGCTTCTGGATGAGGAGATTTTTTGTTACATGTGATGACTTACTGCATACTATAAAATAAATTGCACGTATTTTTGCCTGTCAGAAATGTAAATCAACATGATGAAAGCTAAAATGATGAAAACAAAGCTTGTATAAACTAAGTTGGTATACTTTGCCAGCATAGCGAGTTTACACAGATTAACGTAGATACATTCAAACCTCAACCCAAGCGAAACCAACCTATACTGGTCTCATAGCTAAACCAACCTTTTCCAAAAAATAAGGAACTGATACTGCTGCAGATTTTCCTAGTCAAAATTACTTTTTGGCCAAAACTGAGTTAGCCACCCATAGATCTGTGAAAAACAGGAAAAGGGCCAATACAATCCTCTTGCTGATACACCCCATGACACACTGTCAGAGGTTGGGGGGCATTGGAATTTTTCTCTCCATCCCTGTTACTTAGCAACAAATAGCTGGGTGATTAGAGCCATCAACTCTTTTGTAAGAGACAAAACGGTGTGCTTGGGCGGGGCAGGGGAAGGGAAGAGCTGGCCGTTGGAACACTCTGGTCATCCGACACTGAGAGGAGAGGCTGCTCTTTGCTTCTGGCTGCAACCACGGGAAAATCCAACTGTGCTCTGCCTTTCTTCTCTTGGCTGGGTGAGCTTTGATTCAACCTCTTTCCCACTGGGAAGTGCGCACTTCCCTGGCTGCGTTTTCTCTCAGCAGTTGCTGGGGAGTCTGGCTGCCCCTGCTGCCCACCCCGCTCTGCCGCACGAGACCGCGGCGTCTGCTGTGACTGCGGAGCCCTTGCTGCCTCACTAGCTAGCTGGGAGAGCCAGCCCCTTGCTCCCCTCTGCCGCCCTGCTCGTCAATCGGAGCTGCTCACTGCCCTGCCTGCCTCTCAGCCTCTTTCCGCCATCATCAGGTGCCTGAGGCTGACCTGACCCTGCGCCACAGCGCCACCTGCAGCCGCTCAGCAGTCATTTCACCTGCCCTGCCCGGCCGGGAGCTCAACAGCGCCCCTACTGCTTGCGACCGTAATTACACCACACAGGAAAAGGCTCGGCAGCTCAAAAGTCATTGGCCATTAGTTTCTGGGTCTATTTGTGGTTGCTACTATTGTTACTGCTTGTTTATAGATACTAGTAAAGAACTGTTATTCCTTTTCCCATACCTTTGCCTGAAAGCCCTTGATTTTCAAAATTGAAATAATTCGGAGGGAGGGGAAATCACATTCTCTGTCCTAAGGGAGGTTTCAACCTCTCTTAGCAGACACCTGTCTTTCAAACCAAGACACACACTCTGAGGGCAACTCTTGGTTCACTGTTTTCTTTTCACAGCTGTCCTGGAACAGGGGATGAAACGTGGAAAGATTAAGACAGATCTTAAAATAATTACAGCAGCTGCAAAAGATAATAATATCAAAAGACCAAACACACAGCCACAGAAAACTTACTGGTGGATTTTCTCCTCCCAGTTTCTAGCAACTGTGATCTCCATGGAAAACATACAATCATGATATGCACTGAAAAGCATTATCAGGATACAAACAAAGGCATTTGATCTTACTATGGCATGAAATAATGTCTGATACCCAAATAACCAACCAACTAATACATTCACAGAAATAAAATTAAAAAGTCAAAGGTGGAAATTACAGCTCAAAAAACATTACCACCGATCTGCTGGACTTCTTTAGGGAGGTTAATGTTGTATTCCAACAAAGGGAATAAAAATTTTCTGTAGGAAATTTTAGACAGCTTGGAAGCTCCTTTATTAAAAAAATAAATCAAAACACCAACAATAAAAGGGGAAAAACGCCAAAGAAACAAACAAAAATAAGAATTAAAACACCTCAAATCATCAGTCAAAAGTCGAAAGTTTTATGATCAGATTATACTGTGTTCCTGCAATCTCATAACAAAAAGTTTTTAAAAAAACCCAGAAACAAAGAACAAAAATGAATGTTTTTCTCATAACACAGTGTAGTCTCAATCATCCAAAGTACAGTCAGTTTATAAATACTGTCCTGAATGCAGCCAGATGGAAAGAAGAAAACACTAATCTTACAGCCAGAAATATTACTTTTAGAGCTCGTTGTAAAATTTTATTGAAACATATCAACAAAACAACTAACATATCAACAAAATGTCAATTAACTAAAACTGAGCTTTCTGTGGAAGTGAATGCATTCCCAAGCATGCACACTCACACAAATATACTGACATATAGAGCCACCAAGAAATTCCCCAACATTTACAATATTAGTTTGGGATTCAAGACATTTGGGCTCAAAACTCAAACCAGGATGGTCCTACTGAGAAGGTAATCCTACAGCCCACCAAAAAAAAAAAAAAAAAAAAGAAAAAAACCCAAATGAAAAAACACTGGAATTCCATACCAAGACTGAATTCCTCATGTATCCCTTGTGGTTTAGGACCACAAGTACAGACATGAGATTTTCTTCAGTCATGCTTCCCTCACATTAGCATTCTCAATAAGGCTAACTTGGTCACCTCCTACTCAGGAGTGTTTATGAGGAGATTATTTTCCCTTGGAGACCACGCTTCCTGCACTGAGTGGTCAGCCATGTCAGCTTCCAGCACCAACAGACATTCATCTAATGCGATAGGTATTGTGGTTTGGACATGGTGCAGAAGTATACAGTATTTCCTTCTCAATTTATTAGTATGAAAGACTGAATTGAATAAAATTGGTTCCTTCTTCAGTGAGGGTGGCCTGGTCTCAGACACATGCCTGAATGAGCTATTCATCCAAATGAGAAATTACATGAAACCCACTTGAGAGTCAGCATCTGCTATATCCAGCACTATCTTAAAGAATATCTTCAGAACTAGTGCCAACTAAAATTAAAAACTGCTGAATCTAAAATGCCAGCAGTCCGAAGAGTGCTCAGGTGGCTCTAAGAAGAGGAAGTGGTGGGAATGTATAAGCAGACATCTTCAGGTCTACGGATGTCAGAAAATCTTTAAGCATTGAAGTGAAGGATTCCATTTTGAGCAAGTGAAGTTCTCTGAATTGGCTTGCTTGCTACTTTGAGACAAAAAAAAAACCCTGTAGTAAAACTTCATTCTCAACCAAACTTCAGACGTAACGATAAACTTGCTGAAAAAGCAGTTTTGCAGCTTCAGGAAATGCTGAAGGAACACCAAAAAGAGGGAAGTAGTAGAGGAAACCAAGGATGTATTGCTGATGTTGTTGTGAAAAAGAGCCAAAAGCAGACATAGATGGCTTTAAACTCTGATGAGAAATACAGGTGAAGCTACTTTCTATAATACAACGGATTGTCAGCTCAGAAAAACTGATGGTCTAAAGACTTGCACATCCAAACAAAAACTCAGAAGCAAAGTATGTGTGTAATTTTAAACATCAGTAGTTACCAACATATCCAAAAACTATGATTTAAAGGGAAAACTCTCTGTTGTAAAAATACATCTGGAAAGTGTGAAAAGGCTTTTCAAAAAGCACAGATTTGGGGCTCTACAAAGGTGGTCTATGTTTAAACCTACGGTTCCATCCCAAATTTTTTTTTCAGAAGGGACGTGCTGACACTACACACATCTACCACGTGTTTTATAGTTCATGCTGCCTGTGCTTGGAGCTCTCTAGAAGACAAAACCAAAACAGAAGATGTATGCTGTGCTTGACTTAATAAGCCCTTACAGATGAAAACAAAATTGCTCTTTTCTGGGTTTTTTTCCCTCTTTTTTATTTTATTTGTAGTTGCAATTAGAGCAAAAGACTGAAAAAAGTTATTTTAAGGGGTTCACAGAGAAGCTCTGAATTAGTTTTCTGCTTAAATGAGATCCCAAGTAATTTATCAAAAAATCAGCATCTCAGTTTGTGAAAAATGTATCAGAACTGTTGGTGACGTAGCACAAGGAGAGTCTCCTCCCTCCCAACTGGTTTCCTGTGCCCAATTTATTTTTCTATGTTCTCACCCACATATATATTGACCACCAGTAAGGGCATTTTGGTTTTTCATATGCTTTTCTCCCATGTTACCACTTTACTGCTTTAATTTTGATTCTATGTGCATTTTCACTAGTAAAGGATGGAGAAATGGGGAAAATACATGTTCAGAATTCAGTAAAAACAAACACAATTGTAACTTAGTAGAACTTCAGATTAATTACAAAAACACAAGTATCAGAAAAGTTAATTCTTCAACATTAGCATATAAAATAGGATATTCAGCTACATACTGAAAGAAACTTCTGTTGAAAGTAATTTGAAGCACTAGATTTTTTACACTTTGAGGTGCCAGCAAAATGTAATCAATACAACAAAAAATAAGTATGGAAATCATGATGCACATAAACACTCACTGGGTTAAAAACCTACTGGTCCCAAGCCAAGATTCCATAACTAAACCATGAAACTAATTAGATCCAAAAGTGAATTTAACATTTCTGAAAGCCATATATTTTAAATAACATGGATAGCCTTTTCATCTTTTTACTTCAGTAAAAAAGAATGCTGTGTTTTTATGGAAAAAATCATAGTATATAACAAGTCATATTTTCCTAATTTCTATAGAATAAAGTTTATGGCACTGCTGCAGAAATATCTTTACACATTCTTACCATATCCTATAACAAAAGGATTCCAACAGAGCCTTCCTAGAAGCTGTCCAATTAAAGGGAACTGCTGGATTGCTACAACTGAACCCTGCTAAAACATAAGAACAAACAAAAACATAGTAAATACACTGCACATCAAAAGTAGGTTAAGAGAACCGTTAATGATACACATTGTTGCAAATGACAAACCCAATGACTTCACTGTGAAATGCCCTGAAAGCTAAACACCTGCATGCATGTAAAAAAATCAGAACTTTCTGAAATTTGCTATAATGTCATAATTCAAGTAAGTTAAAACTTACATGTGCAATTTCCTTACCTAATATTTAACTATGCTAGAAAATTTGTTCTCATGAGCCTCACATCACACTGCCTCACATGAGCAACTAGATCAGTATTAGTAATTAGCAAGTATAAGATTTCATTGTATTAAAAGCCTAACTAACATACATTTTTGTTGATCCTCATTGCTATAATATACTGTCTCAAAGTTTCTTTAGAAATTATTACCCACTATGGCATAAAATTATCTTTGTTACTATGGCTTGCTTTCTTTAAAGTAACTTAATGACTACCCAATAACAAAGTGACATTCAACTTCTAACCAAACAGAAAGCAGTTTCACTATAAAAGTAGTAAACAAATATACAATCCTGTGTTATCAGTCTTATTTTTCTATTTTTGTAGCTTTACTATCTAATAAATGAAGGCTTTGAAAAACAGAGCTGTGCTGAGATAACATGCAAGTAGCAGGAATGATAACCATCTCCTGCTACTACAATAAATTCCTTACATTTGTCTCATGTTTGGGGCTAGACCTAGACTTTCTGGGGCCATATTCACAAGGTCCACTTCAGGCCATGCCTCAGATTACTTGAAGTAGCAACTTCAAGAAAAAGAAATACAACTATGAGAAAAAATGCCACTTCCCAAGAACCTTTTATTTAAAATTTAAATTCAGAAACAAATCTCACTCTGCAGACTATACATAAGACTATTTAAAAATAAGAACTTCCATAAGCAGCAAGCCTTATGCCATATGCAGTACTTCTAAAGCTAATTATACTGAATATATACACAGAAAACGCCATGCTCAACTAAACACAACTGCATTTACTCAAGTGAATGCAGACAATAACAAAATCACTAAATAGAACAGGCAGCAGCCTATGCCAGTGATCTGACCATGCTGCTAGAATTCACTGTGTGTGCCATAACACAGGGGTTAACATGTCAGCAGAAACTCTAAGATTTAAAGGATCAGTTACAGTTTTGCATGTTAAGGCCTTTAAATCTTCCAATTTATAACCTGACAACCAGAATCAAATTCTTGTTTATTTAAAGAGTTTTGTTAAGAGGCTAGAGCATTGGTTGGAAAAGCTCACATGACATCAACCAATCAAGAAGAAAAAGCTCCTTTCACAATAAATCAGGGAAACAGGAAGCACACTCCTGTTTGCATTACCTGTGACTGCTTCCTCAATTTGCCCCTCTGATCCAGCAATACATTAGCTCAACAAGACAAATCTCTTTGCTACTGTTAGCTTCTGGTTTTGTCAAAATATGGTGCAGATTTTTTCAGAAGGCTACTTCAAAACAAGTCACTCTTCCTTCTAAAGTCACTTACCAAATGTTTTAGAGTTTCATAAAGCTGATGTAGAAATTCCTGGAGCTGGGGCAAGTGAAGACACACATCCTTCTGGGATTCCAACGTAGTGGCTTGACCCCATTCAACAGCTTTATCCAACCAATATTCAAAGTTCAGTTTGGGCACTGTAGTATCCTGAGCCATGCCACAATCCTGAAAAAAAGATTTTAGCTCTCCTTTAGGCAGCACTAAACACTGATATCAAACCAAGAATAATATACAAAGAGTGATTTCTGCTACCTTTTTTGCGTACACACATTAAAGGGGATGTCTGTGTTTACATCTCATAAGGCTGGCAATTTTATGTTTAATTTTAAGAGGGTAAACTAATCACCTCATTATGATAAAGTAGCAAAGGGGACATTGTAATCCGTAAATTATCTTAGAATAAATATAACACCCAGAAGTGCTTCAGGCTTTTTTAATCTAAATTTGTCACCACCAATAATTCACTCAGAATTTTAGAAAAATTTGAGTGTGCATTTGTTTCAAATGCTATGCATGATGAAAAACTAAAAATGTTTGTTCCAATATAAATGAAAGCATTAAAATAAGGCTCAATCAAAACAAAAGGCACTAGGAGGACTTTGCTCATTGCAGTTTCTATATTTGTAATTGATCATTAGCTTTAAGTGCAAAAAGAGTATTCTTCTTAATAGAATTAATATTCTCCTTAATAAATTGAATATTTCAGTTCTGTTTCTCTTTGAATACCATACAAATAAGAGGGAAAAAAATGTAACCGTATGCAGCTTTACATACAACTCAGTTCTGAATGAAAGCTGTACCATAAATGACCTACATCCTATGGCACATTTCACTCTAAAAAACTGGTCTTTGAGAGGTAAGCACTGCCACAAAGCCAGAATATTAAAATCTAACCAAACTGCCTCAGTAAGATACCAAAAAACAGCCCACATTTTTTTCTGCTTTACTATTATATTTTTCTTTGACAGAAGGACAGAGAACAGCACAGCAGGTAATACAACAACCTTTAAACCTCTCTGAAAGAAACACCTCTTAGGCTGAAAGAGCAAATGAGCTCTTGCAGCTATTCAATCACTGTTCTTTCTGTAAAAACTGTAAAGACAACTGTCAATTAAAAGAATGTGGTGGCAGTTTTCAGAAATGAACTGTTTCTCACTTGAAGACAAACGCAGACACTCAGAGATGCCACAGGAATCTGTGAATATGTATCTTTGCAAGACATAAACAAAAAAAATAGATGAGAACCTCCACAGCAGCCCTGCAAACTAAGCCTGCTTTATACAGCTGACCCTTACAAACACAGCATTGGTATAGCATGCTAATCTGAGTCAGATAAAAATTGGAAGATCATTAATAAACATGTTTAATTTCTATGAGTAATAAATAAATAAATACCCCATAGTTAGTCTCAACTACTATATGAGTTTGGATCCTGTCCAGCAAAAAAAAAAAAAAAATTAAGTTGTTGGATTGCTAGAGTACAATGTCTATTTGCCCCAAACTCCAAAGTTGTTCAAAGACAAGCAAGGCCACTGCTCTTGTGCTCTTTATCACACTCCTGTTTCTATCTGCAATTGTTGCTGTCAGCAGAGCTCTTAAGGGATCTGTGCAGTGCCAAGGTCTTACCGATCTTCTCACAGTATCAAAACAGGCTATGAGACATTTCATCACAGTAGCTGGCTGAAGTGACTCAGGACCCAGTGGCAATTAGCCATTGAACACTTTTATCACCACAGGGACATAAGAAAGACTTTTAGAACAAGTAAAAGCCAGGAAGCAAACTAACACATTTGATTAAATTAATGAGCCTACTTGATGTTCCCAGATAAGATTAATCCTCCCAAATAACTGAAAAATCACTCCCCTAACAAAATGGCTCCTAAAACTTTTCAGAAAGGAGAAAAAAAGGAAAAAAAATCAAAAAAAGAGGAATCACAAAAACTCCAGCATATTAGGGACAGTCATGAGTTGATCAAGTATTAACTGAGGATCCAAGTAAAGCAAATCAAGAAGGCTAATCTAATATACGAAGTACCTATTTCTAGTACTCCAGTATGAGCAATAGCACAGCCATCACAACATTTCTTTTTCCAGAAGTCTCAGATCCCAGCTCCACAATAAGAAAGCTGTTTTATCTCCATTCTTTATTACAGCTAAGTGAACTGAATTGCTAGTCCAGTGACACTCCTTTGTCAATTCCTTAACTGGTCCAGAGCCACTGCCATCTAAAAAAAGACTGAGTTGCACATTCTTTTTTTTTTTTTTTAACTACTGCTACTATTAAAAAATATCAGAAATAAGATCAGCACAGATCATAAGTGAAAGAAATTGTAGAAGTGTATCTATTCTCTATGCTGATAACTGCAAGTGTGCATTCTTTACTGTGTCTGATAGCTAATTGCCTTAAAATACCTGTCCTGAGTATCTTGAAGATGAGCGATGCATTCTCCCATCAACAGACCTGCAATAATCACACAGAATACAAAGTAGCTCTATGTTCAGTGCTATTCAAAACACTCACTTTGTTGTATGAAAGCACAAGCAAAGGACCTGGAACAAAAAAAAACTTCAACTATACATTCTAGAGTTCAGAACCTGTCCTCAGAAGGATCAGTCCTGGTCTTGATCCTATCACGCATTTTCTGATGAAAGTGAAACACCACTCTGTTTCTAAAGCAAAGTTCAGAAATTTTAGCTGCTGTTTAGTGCTCAATTCATGGATACATTTATGGGAAAAAATTGGAGGAGATAGTTTTATGTCCACTTCCAAAGTGGATTAAAGGACAAATATTTGTGTTTTTCTGAAACTGCTTAAAATCCTAAAATATCAGCAATAAGGACCAAATGATCCCTATGATTAAGAGAAGAGGTAATCTGCAAATCATGTTTGGAATACACTATTTAGGGTGACATGTAAAGCTCTTTGCACTTTTTTTTGGAGGGAGGAAGACGGGTTGTGCACTTCTGTAAAACTTTGGACAAGAACTACTCTCGTCGATTCAAAGGTAGCAGAATCCCTCACAGCAATTACTACATAATCACAGAATCCTCTGAGTTGGAAGGGACCCATAAAGATCACTGAGTCCAATTTTTAACAGAACGGTCTACATGGGAATGGAACCCGCGACCTTGGCGTTACTAGCACCATGCTCCAACCCACTGAACTCATCTCAGGGTTCAATGCAAATTTTCAAGAGTTATAATCACAAAAATGCTTAAAGCATTGCTGTTACCTGTTTTGGAATACCATAAATGCACATTTTTTTACAAAATTATCCCAAGATCAACAGAAGAATACAACGAAGTGGCATTTCTAGGAATTGCTGCACGATTCACATAGGCCACTGGCCCTTGTTTTGCATTTACTATGTGCTTCAATTCATCCTTGATCAAGAATGTGATTAATTTATTACGCATTAAGATTTTCTGCATCACAACACCACTTATTCCACACTATTTCCAAAAATCCTCTACTTCCAATAGCCTGATTTTTAAGCAGCACTTGTTTGCTTTCATTGGAAGTTTCCAATGAAATATTTTATTGATTGTTTACTTCAACTACCTATCCTGAAAAGAGCAATTTGATTAAAAAAGCTTATTCTTGTCTTCACCTCAACATTACTGGAAAGCACACAGTAAAGTTACTGAATGCATAAATAACCTGATTAGAAAGAAAACATACCAGACACACAGATTCACTCTCAAAAACCATTACAGGATATAGGATAAGGTTTATTAGCCAGAGAAATAGAAAACTGTTAGGTAATCAAACACAGTTTAAACATTCCATTCCCAGTAAGACATAAAACATATTAGAAGAGCCACAGAAATCATAAGATAATAAACACTTGATTAATAATTTGACTTACCATACTGACAAATATATTCCTAAGGTCTCTTTCAGGTTAATTTCCATTCTTTTCCGTTAGTAAGGACTCCTTTTATTTATTTATTTATTATCCTCTTTCTTTTTTTTTTTTTTTTTTTTAAAATTTATTATTATCTGCCACAGATCAAAAACTGTTTCTATTTTATGACTGTGTACTCCACAACATGGCAAAATCAGAAGTCAGATTTATTATGAATCATCTTAAAATACCTTTTACTTCTAGAAAGAATGGAGGACTATAATCTTTAGTCCTGTTCTCTGAGAACCCCCAGTCCAACCCTCTTGGCCTCACACTTGCAAGCACATGGAAGCTTGCAGAGCTCAGATATGATGGTACTTGTTATACATTTTCGGAGTTAATGGCGGCATTTCTAACAAGGAATTTGAGTCTGTCTAGTGAGCTATCTGGACCAGTGTCTGAAACATACCACTTTCGTCACTGACTTTTGTTACCAGATCTTGAGGCAAAGTCCCCAAATCTGGCTTTAGTAGGTTGACAAAAATTACTATTGAACATTTATGACTTAATTTCTCTTTAATCTTGTAAATTCAGCTGTTAAATTTAAATAAAACTTTTCAAGTAGAAGGATCCTAGAGATACCATTATGGTATGATATTGCTTTATGTCACAGCACTCTGAGTAAACATGATTTAAACTCGCATTCAAGATATGAAGCTCTCACTTTTCCTGTAATCAATGATAAGTTGCTCCACACTCCAAAAGAACATTTTACTTTACACTCCTCCTCTTCTTCCTCTCTTAAATCCCACCCACCAGCAACTTTTCCTTTTGAGGAAACACAAACAATAAGAAAACAGTTAAAAATACTTTAATGACATGGGGTCTGAAGGCCCCAACCAGAACAGGTCACCATAAAGCTAACAAAACCCAAAAACATACATTCCAAATTTCAAACTATTTTTAAGGGGTTTTAATACTTACAAAGCAGTAGAACAGTCCTTTTGTGCATATTGATTACTCTAATAGGTGTTAGGAGACTAGATATTAGGTAAGCACTTCAGTATATTATATAATCAATAAAATACCATAATTTTGACTCCTTAATCACCCTTAACTCGATTGTGATACAGCACGGTTGATATAGTAAAAAAACAGAAGAGTATTAATTTACAGTTTCGATGTTTCGAAGATTATGATAATCACGTCACGAATTTATTACCTAATGGATATTCTGAGGTTATGCCAAGAAAAAAGAAAATGTAGCAATTATCCTGAACAATGTTACTATGTTCTTATTTATTATTTCTCCACATAAAATATCTATTGGGCTTCTTTCACCTTGTTCTCAAGTATATTTTTAATCTTCACCCAGACAAGTCTCTTTTTGCTTGCCAAGAACAGAAGAAAATTTAATATATACTTCGATAGGTAGTAAGAGCAAACATAATTTACTTCCTACTTTAAAGAAAATCTGTTACTAGACTCCCCAAAATATTTTTTTTTAGTTTATTAGGAAAAGAACAATTTTTTTTTTTAGAAATTTCAGAAAGGCCCAAGAGTAGTAAAAACTACGTGAAAATTAAAAACATAATTTATTCCTCTTTTCTTGTTTTTCACATTATCCCGTGTTGATAAATTAGTTTCATGGGCTGTTTTAAAGGTTGATAGTAAGACTAATCTACACACACTGGCAGTCCAGCAGTCGAGGATAATCAAGAGAATAATTTCCACCTTCATTTTAGACTGGTGTGCTTACAACCAGTGTTGATTAGTGTTCATTTTTTATTTATTAACTTTTCAGATAAAAACAAGCTTGTCTATTTCTCTTTTTCTCTACATCCACAAATATTTTACAGCAAGAAAAAACAACTATTATAGAAAACTGTGTGTCCATCTGCAGACTTGCCAAATTAAAACAAACCTTTATCTTCCCCTGAAAATAAAATCAAAGGACACAGTTCTGCCAAAAAAAAGGAATCAACATTGGCTAAGCAACCTGTAAAATCTGACAAACAAAATAGCTGCCAACCAGATGTCTGACATTATCATTCAATATTCAGACTAAAAATTCACTTGAAGAAAGCAATTAACTCCTATTTTGCTCCTCTGTATTTGTTTCCTGCATTTACTCTGACAATTAGTAACTACAGAGAGTTGCCTTCTGAATTACATTATCAGGTACCACCGGAAAAAGAGCTGAGTTTTCATCTTTAAGCAACTGTGGCTCCCTAACTGTAGCCCCTAAGGGCTACTTTTGTGGACAGCATAAACATGAAACCTCTTGCACAGGTTTAGTCTGAGTATCATTGCAAACTGCAAAATGATGCAGTTGAATTTTGTTACTCTGCAGTTCTAAAGAAGACTTGATGCCCTGAGGAAGAAAGCTTTGCTGGGATTCATACAAGATCTCCCCTTCTAGGATACACTGAAAACATCACATCTCCCTCTCCCTGCAAAGGGACCGTACGATCATAAAGCTTTCTCCTTCCAGAGGGTGGCTGGGCACAGCTCCCCAGGGAAGTGGCCACAGCATCAAGGCTGACCGAGTTCTAGAGCATTTGCACAATGCTCTCAGGCACATGGTGTGACTCTTGGGGTGTCCTGTGCAAAGCCAGGAACTGGACTCAATGATTCTTGTGGGGGTCCCTTCCAACTCAGCATATTCTTGGCTCCCATTTATCAGGTTTCATGACCCCAAAAATATTATTTATTTGCCTCACACAAAAATTAATTTTAACACTTGCTGGTTCCAATAGCTTATCTTGCAGCAGCAGATCTTCCCTCTTACTTACCCATTTCAAGAGACTTAAGAATAAAGTATAAAACCATCTTAAGTGGGAAAAGCAGAAATAATATCTCAGCACATCCATCTAACTCTTATCTTCTGCCTATAAGAACAATGAAAGCAGGAGTGATATCACCACATTTTACAGATATTATTTGTTACCTTTCTAGCAAGTAGGCAATCAATTATACTTTCAAATACAAAATATGTAAGTACCAGCCCACATAATGGATTTTTATGAAAAAATTGAATAAAAAATCTTATCGCAAGCCACTGAAAGCCACTCCTGCAAGGAACACAACAAATAAATTAATAATACTCCAACACCACAAGTATTGTTTGAAGTTACATTTAAGACGAGAAAATAGGCAACAAAGTACAGTACCTTTACATCTCTGACAGAAAGCTCTACACAATTCAGCAAAGTACCAAAACTTACAATATCCTAGTTTAAAATAATTTCTATGTCACCAGTAGTCAGAACAAAATCCAGCAAGACCCTCATAAAGCTGTCCATACCAATAGACAGAGAATCAGATACATGCGCAGAATGGAAATTTGTTTCAAGGCCATAGAGCAAATTCCAGATTTGACCAGTGCACACTGATGCTAAGCAGATCAACATGACCTTCCAAAACAAAAGCCAGACTTGAAAGAAGCAAAGGCCTGCTAACTCACCCTTTAATTCCTTGCTTGCTCTTCCATATCTGATTTGCCTTATTAGTGACCTACCACAGAGGTAACAACAATACACCACAAAATACAGCAGAAGCTAAAATTTACATCCTGGCCATGGTGAACAGAAGCACAAACAATTACCCACTTTCATAATCTTCTAGAAATTGATGGGTGGGGGAGGGGGGTGGAAGCACATCTCCTTTTAATATATTTCCTCAGTAAGGTTTACGCATTTTGTCTTGCAAACCAAATACCAAACCTTACAAGACTATTTGGTAACACTCAGGCCACTGCAATGTGGCAATCACTCTTTGTGCTTGAGGAATAATAAAGGTGTTGGGGGGATAGCTCTAATGAAAATTAATGTTCAAATATCCTTGGATTTAGTTTGCTGGACAGTCTTTTCATTTGGTTCAGCTCATTTTCAGCTGTCTTCTGTGACAACAGCAGAAATAAAGCCAACATAAGGAAAATTGCAGCTAAAACAACTACTCAAAGAATAAAGGCAACTCTGGAGATGCTAGGTCTGATCAAGCCTCCAAACTACAGAGGGCAGAACTGCCTCTGGTATCTGGAAACAAAAATAAAATATTTTTACACCACTTTGCAGGAAGTCTGATCATTGCTAACATCACTTTAGCTTCACTAACAGTTACAGTGTAACATCACACATCAATTTAGCATGAGTCTCTGATGGCAGCAGTCTAAACACTACATAAATTAGATCTTATTTTGCAGGTTACAGGAAACCTGAATGAAATGCTGGTTCTGTTTATATCAATGGCAAAAATTTTGATAGTCTCAATGGAGCCTAATTTTCACATTAAGCTTTAATGACAGTGAGACACCCACATATGAGTAACTACAGTAGAGAAATTAGACCTTTTAGCAATAATGGTAATTCGTGTTAGATTAAATCTATTGTTAACCTATCTAATGGGTTATCGGACACAATACAGCTATCTGGGTTATCTGACTATACAGTTTTCATTACCCACTTCTAACAAATATGCTCGCACAAAACTTCTTGTAAGCCAAAGCAAAGTGAACAAATTATAATTACCTAAACAATAAGCAATTTTTGTACCAAATATAAATTCTACTTCCTCGTAACTTTTACGTGTGGTTACCAATGCCTCCCATAGCTAGACCAATATTAAAGATTTCATACTTTCATTTCAGACATCTAAAGCCTTTCTTCAACCTCTTCTCTACAGTAAAAAATTATCTGGGGGTGCTGGTCAGCAGCAGCTCAGTGTGGTCAGCAGAGTGTGCCCGGGCAGCCAGGAGGGCAAAGCCCATCCCGGGCTGTATCAGACACAGCAGCAGCAGCCGGCCAATGGACAGGATCATCCCGCTGGATCCAGCCGTGCTGCGGCCTCGCCCTGAGACCTGTGTGCTGTGCTGGGCCCACAGTCTGAGAAGGGTGGGAAGGTCCTTGAATGGTCCAGAGGAGGGCAGCAGAGCTGGGGGAAGGGCTGGAAGGAACATCCTGTGAGGAGCGGCTGAGGGCTCTGGGTGTGTCCAGTTTGGAGAGAAGGAGGCTGAGGGTGACCTCAGTGTTCTGTACAGCTTCCTGAGGAGAGGACCTGGAGAGGGAAGTGCTGGTCTCTTCCCAGGATTTCCTGGAATCCAATAACACGGTATGTGCAAATGGTTCATCAGGGGAGGTTCAGACTGGACACTGGGAAACCTTTCTTTACCAGCAGAGTGGTCAAACACTGTAACAGGCTGCCTACAAATGTGGTTTTGCTCCATCCCTTTTAAATGCCTTAAAAAGAGGCATTTGGACAATGCACTTAATACCAAATTTAACATTTGTTCAGCTGTGAATTGCTCAGGCAGTTGGACTAGATTATTTTTGTCCCAACAAAATAGTCTATTCTATTCCATTCTGATCTGAACATTAACCAAACCAATGAATTTCCCTCTTTCCCTCTCGTATCAACCTATATTTGTATACTTCTTGAGTGGAATACAGAGAAATTTATTTCCTAAAAATTCAGTTCCTCTGGGGAAAAAAAAAACCAAACCAACAAAAACCCCTTAGCTAGATATTAATTCAAAGTTTCACCATGAAATAAACAGCATTTCTTTTGTGCCAGGTACAAACTTTGAGCTATCAGTGAAGGGGATGTTACATATACACCAATCCTTGGCCCTTTCGTTTTTAGAAATTTAAGTTCTGCAATAAGCAGATATACAGTAATTCCCCCATGTCGACCAGAAGCAGAAGCATATCTGCACACAACAAGTAAGAACATTAATACTCTCTTCAGAGGAGTGATATATGGCCTGTAATATAGTAGAAAACGTGTATTCCTTTGTATTGGTATATCAAGGAATAGCATTCACTTCTACCTGTACATCCAGAAATTACAAGGAGGCAGGGTGAAAGCCTAAAAATGTTCCTGCCAGAACATGATCTTCCTCCAACTAAGCTGTGGAGGCTGGGAGGGAAACCAATAGGGACGCAACCTATTTAGATGTAGAGAAGAATGTCTAGTAGCCTTTCTTTCTTCAATTAAATTATGAATGAATACTAAGGGACTTCCTTATTATATTTCCAGCAATACTTCTTTAGTAGCCATGTAAGTGCAGAAGTCAAACTTTCCCCCCAGGTTACAGAGGAATATGAAAAGAAGACATATGTTCCAAACTCTTTATCCCAAATATTTGAACACAAGATAAAATACCGACTATGGTACTGATATCCAGAGCTATTTATATAGTCCAGAGTTGCAATTCTTATACTAAGTAAACACTTTCTCCCCATTTCCATTAGGTCCTCTAATATCTATTTAGTAATGAAGCACATCCCTTTCATTGAAATCCCTCAGTTCTACATAGTTAAAGCATTTTTTCATAAGCATAATGAAACAGAGGCACAAACAGAAAACAATTTGTTCAAAGTCACTGAGGAAACAAATGACAAAAAGTGATAAAACACACAAATCTCATATGCTCTAGCCTATTAGGAAACACTGTTTTTCAAGGATTTTCTCAAAGATAATCAATTATTCAACTTAAGCTCTTCAAGCATTACATGACAGTTTATGCAATGATGAAGGTCAATAGTCCACCAAAAAGAAAATGACCACAAGAGAATCACAGAAAAGTATTTTCTTTCCACCTTATAATACACATACTTACCTTTATACTCCAGTGTCACACTCCAGTGACAGCTTAATAAGTAAAAAATCTGTGACAAGTATCCACAGAGAACACAGTGAACGCAAGCTTGCAAATGAAAGAATGCACTTCTCTGACATAAAAGAGTCTCATACTTTTCCCTCATCTCTCTCTGATTACTCACACTCAAACATAGCCACAGAATAAAATCTTTGGAATAAAGATGTATTTATGGCACTAAGTATACCTGACAGAAAAAGAAAAATGTATTCTTCAGCTGAATAAAAATAACTTCATGACATTCACATCAACATTTACACCTTTTTGTTGTACATTATCTTAACAAACTCCCACAGTCCCTGGAGTCCATTGACAAGGTTTCATTATACTCACAGGCATTAAATCAGACTATTCATTCTTTGCAAACAAGAAGAGATAAGTTTCCTCAGAAACATCTAGAGCAAAGACTTGCAGTGATTCACTCAAACTCACACCACAGAAACAATTAGCTATGTGGGCACTTAGACTGAAGACAGGGAACTGACATTCAAATCAATGAGACAATGATTTGTAGAATTTTCAGTCAATTAGTCCTGTATATTTTATGAGCATTTACTTTTTAATATGTTAACAGTGGATTCTCTGACTTGTCAATAATGTTTCTGTTACATCTGTTCATGAAAACCTCACAATTTTGCCCTTGGCATGAAATTAAAGTTGTATTTTTCTGGTATCCTATGAGAAGGGAGCTCCTTATGAATGTGATCAGTTGATGATAGATGAGAACATCTAACGTACAGCATAGAAAAAAAACACTAGCTAGTGGTATGTCTCTTGGCCTCTTCTTCTTGGACACATATATGTCAATTTAGTTGTGCACTGTGATACTTTATTACAGTCCTGTTTGGAATACTTCAATACTGTCACATAATTAATCAAGATTTATAAAATAAACATGTCCAATTAATCTGCTGCTAGGGAGTAAGGACAGCCACACAATTTGGTTCATGAGTCAGAAGCCTAAGAGTCTGATTCTCACTTCTGATACACCTCACAGATGATACTAAAGAAGTCATTAGTTAAGTAAGGCTCATTCTACTTCACCTCTGCCGAAGCCTGGTTAGTACTGCTCTGATTGTAAAGAACGGTACATTTACTTATACACTTACTTACTTTTAGAAAAAATCATACTAAAACCAACTAACTGCTAATATCAGATTTACTCGATTTACAATTTTTTAAAAAATTTACTCCTCTCAAAGATTTACAAAGTTCCTTATGCTGCAGTAGCCTTGTGGGCTTTATTTTGCAAGATAACCATAATTGATGCTGTGCAGATTACACTTGAGCAAGTCACCTTTAGAATGCCTTTAGAATGGGTTCAGTAATTCCTGTACAACTCATCACCAGTAAAATTATGAAACTATAGCTCATGGCATTGCTTAGATATATAATTTCTATTGAAAGCTAAAAACACATGCAGAAGTACTACATCACAACCCTGTAACCATATGCAAGGCTGACAGTTAAAAAAATAACAGAAGCCTCTCACAAACAGCATCTGACATGAGTCTGCCCTGCATCATTACACAGAGTAAAAGAATTCTTGAACAAATTCTAAAGAAGCTGTAACTAAAAAATTCCCAAATTCAGAAGACTAAATTATAACTGTTAATATAAATAATCTAATTTCTCTCTATTAATTTATTTAAATTTAATGAGCTTATGGTTAATATACTAATAAAGAGTATTTTACAACTCAAAATCATCACGTTTCATTTGTCATAGCCATCTAAAATCAGTATTATTTCTAGAGTAAAACACATAACTAAGTTTTACTAATTTTTAAATACTTCTGCAATACTTGCAAAGTTATTGTCCCTCACCAAGGACACAATATGTAACATATGGTACATTCCTGTAACTTAGAAAGGGGACTACGTGGTCCTAAAGTGCTCTTGGGAGCTGGTGGGATATGTCATCAATTCTCAAGCACAAAGGATTTTCTAATTCCAAAGCTGCATGAAAGGAATTACAGATTTTTATTTAGTATTACCATTGTCTTCATTTCAAGAACTTTAACAAGGACAGCAATTTATTATAGTATTAACTGAAAAATGTGGTCCAGGAATACCCTTCTTGGTATAGGCTGAATTGTTTAAGATTTGATTTTTGAGATCTGTTCTACCATTTATACATGTAGCAAAATCTTCACAACCTGGATATTTTTGTGCATTGTTTAGAGCACCTTGGCACAAAGTATGTTATATTTATTAAAAATAATTTTTAAAAAAATCATCTGATAAATCAAAGACTGAAGGTTTTTATTTGGGAATAATCTCATGCAATATATACATCTTCCTGTAAATGCCAAAAATTATTCCACATATACCAAAGGATTCTAACATTTAATGAATTATTGTTTCAGGAAAAACTTGTTCCACCTATCTCCGATAGCCTTCACAAGATCCTTCACCTAGATGACTTTTGAAAGACATCTTTGCCAAAATCAGCACCTTCACAATTGTAGGGCAGCATACTGAAACATATGTATTAGGGAAAAAGAAAAGAAATTATAGTTTAAAAGCACACTGCACGTCCAAGGCTGCTCCGCTGATAGAACAACTGTGTCTAGTGCTTTCAAAGGGGCACTTTGTTGTTTTAACTCTTCATATCAGCCCAACTCCCACCAGTGTCTGTTATGACACTTTCACCCATGATATCCTGTGGTTAATTGCATGTGCACAGCATCCAGCTGGCCCATACGCAATTGCTGACCAGATGGACTCACTGAATCATAGAATGCAAAGGAGTTGGAATGGACCTTACACATCATCCAGTCCTAACATGTCCCACTAGACCAGGATGCTCAAGGGCTCATCCAGCCTTGAACACTGCCACGGATTGGGCATCCAGAAATTCCCTGGGCCACCCACTCCAGTTTCTCACCACCCTCAGAGTAACAGATTTCTTCTTAATATCCATCCCAAATTTTCTCTCTTTCAGTTTAAACCCATTCCCCCTTGTCTTATCACTACAGATCCTGATAAAGAGTCTGTCTCCAGCTTCCCTGTAGGCACCCTTCTGATACTGGAAGGTTGCTATGAGTTCTTCACACAGCTTTCTCTTCAAGCTAAACAGTCCCAGCTTTCTCAGTGTGTCTTTGTAAGGGAGGTGGTCCAGTCCTGGAGGACTACTGCCCAACAACATAGGGAATAACAGCCTTTCTCTTTGACCCTGCCTTCAGATTTTAGAATATATAAAGGAATAGAATTGCCATAAAACCTTTATCCTGCTTTCAAACTTGGTTAAAGTGGATTATCACGTTCACTTCCCAGTAGCCAAAGACATGGAGAGGCAGAATCACACAGATCTCACTTCCTGAGGAAACTAAGATAAAAAGCACAGAGGTTATTACCAAAACTTGCTCCGCGCTGGCAAGTGAGAAGACACCCGGAGATGTCCCCGCCTCTCGTTTTCCCAGAGCCGCTCTCTCCGGAGCCGAGTCTCGGCTGGAGGCCCAGCCCGCAGCACCGCCGCTGCCCAGCAGGTGGCAGCAGGGAGCACGCCGCCCGCAGCGCCGAGCGCGCCCGAGGCGCGGCGAGCAGCGCCGAACTGCGGCGCGCTCCCGTGGGCTGGGCAGCGCCTCGCACTGCGCCTTCGGAAATGTCCCCGCTCCTGCCTCACACACCCTACGGCGGTGCGCTCTCACCACACACCTTTTCCACCTTCAGCAAAGAAGGGGAAATGAACATAAGCCCAAATAACGGAACAAGTCACGCGCGTAAGTCAGAAAAAAAAAATCTGAATTATTTTAATGGGCGCGGACAAGAAAGCCGTCCTTTCACAAAAAAAGATTCTCGGAGTTTACATGGAAAGTGATGGGGCAGCTTCAGATCCCTTAAGTACATATCAGAAAAAAATCCCAAATTCTGAAGGTTCTTCTAGTTTTCAAAAGGCCATCACTAGATTGTTAAATCACAGTAATTTTACCTAAAGGATTCTTCACTGTAATAGAGAGCATTATCCGATTTTAGTTATTTTAGTTATTCTCCCACATGAAAAATGGCCGTTTGGAAAATTTTTGAGAGGAGTGGAAGTTTAATTATCTACATGTGTGAAGCAAACCCAAAACTTAAAATGTCAAATTGTCCCAGCACTTATGGGACATCTGTCTTCCCTAATCTTTAGTTTAAATAAAAGGCCAGCTACATTTTCTGACACTATACTTTTAAAGCATACTCTACTGGAGTTCTTTCACCAGAGCAGATGTCTGCAAGTGTCAGACTGCATGGTACAAAAGTTGGCAAAGTCTGCTGAATCAGAAACAAAGCCGTAAACGTTTTACTCCCTCTCCCTCTAACAACTACTTCGGAAAGCATCTATGTATCATGGTTGCACCGATCTTGCACATAGATCACAAAATGACCTTTTATCACTCTGTTCCCTCCCTAGAAAAAGGAATAGCAAGAAGCGGGCAGCACAGACGAAGCCTCTGTCTTTCCCGATGTTTTCAGTACCAGGTATCACCTACACGAGGAATACAAGGCTGAACATGGAATTTCTACGTGGGTATGTAGTGATGGGACAAGGGGGAATGACTCTCAGAGCAAGTTTAGGTTAGATGTTAGGAAGAAACCTTTCACTGTAAGAGTGTTCAGACACAGGCTGCCTGGAGAACCTGTGGCTGTCCCATCCCTGTAAATGCTCAAGGCCAGGCTGGATGGCTGGCACGGCAAGCAGAGCGACCCCAGAGGCCCGCAGCAGGTCGGGGAGCAGCTCCCAGGGTGTAGCGCAGGCCCGGCCCCACCACAGCAGCCCTCCTCCGCCCACCTCAAAGCCGTGGGGAGGCCGGGGAGGGCCGGGCTGACGCCTCGGTGCCCCTGCCGCCCCTTCCCGGGCGGGCTTCTCGCCGCCGTGTCCCGCGGATGGAGCGGGGGGCTCGGAGCCCGGCGGACGATCCGCACTAGCGCACCCCCTACCACCG